>JAWMRA010000164.1:9010901-9115479 GCA_035584735.1 Pseudotriccus pelzelni | reverse complement strand
TTGTTTAGTTTTTATTTTTGCTAGTAATAAATCCTAATATTATTTTCTCCCCAATCAGATCTTTTTGTCTGCATAAACCTTCTCTCCCCTTAGAGCAATTTGTGGGGGGTGTGATAAAAATTATCCCCAGGCAAACCCACGACAGTGGTGGTACACTGGAATAGGTGGTAAAATATGTTTTCAGACAAGGTGAGGACTGTTGTGCTTTGAAAAAGAGCACTGGTACACAGTGAAAGCTTTTGCTCCTTTTTGAAGCCACATTCCATACTGTGCTACAAGTGAACTTGGGAAGCAAGGGTTTGGAGCACCTACCTTGGCAGCTGAGGGCTCACACTAAGGTAAGCTGCTTTACAATAGTTTTGCCACAGAAGCAAAACCTGGAAAAACAAAGAGTGCTCTGCTGCCAGGGGATGGGACTGCCAAGGAACTGTCTTTTGAGAACCCAGGATGGCTGGACTCTACATCCCAACAACAAGGTACGTGAGGGATCCAAACACAGGGATATAGCACTGGGTTAAAATGCAGACTGGCTGTTTCTCTGGATGTTGGATAAGAGGATAAAGTCCAGGGAGCACTTGGAGTCCTCTTTGGAAGGGCTGGGAAGAGCAGATACCCTGTATCCTTTCTGTGATGCCTGCCCCAGACCTGAGGTTGTCTTCAGCTCCAGCAGCTGTGCTCACCTGGTCTTGGTGGGACTTGTGGTCAGCCAGCTCACCTGCAGTAGGACCTGCCAGCCTCCTAATTCCCGGCCCTCAGGGCCGTGTGCTTGCTCATATGCAGAGCTGTCGAGAGCAAAAGCAGAGCAGGCAGCCTGAGTCACATTCCTCCAACTCGGTTTCTCAGCAGAGCACTTATTCCAGGGCTGTATTTCCCCTTGATTGATTACCCCTGCCATTGTGGGGCTGACATCTTGCACAGGAGTCCTGCTCTGTCCCTTATCGTGGGAGCATGAGGAATGATCATTCCCCAGCGACACCCATCGATAACAGTGAATAATAGCCGGGAAGGGAGGGAGACGACAGTAGGAACATGCTCAAGAGAGGGGCTGTAATTCTTGGGACAGGACGCTTCTGCAGAGGAGGAGGAGGAGAGATTGCAGGGTGGACGGGAGGGGCGATCCTGTCACTGTTGATGCTCTCTAGAGCTCAGCAGCTGGAGAGAAACATTGGCTAAGGATGCTCAAAGCTGGGAAGGAAAAAAAGCAAGGAGGGAAAAGGATGAAGTGAAAAGAGCTAGGAGCCACGCTGGAGAGAATACAAACATTCTGGTGACCTCTGATGCACGAGGTATGAAGAAAACAGACTTACTATGTGGACAATCTGGGTGATCATCTTCTGGATTTCAACTGTCGCGGTAGGTGCTCCGAGCTATTTATTCCCATTTGCACGGAACCACACGTCTGAGTAATTGAACCTCTATTCCATGAAGTTGTGGTGTGTCTGTTTAAAAAGATCTGTGCAGAACCTGGGATTTTTAAACTTTTATTCTTATTTCTGCTTCTTCCTGCACTAATGAACAGTGGACACATAACTAGATGCTGAATGTCTCAGTTTCCCCCATATGTATAAAGACAACAGCGTTACTAACCTGCTTTGGTAAACACAGCAGGTTCTGTGATGAAGGAGAGAAGATTTGACACCCTAAATGAATCACACCAGCAATCAAATGCCTAAGGTATAATGCCAACATCTAGCAGTGCCTTTCTGGACTCAGAATGGGCGAATGTTAAACAATGTTTAACCCACACAGTTTGGTTTCTTTCTTTTAGGTTTATAACTTGCGGCAGATTGTCACTGCTGGTCTCTGGGCTCTCAGATCAGTCAGGAAGGACAGCAGAACCTGGGCTGTGATTTCCAGGTGCTGCTCAGCTCATTCAGATTTTGAAGGCATATAAAACAAAGGGTGAAATATGTCCAGCTTGGCTGTGACAAGTTAGGGAAGGATCAAATCACTGTGTCATTGCAAGTAATGTAAAGATCAATTTATTTGTCGCAGCAGGGGATTTGATTCCAACTGTGAGAAAACCTGAACTCTGCCTAGATATTTTAATTGCAGATTGAATGCAGTCTGAAAACTTTTTCCTTTTTATCATCTTCTATAATAAAAATAGTGACTGTGATGGTTTTCTTGTAATTTGGGTTTCTTATTCTTAGTTCTACCTTAAGGACTCTGTAAATAGATATCATTGCCCAGGGTGTCACAAAGAGCACCTCCTTCTATCTGTTCTTTTTCTATTCTTTCAAAACACCTACTTTGAATCTGCCAGGCATCTTTTGTTCTTTAAACCCTCTCATTAAACTAAACCTGCTTACTCTCAAATGAAATGGCTGTGAATTTTGTGGGTGCAAATATAAATAATAAGTAGTGTTTAGATCCATTCACTTCACAGTTTAGAAACTGTAGTTGGCTGTTGCTATCAGTATTACAAACTGAAGCTTCTTGCCTGTTCTGGACATTTAGTTATCATAACTATTTCTATTTGGAATGGATTTGGTACCTTATCTTTAAAGAAAATACGAGGGTGTCTTGTCCCCTGCCTTGCTGGGATAGAGTTAATTGTCTTTTTAGTAGCTGGCAAAGTGTTAAGGACATCAGAACTCTTTCAGGGAACTGTTTAGAAACAGACATAGAAACGGCACGTAGAGGAGCCCCTTTTCTTCCTCGATTTCCAGCTGCGGGGCAGGCTGTTTGCTCCCACTCATGGATGGTAAACATGAGTGAGACTGAGCACAGCTGGCAGCAGAGTGGGGTTATCTGGCCATGGATATCTGGGAAGCGGATTTCACATCGCTCAGCAAACATCCGCACACTCGCACCCAGCCTGCCCTGTCAGATGCCAGCGTTGGCAAAGACTGGCTGAGGGACGATGTTTGTGGAAAGCAAGGGTTTTAAACCAGCACCTGAAGGCTTCTCTGCTTTTCCAGGGCTTAAAATCCTGTTACCTGCACATCTATATTGCCAGGCAGTGGTATCCAGCTGATCAGAACAGGGTGGATGCCGCTTTGTGGGGTAAAACAATAATTGTACCTATGCCATATTCCTGCTTGAACAACACAGTTTGTGTAAGAAAGTAATTCTGTATCAGATCATCGAGGTGGTCTTCACAGCTGAGTGTGCTAAAAGCTTGTGGCCTTGTTCTAGCCGTAAAGAAATAACACAGACTTTAAATCTTTCTGGAGCAAAAGCTTTCGTAGGACCTACATTTCTTAAAAGAAAACAGTGCCCACGCAATGTAGAGGCTTATTTAAGATGAAGTGTTTTCCTGTTTCTGAGACCACTAACGTGATTCCTAGCATTTATTTTTACATATGTTCAGGATCATCCTAACAAGCCACATGTAACCCACAGAAATTGCGTTGGCCGCTTCAAATGCTCAGCAATAATATTGTTTTTTAACATATTTTCAAGGTAACTTTTGTCAGAGATATTAGAATAGAGTATGTTATAGGACTTAGCTGTCACACCTGTAATTGTGAAGTCTGAAAATGTACTGAACTGCTTTACTACTGGGAATCAAATAGATAAAAATAGAGAGTGATAAATAATGCACATTTAAAAAAAGATCTGTCAATATTTAGAAATAATCAAATTTAGCCTTCGGCTAACAAGTGAAACTACTAAATGCAAATAATTTTCTTTAGACATATTAGTGCAGTCAGACAGTTAAAAGATTAAGTGGATTTTAACATTTTTTTCCCAAAGAGTACATGGATTAAAAAAGCATCAAAATCCTGCCATCAGAGGATAGTTTATTTCATCTGAATTCTTTGCATGTGTGATTCCAGAAAATTCTAGCCAAAATAATGGGAATATGGTTTCTGATGTCTATTAGGCTAAAATTTAATTGTAGAAAAGTAATAGTTCTCATTACAAGGTTTTCAGGGATCGTTCTCTACCCCAAATCTAATCTGAAAATGATCAGCAGTGTTACAAGATTGATTAGGTTAAGTAGGAATATGATGCTGCTGGGTTGACTTTTCCTGAAGCAAAGGACATAAAAAAGTTCTATCTGACACTTTTCAGCTAATAGATCATGATGATTGGGTTTTAATCTTCTCAGTATGTACATATATATGTATATATATATATATATGTACATAAAAGGTCCATAGTGAGAATTTAAAAAGATTTTTGGATTTATTTATGAGGGAGGAATTATCTAATTTGTTATAATGGGAATCCACTTATATTCAGTATTTTTGTTGTCAAAAAGAATAAAAACTGGTGAAATAATAGAAATGGTAAAAGTACTTTTTTCTGCATGATGTAACTGCTGGGACCTTGTCCTGCAAATAATTTTGCAATGATTTTCCATACATATAATTTTAATGATCTGTAGTTGTTTGCTTCCTTCTCTTTTTTCGGTCCAGCTACATAAAATATAAACACACATTTAATTGCTACATAAGGATTGAGTGAACACTAACATTTCCACACTGTTTTATGAGAAAGGAGGGTGGGAAGGTGAGAAAATTACGTTAGGACAAATTACCATCTAGGTTCTCATGAAAATCTGGGTGAGATTCTGCTTTCAGAAGGGTTTGTGCAACTGGTCAGTAGCAGTAAAACCGGCTCAGGTGGTCTGCAACAAGTGGGCATATTTGTCTCACTTCTGCACAGGAAAATAACCTGTCAGATCTATGGTTTAAATTGCCAGGGGTGAGTAATTAATTCTCTGTTACTCTAAGAGAGTCCAGCAATGTCCTGGATGTTTCTGCAGTCTTTTGGAAGAGCATCCTGCTCATGTACTTAGTTTAGCAGAATAACACATTTTTCTCAATATCCGTAATGTCAGCAAAAGGGAGAGGACATAAACTCAGTCTGTGTTTGCCTGCTGCTACTATAAAAATGGAGACTGAATTATGAATATTGACTGTATTTCAACGAAATATTGCCCTTAATCAGTTGATAGATTTGCATGGGGAATGTGAGCATAAAAATGGTAAATTCTGTTGAGATGATACAAGTTTTAAGAGGAAAAGTGATTCCACTGCTTTTAAATTTGTAGATCAAAGCTGTTCCACCTGTCTGTGACCTCCTGAGCGTCCTGAAAAGGGAGGAGGAAAAGTGTGCTGAGACTCTCTCCCTGGAGGCACAGAACAGAACGACTGAAGATGATCTGCTCCTGAGCTCAGGTAAATGCTGAACAAATGCTTTCAGATGAGCTGCATGGCCTCAAACTCAGATACCTTCACATCCCTTTCCGCAGGAGGCATGCACCTTGTGTGCAACTCTCATTTAGGAGCAGAAAAACACTTAAGATCTGTTATAAGCCTTTGAGAGTGGGATTTTGACCCCTTACTGTGACAGCAGGAGTTGTAGGAATCTTCTAATCCAGTGGCTCAGCTGCAGTCTTCACAAGTAGGGAACACACCAGCAACTAGACCTTGCAAATTGCAATCATCACATCTTGAACAAGGATAATTTAAAAAGTCACCTTAGTAAGTGCAAATTTACTTACCTGTATTTGCCTTAAAAATCAATGAAGACCAGCAGGCAGCATTTAAATCACATGGCCTGAAGGTCCTCATTGCTTCCGCCTTACTCTAACTTACTGCCACACAACAGAGTTCTTGCACTTCAGTGAGGATTTATCGTGATATAAAGGAATACTTTGGCCTGGGAAGGTTTTGTGGTACAGAGTCCTCCTCACGTAGACAGCTTTCCTTTCACAGCTGAGCAAGTGTGTTCATGTGCAATGGGTCTCAGAGAAATAACTGCAAGCAATCATTAAAGCTTGCCTATGAACTGAGTGTCAGTTCCCCCAGGCAGCAGCTGGGTCAGCATCTCACAGGGAGCATTCTGTAGAGGCAAGATGTGACTATTTTTTATGCATTACCAGCCATCAGCACTGAGGATGGGGTTGTGTCATTCACAGCATCTCACAGACTCAACTACTTCGGTGGACTTTTGCGGACCATGACGTGGCAAGATCCTCACCAGTGTGAAAAGTGAAGGAGCTCCCATGAGATCGGCTGTGTGCAGGGTGTCCTGGCCAGAGATAAGCTAGAGCTGAGTTTTTTACTTAGTTCCAAAGCCTTCCTCTCTAGGAGAGAGTGTTGGAAACAGAGAACTGTTTCACTGTGACCTGGCCCAAAGGCAGAGGGGAGATTATCACCTGGTTTCTTAGGATGCTTAGCATTTTTCTCTGACCTTGCTTTGTCCCTGTGAGCCTTGCAGACTGCTGGGTGTGAGCACACCTTCAGGGCATTGCACCCCTTTAGCAGTGACAGGGTTACCCTATGGCAGGGTACCAGATACTCCGTGAGACAGATCTGTCTCATTGCTTATAAGAAGTTTGATGATATGAATAAATCAGTATTGTTTGTTTCCTTCAGCAAAGAGGAGGGTGGTTTGTCAACCTATCTATTTTTCTGCTTTGGTCCTCTGACATGGCTCCACTGTTTCCTTTGCACCAGAGCTCCAAACGTGCAGACAAGTTAAAATTCACAGGACTGTGCAGGTATGGACCAGCACTAGCATTAGGAGGCAGTGCCATTTTACAGATGGTCTTATTTTATCTTGGTCAAATACTAGCTCCTCAGCAGAGACTTAATCCAGTTTTAAGTTGGATCCACATCTTAACATTCCCCTGAGGCCTCTTGGTACTAGAAATTTTTTGCAACAGGATACTTCTACCTAAAATTTTACTGAACCCTAAGAGGGATTTTTTACTTGGATAAATTAGGGAGTAATACTTTTATTCTGTGTAATAACCCATCTGAAAATACCTCCAGCCTTCAAGTACCTGCATGTCTGAAGTCCATGTGCAGAAAATTCCATACAGAGATTTCAGTTTGAAAAAGAGAGAAACGAAGCTGTGGGATCCATTGCACACCCTTGGTGGGTCATGCAGGGAGGGAGAAAGGCGGCTTTGCAGGGTGTGGGTCACCTTCCATACCCCATCCTTCCTGCACCTGCCCCAGAAGCTTTGACTGTTGCAAGCAGGGGACAAGTTCCCACCATTTTCCCACCCACATCTCTCCTGCACTGCTCACATCCCCGTGAAGATGGCACAAACACGCAGGATTCATTGCTGGTGAATCAGGCACAAAGTACCTGAGCAGTGGGTGTTTCTTATCCTCCTGCAGTATAAGGGAAAAGGGACTCTGCCCTTGGGATACCACTAGCCCGGTAAAGGGCATAGTGTAGCATTACAGTAACCCAAGTCACAGTTATGCTCTTTTTCATGCATGAGTGAAGACAGGATAATTCTCTTGGGAGCAGGGAAGGGAAACTATCGGAGATCTGGGGCCTCTGATCACAGTGACACTGTGTATTACTGCTCGGGGAATGCTCTGTTTGCTACTTTAGGGAGATCCCAAAGAGTACAGGGATGTCAGGGAGGTTTTGCTTTGCTTTGCCTCCACCCCGAGGCTCTTAAGCTGGTGCCACCCACACCTACATAGCTAAGGTCCATGAGGAATGTCAAGAAGCCCACCTGCAGGAGGAATAGCTCAGCTGGGTTTTGTTTTCTCCTCCTGGGTGGAAACCATCTCAACATTGTAATTTTGCCAGTTTTTTCTGTGCACTGAGTCTGATTTGGGGGCTTTATGCCAGTGGCATTGGCATGAAGTTTGATAACCCAAACAATGCAGTATGTCAAGGCATAAATATCACCCAAGGTGATGTTTTGTTTGCCATTAAACTGTTGCTTTGAAGTAAGTGGTTACCAAGTCCCATAAACATTGGCACAGGGAGGACACCAGAGCTGAGGTGAACAGCTCTGTATTTTCAGGCACTGCTGCGCTGGAGGAAACCAATGCATTTCTAGAAATGTAAATATTTTTGTCAGGCTAATGGGAGTCTGGCCTTATAAAACACGAAGTGTTTGAGGAGGTGCTTGGTCAGCACTTCGTCTCCTCAGCTTTCAGGGAGCATGCAGGGTGGATGGCACACGTCTGGATACACCAGGAATACGGAGGTATATATATATACTGGCCTGCTCCAGCAGTCTTTTTCTCCACGTCTTGTTACAAAACCCACAGTGACTGCTGTACTATAACCGTGGATGGTGAGTGAAGGAAAAGGGAATGAACCTGAATGATTTCAGTCTGTATCTGGAAAAGAGCAAAATAAGAAATGGCAGGATTGCAGTTTCTCTGTAGCATAAAGAGCATGAAATGTAGGTCTTCTCTACGAACACTCTGCACTGCAGGCAGAAATTCATCCATGCCAGACTCCAGCACTTAAGCAAAATGTTCAGGTAGCGATCCCCATCATGCTGTGCTCCACTGACCATTGGATCAGCTGCCTAGTGCATCTATACCAGCTCTGCCAGAAGGCAACACATCCAAGCCAAGGGTGCAGCTGGAAAAATCTCTGTCTCACTCCGACGGTGGGAGGGGGACCATGACAAACCCATCCTTAAAATAAGCAGCCCTTGCACCTAACTGAGGGAAATAGCCAAGACCAGCGAGTGGTCTGTTGGCATTATTCACTTCAGCACAGTCTTGCAATAAATGAAATCATTTATGGTGATAAAAGAATGACATTGATGTTGTTCCTCTCTGTCCTGTCCCCCGTATAATTCTGAAGCTGTTTAAACTCCTAGTCACAGAATCACAGAGTCACAGAATTACAGAATCACAGAGTGGGTATAGATGGGAGTGACTACAGTGGGTCATCTGGTTCAACCTCCCTGCTCAAGCAGGGTCATCAAGTTGTATTTTTTCCTGTTTACAAAAGTATTATGTAAGGAAGCCATTAGGGTGACTCAAAGTGGAAGCTTTAGAAAGACTGAAAGCAAGCTAAAAAATTCACATGTGGTTTCCTTCATCTTTCCAGGCCATTCAAGAGTTTTCAGAAAACAGATTGGTAGCCAAGGGCCTGATGTGAAGTTCACAATGACTCAAGTTGCTCTTCATGTGTCTAGGAGATACCTGTGGAGTCAAGGATGATAAAAGGGACAGGTCTGAAGCTTGCTGGGGTTGGTTTGAAGCAAGCAGGACCTATTCTGTCAGGTCTCAGTAGGACTTGCTCTGTCTCATCCAGCTTGCTTTTCAGAGTACTGAGCACCTTTGTTCCTGTAGTTGCCTTGGTCGTGGGGAGATGTTGCACCATGTTCCATTACTTGGAGGTGTTTCACAGTGTTTTGTTGTTGGAAGAAGTTTCATGGTGTCACATCACTGGGAGATGCTGATGGTATTTCATTGTTGCCCCCCCAGGCAGATGTGCTGGAATGTGGGATAACATGAGTTGCTGGCCTTCGTCCACTGTGGGACAGACTGTCAATGCTCACTGCCCTGAGTTCTTCCAGATGCTGACTGGGAAAAAAGGTAACACTGAAATTATGTTTTTCCTGCCCAGGTGTTTTTTATTAAACAGCTATTTATGAAACACCTTATTTTTTATTTATTTACGAAGATGCCACTGTCAGGACTGAACCTGAAGTGAAATTTTGTCCCTGCTTCTTTCAAAGAACAATGGTCACTTAGCAGCTCAGTTTCCAACACGAAGTTAAACACTTAAAACATCTTGCTACTTTAATTCCAGGATTTTAAATATTTATTTTTCTTAATCAGGTGAAAAAAAGTAGAGGAAGTAAACGCTATCCTGAAAAGCAGATTTTTTACCATGGTTTCTCAAGGGAAAGGGTTTTTTCCACTCAGGCTCTGTGTTTATTTCTGCTTTCCCCTTTTAATAACTCTTGGAGCCAGTGGATGATCTCAGCTGAGCTTGATGGGGACAAAACTTCACACAGCATGAAGTTCACACAAGTTTTGGCAAAACATCCAGCCAGGTAGGCAGAAAAGATCCCTTTTTTGCCTCCATCAAGAGGAAATCTGTGCTGGGAGTTTATTCTTTGGCTGTGACAGCCTCCACACAAGTGGCACAAATTCATGGAAACTTGGGTTTCATGGCTCACCAAAAAAACTCAGTGAAATTGAGATGAGCTCAAGCAGTGCTTGTTCTTTTCCTGGGACTTAAGCTAGAAATGAAGTGAAATTTATTCCCTGTAGGCTACAGTAATCATGAGCTATTAAATAAGCCTGCTTGCTGTTCATTTCTAGTTTTCAAGTAATGCCTAAGAAATGTGCTTACATTTCTCTTGAGCAAGTTAATGATTCAAATCAGAAGAGAGTTTTGCATTCTTCAGTTATAGGGCACGGATAACTGAGGTCCAGTACTCACAGCAAAGCAGACAAATTCATTTTATGAAGGGAGGAACAGGAGACAAAGTATTAGATTGTCTAATAAAGATTAGATAATTCAGAAGAGAACCACTTAGTGCTCTTCGAATAAAATCAGACGCCAGCCACTCAGATTAAAATAAATACCATGCTACTTTCTGTACACACGAACAGTATCTGCCCATTGAACCCTGTAATCTGGTTTAAAGACAAAGTATAAACTACACAAAGGCACAGGTCGCTGAAGAAACCATGTATCTGACGTTTGCTCACAAATCTTTAGTGTAGAGATACCGGCCCTTAAATGAAATCCCTGCTGGCACAGCCACTAGAGGGAACTGCTCCCTGCTTCTGGCCATCCTACCAGGGAGGAAAGCAGGAATTCGTACATCCAAAGGTCACAATTACATCTCAAATGTTCACTGCGTTATCTTGGAGATAGTCTGACAGCTTACAGTTTAGTTGCCCTCCTTAACGAGAAGCCGAGAGCTGAACCGCTTCTGATAAACAACAGAGTGACAGTGTTCAAAACAGAACCCCAAGATGTGGCCCATCGGCATTTGCATCTTATTTCTGCCTCTGCATCTGGCATTTTGGGACAAAGTCAGCGTTAATTCATCCTCGTTCTCATAGCCACATTCTTCTTTGACTTTATACTGTGGTTGGCTTGTGATTCCTGCATTTAATTGCTGCTACAGCCATTGCTTTATTTGAAGGAATTTTGAAAAAGAAAAACAAAGATCTGCTTGCTTCAAAAGAAAAGCAAAAGTTTTCTCTCCTCACCACTTAGAAAGCAGATGGGCAGCCACAAATGCCAAAAGCCCATAGGTTAAGCCATGCAGATGGCTCTGGGCTCTGCCCAAACCATGCTCTCGGTGCTGTTGAGTTCTGCACTGACATCTAGACTTGCATTTGCAGCCCAAACTGTCTGGTCCCTTACCACCTAACAGACCAAAGAAACAAAATTATCTGGAACCAATTAACACAACTGAAGTTCACATCCAGACCCACATATTGTGTCTCAGGCAAAAAATGAAGGAAGGTGTGACAATTGTGAGGATTCAGAGGTAGAGAAAGCCAAATCTGATGGCCCCAGTTCCTCAGCCATCTCTCTAGGCAGAGTTCCCTCTTGTCTAGGCAACTTCAGAAGCCTCCAGCATACCAGTAAACACCAAGCACTGATCCTTAAACAGCCTGCAGACCCCAAGTCTGCTCTGAATGGGGCACGCTACAGTTTCCCCAATGTGTGTACCACTCATAAGCAAGGAGCACTGCTGAAATTCTGCTCATATCCATCCCTATAACATGCTTGGCATAATTTCCTATGCTTTGCATATAATGAAATCGAACACCAACACAAAACTTCACCCGTTCTTGTCTGATCTGCTTGGATAGCCTCAGGCAAAAACCAGTTACAGGCGTGTTTACAGGCGGAGTGCTCTGCTCTGGGTTAAGTACACTGTGTCTCAGTAGATGATGCTGAAGTGGAGGATCTGCCACCACACCACTCCCTTGCTGAATGCCAAGGCAGCCTGGGGAAGACTGTTTGGGAGACCTGTCTCTTTCCTGTTGTTGCTGCATTGCAGCAAGGCATACAAAACTTGCCTTATAAAGCAAACTTGGCCCTTTCAAAGACACTAAGCTGGAACAAGATGTTCAAAACAGCATCAGAATAATAGTCTGATGCAGACACACCCAGAGCTCTTCCCATTCGGAGTTCTCAGCATGTTTGCTGTGCCTTGCAGGTTTACAGAGGTGAGTTCAAATCAAGTGCAGAGGTGCTGTCAGGTCACCAGCATTAGCCCAGAGGTAGCAGGACCCCCAGCTCTGCCCTGACAAACCCAGGATGGCTCCAAAGAGCATAAGCCATTGCCAAACACTGCTGCATATACATGTCCCTCCACTCCCTCAACACTGTGGGGATGTTTTGCAAGAGCTAGATGCCCTAGAGTCCTTGTGGCTAAATGTGTGGGCAAAACCCAAACTTTTTATTGTGCCTTCTGGCAAGGCTTGTACTAAGAAGAGCTGCTGATTTCATGTCCCTTCTCAGTCCCTTCTAGCACTGCAATCACTGTAAAAAAGGCCAGGATTTCATTCCATGCTTCTTAACTAATGGCTCTTACCTGACATATCAATGTGATTAGGACAGCGGGCAGTAATTTCACTTATTTGGAATAGTTTCTCTTCTCCTCAGCACATAACTTCATGCCTGCTAGGGTCATTTTCTTCCAATGAGATTGTCAGGTGTGTAGGGCAGGACTTTGCTCTTCCACTTTAGTGCCAAATATTCACACGGATGAGTTCGAAACTATTCTATTCGACTATATTCAGCTTGCTGAGGATCCGTCTCACTCCACTTTAGGAGACTAAAAGTCATCAGAAGTGAGTCAGACAAACTACCCTCTATGGATATCTGTCCTAAAAATGAATTTGGATTCTGCAAATGCCTATTTTTCTCCGAAGACAGGCATGAGGAACATAGTTGGACTCAAGCATTCAGCTTTCAGAAGTTGAACTTAAATGAGGGTAATCTCATCCTAGCCTTTAATTTGCAAGCAAGCAAAGAAATCAACAGTGTAAAATAATGTCCAGTCTTGGCTATGTGAAAAAGCCTTTTAGTTTCCATTTAAATCTCATCAGAAATCCGTGATCATCTACAGTTACTTTGTCTCTTTGGAGCATGACAAACCAGAGTAAGGAGGTGGGAGCATTCAGCAAAGTATCAGGTTTACATGGAGTATGAATCTGTGATTGAACAAGTCATGTGTTTGCTGATCTTGGAATAGTGGCCAAGAAACACCAGATGTACCAAGCAGTGTTATTTATGTAGCAATTAATAAAAACACATCCATCACAGTCAGCCCTGAGTGGGCAAACAATATTATGACCCACATAAATACACTGGGCAAGTATCAACTGAGTTAGCTCAGCTGCATTTCGCCTCCAGCTATGCAAAGTGCACTGCCTGAGGGCACATATTCTCCTGGGTCCTGGAGAAACCCTACATTGTGGTGACTGACCCCTGAGGAGAACAAAGATACAATTGGAAATACTCATACCTTGTTTTGTCTTTTTTTTTTTAAATTGTTACCACACAGGTTTTGTCTACAGAAATTGTACAAGTGAGGGCTGGTCAGACCCCTATCCGAGACCTGATATCGCTTGTGGCTACAATGTCAATGACACGACCAACGAGGCAAGAGTGAGTCTGAGTGCCCATGACCACAGATCTGCTGCTTTGGGGCCTTGGGGGAGGAACATGTTAAGGAGAGACTGAATGATGCTGTGATCTAACTCAGGTGGGGTTATTGTTGGTGGTGGTTTTCAGCATGAATGTTTCCTGCGAGTGATAGGAATAGGTTGCTCAGGGTAAAATTTCAGTAGATGATTCAACAAGAAAATTTAGTCATTAAATAGCAGGAGACACCTTTCTCTTGGCATGGGCTAATACCACACAGACAGAGGTAAACATGTGATTATGTGTTTCCCTGCAGCGTTCCTATTTCATGACCTTGAAGGCCATGTACACTGTCGGATACTGCACCTCCCTCGTGACACTGATGATAGCCTTAACAGTCCTGGCCTCTTTCAGGTGAGGAGAAACACCTCTGGTTTCTGTTTGGCCAGGACTTCTGGTCATCTCAGCTGACACAAATCCTTCTATTGACTTTCAAGGCAAATTAAAAATTGAGGTATTCCTGAAAACCTTCACAGATATCAGTGACAAAATTTATTTCCGAGTCTTGACTCCCAAAAAATGTCAGAGCTGCTCACTATATTGTGCTCTCCTGTTCTTTGAAAATGTAGCTGGATGAATGTTGTAGATGGCATTTACACCAGCTCCGTTCTGAGGTCTCCCCATGACTTCAGCATCTCTTGGTCAGAATGTCTTTCCCACTGCTGCTCTTTTCTCCCCTTCAGACTGTGGCTAAAACTTTCTTCTGAGTGTCACTGCACTGACTTCTGGCAAGGTTTTTCAGGTTTCTATCAGCAATCTGACAGTCAATTTATCTTCACGCACCCCTGTAACCTGGAATTTGTACTGTGCTGCTTATTCAGTGAAATTAATTTCCCTTACAGTAAATGTCAGGGCAGCATGTCTGGGTAGAAGGAAACCCAAATACTTCGCAAATTTATATTCAGGCTGCATGGCCTCCAGACACAGATTATGTGGTGATTTAATACAGAAAACATGGCAGGCACAAGTGAACTGTGCTGGTAGAATAAATAAATTCACCCAGGTGTGAATAAACACCTTGGATTCCTGTTGCTCCAGAAAGAGGGAGGGAGGCTAGAACAAGCATATTGGCCTGAAAGCACAATTTTTCTGGAAAGGTTCAGATTATTTTAGTACCTCAGTGGAGCAGATGTGACTGTAGCTTTTTAAGGTTTTCTCTAGGATGTCCCTGTTGGGAGATGTGTTAACCTTTCTCTCACAGACAGAACTGCAGTGTTCTTCATTTGTCAGCTTAGCAGTACTAAGGATTGAAACCTGCTGTTTACAGTCACAGGCTCCCCACACTGGCAAGTAATGTCACTTCACAGGATTTCTCTCTCTTTTTTTTGCAGAAGACTTCGCTGCACAAGGAACTACATCCACATGCATCTCTTCACATCGTTCATTTTGCGAGCCTCGTCCAACTTCATCAAGGATGCCGTTTTGTTTTCCTCCGAAGACATAAATTACTGTGGGGCACACACGGTAACCCTATGCCTTCCAGCTTGCTCCACCCCTCAGTCTCTCGTCAGGGTCCTAGCAGGATCTAGTGAACAGGGAAGGAAATCTCCATCCCAGCTTTACATTCATCATGAGGGATTATGGGAGAAGGGAGGTATGCTCTGCCCCTTCTCTGAGACCACATTAAATATTGCTGACTTACACTTCAGTGTGACACCTGACAGGAGTTTGCACTCAAGAGAGTCTGGGAAAGGAACCTTCCAAATTTTGAAATGTTTTTGCTTTTTTCTTTTTACTGGCAGCAAAATCTTTTGAAAATTTGGGCATGCAGAGGGGTGAGCAACACTGGAGATGATGGGCAATGCTTTAAACTAAAAGATGAGAAAGGGAGAGAAACAAATATAAGCTTGTTTTGTTTTACCCCACCAGTTTTGCTGGATTTTTGTTGCTGAAAAATAACATTTTGAGCACATTTTAGTTTGTCTTTAGCAACTGTTTTTCATGGGGAAAAACAGATTGATAGATACATTGAAGTGCTTTTCTAAAGTGATATTAATGTTACTGATACGAAGAAGGTAGTAATAGTGAAATTCCTCTGAGACAGTAATCTGAATCCATGTGCCCATGACACATTCAGTTCTTCCAGTGAGGCAGTTGATTAATGCATTTAGGGAGTGCCAGCCCTGCTTTCTTGTCATGTGAATGCTTGTCTCAAGGACACCCATTTAGTTCCCTAATTGCTATAAAATCTCTATTTGCCAAGATTAATTTACAGCTTGCTCTCTCTGTTTGAAGGTAGTTACAAACCCAGGCAAAAGCTAATCATCATTTCTTTCCTCAGGCTGGCTGCAAGCTCACCATGGTCTTCTTTCAGTACTGCATCATGTCTAACTACAGCTGGCTCCTTGTGGAGGGACTGTACCTCCACACTCTCCTGGTTATTTCTTTCTTCTCGGAAAGGAAGTTCCTCTGGTGGTTCATTGTCCTCGGATGGGGTACTGGTTCTCCTTTCAGTAAGAAAAACTGGTTTTGTTTTGCTTTTGGGATGGACTTCTGAAGCAGTAACTAGCTTTTCCAATTGCAGGTGCCCCAACTGTGTTTGTGGCTGCATGGGCGACTGCCAGGCAGCTCCATGAAAATATTGGGTAAGTTGTATGGAGGGGAGGAAGCTGGCAAACCAGGGAGAGCATTCAGCCTCTGTGCAGGCTGCTCCATGGGGTTCTGCTCATTTCTAACTGCTGGCAGCCAAGTAAATCAACCAGCATCCTGCTGTGGTGGGAGCCTGGATACTAGTGTGGGTGGGAGTAGTGGAGCAACCTGAGGAAACACATCAAATTCCATTTGAGCATTTTTCAAGGGTAAGAGGTAGCTTTCAAGTATGAATTCAGCCCATGATGTTTTCAGTATCTGTATTTGATATTCTGAATGGTGAAACTTTGTTCCTTTCTCTTTTTCCCTTCCAAAATTTTGAAAAATGTTTGTACTTTATGATAAGGTCAAACCGGTGTCCAGTGTAGGGGGACAGTTTTCTGTAAGACATGTTGTACCACTAAGTGAAAATGTGAAATTAATTTTGTGGAGAAGGGAATAGGGGCCTATCTGAGGTGCCAAACAGACTGAACCTCTTTGAAAATACACCAGTGTTTTGATAACCGACTGCACCTTCTCTTCTATTTTTACAGGTGTTGGGACATTAACACTAATGCCAATACCTGGTGGATCATTAGAGGCCCTGTAGTTTTGTCTATTTTTGTAAGTCTTTTCTGGGACAAGCAGATTCCAACTGTATTTTCAAATACTGTAAAGTCAGAGATCATCTACTCAACATGCTTTAGAAGTGTGTTAATGAACCGATCTTAGACATGTGTCTGAACTGGTGTGACACATAAATTACTGCTTAAGCAGCTTCTGCTCAGCAAGACTTAGTCACTAGTGCCCTGAAGGTAAGTTCACAAGGAAAGCTAGAGTGTCCTCCCAAGAACCAAGAGCCTGAAGAAGATCAGGTTTCCACATCCTGTTGATTTCATATGAAATTGGCTGGCTTGTGGAAGCTTGTTTTGGACTGTTTCAAGGAAGGCTCCAGAGGAGGAAGGGGTGGCTGTACATTTCCATACAATTGCCTTTATGTCTTCTGGTCAATGCCCCTCTCAGCAAAAACAAAACCAACTTGCCTTATGTGACCACTGTCTTTTGTTTTAAGCAATGAAAACAGCTCACAGACCTCACACTCCACATATTAGTGGACAGCAATTATACTGTAATGGCACTGCTCAGTGAATTAAGGCGCAGGCCTTGAAACTCAGTGTGAACCTGCCCAGCAGTGATGGCAGCAGTGATGGCAAGACCAGTTTGGTACATATAATAGTCAGTAGCTATGGTTGAGTATTTGCTGGTTCTCACCTTTAGGGACTTAGGTATCAAGGGGCTGGAGCTGCTGCTTGGAGATAGTTGTTCTGCCCAATGGAGATGCTCTGGGTCAGACCACGTTGCAATGACCTGTCTGAAGCCCTAGTCCAGCAACATGTGAAGTGCAGGTTGCTCTCAAGTAACCTGCTGACAGTCTGAGCGAGAACTCAAGAGGTGGTCGAGGTTTTTGCACTGTCAGTAAGAACCATCATGTTTGCAAAACACAGACTGTAATACCTGCACACCATCAGAAACCCAGGCAGGAGAGATGGTGGGTTAAAGTTCTGCTCTGGTTTACCAGTGAGAAATCCTGCAATCCCACAAGACCACACAAGTGATTTGGGATCAACTTGAGGAGGCCATGCCATTTATTTTTCTTAAGGAAACAACCCTCACCCTAGGAGTCACTCAGCAATATTTAAATGCCAACAAGACCCAGGCATTCTGCAAGACAAAAAGCGCAATCTTAGTTTATCTTTTGGCGGCCACCACCTGCTATAGCCATCCCAGTTCCCTCAGAATGCTGATCACGTCTACTTTAGCCACAGAAGCCAGGAGCCGCCTGCATGACTCTGCCTCTTTACCCAAAAAGAGGCTTTACTCAAGCCCATAACCAAACAAACAGCCAGATCTTAAGAATACAGATCTAATCTCTGTATTCCTCACAGCCCTCAGCAGTTCAAAGGGCAGAAAAACAGCACCGATAAACACCTTTGTGCTCCCAGGCTCACACTCATTCCTGTGCTGCCCGTGGACAATTCCTCCCAGCAGGAATCCTGCCACTCTCCCTTCCCCTGTGCTTTTCATCAGTGAAAAGTACTACACGGTTCCTGCCTGGCCTAATGGTTAAAAACCACAGAATCCCCAGACCTAAACCTCCTTTTCCTCCCTAGATCCCTGAAATACTTCAGTCTTTCCTTCATGCTCCCCATCCCTACCTCCTCCAGCTCTACTTCTTTCCTCATCCTTCCCCAGCTTCCCCAAACTACCAGCCCTCTCTAGACACCCATGCAGCCACCCTTGCTCCCTTTCCATCCAATAATTTTAGGGAACTCAGGGACTTCCTGGGTCAGTCCCATCTCCAATGGATTTGCTTCTTTTAGGGAAACCCAATACCCCAGAGCCCTGCTCTACTGTCCACAGGCACATATGAGCCACCATGAAGGGGAATGCATCTCTGGGATGGTGTTTCCAGGCACAAGGAAGAGTTAAGGGCATGACGTGGTACAGGGTGTTGCAAAAGGGGTGCAGGTGTGTGGGCTGTGCAAGATCAACCCGAGGCTGTGCCTTCCCTGTGACTCCCACTCTTTGCCTGAGGGCCAAAGGAGCAGAAACAGCTATTGCCTCATCTTCACTCAAACTGAGCAGCAGGTCAGAATTTCTATCTGATATCCACTCTTGGAGAGGGGGAAAATGCAAAAGGAAGAACTTCGGTGTTAGGTCTCTCCTCTCTCCACTTTTAACTACTTTGCCTCCATGATCCCAAACCACGCTGAGTCTCTTGGCAGGGAACAACTGGCACTTGCAGTCCCACTTAGCAAGTAATAGCTCCAGTACTGCTCCTTTGCTAGCAACCAAAGTGGGACTAGATTGGGCAGAGACTGTCTGAACTCCACAGCCAGAAGGGATCCTACCAGTGCACCTGGTCTCCCTTCCTGTTGATGATTTGCCTGGATAATAAACCCTGATTGTGCCTAGAACTAAAGCTACAGCAAACGGGCAGTGAAAGCAGCCAGCAGCCAAGCCCAGGGTGGCCAGGCAGGCTGGAGAGGCAGGGACAGAGACTGGGATGGGCACATGGACACTATTGTGCCTGCTTTGCCCAAACATTCCAAACTGGCTCTGCTGATAGCTGGCAGTTACATAAGTGGATACTGTTAGTGTTGTGTTTGCTTTTGCATTCTTACCTTTTTTTTTTCTTTTCAGATTAATTTCATTCTCTTCGTTAACATTTTAAGAATCTTGATGAGGAAGCTCAGCTCACCTGAAGGACGGAGCAGTGATTTCAACCAATACAAGTATGTCCACTACATGCCATGTAAGCCCACCTGAGCTCTTCTTGCTCCTTCTACACTAGCTTTCCCCTCTGTTTTCATTCTCAGGAGACTTGCAAAGTCAACACTCCTCCTCATCCCTCTTTTTGGGGTCCACTACATCATCTTTGCTTTCTTCCCTGAAGATGCAAGCAGCGGCACAATGGAAATTCAGCTATTTTTTGAATTGGCTCTTGGATCATTCCAGGTAATATTTGAGAAGCTATTATTTCTTTAAAATAAGAGGCAGAACATCTAACTCTGCAACAGAGCAGAGTTCAGTGGCAAAGTCAAGTTGTCTGACTTCCCTTGAGATGCCTCATCACCATTCAAAAGCTGGAGCTGCAGTTCTGTGACCACGGTTTTTTTTATCTTTCAGGGCTTTGTTGTGGCTGTACTTTATTGTTTTCTTAATGGTGAGGTGAGTTTTGTGTGTATAACATTCTTTTTTATTGCTGAAGCATGGCTCACTAATCAGTGGGATACATTCTCCAAAGAATTACATGTTCTATCTGAGGTTTTTCTTCCCAGCTATCTAATATCACTCATGAAACACCTCCTGGACCTGGCAAGCCTAAGTAATTGTATGCCAGATGCAAACTTCACCTCTCAACTATTGCAACCCTTTCATCAATCAGATAGCATTTTTACTGTCTGGGAATGGAGGGTGGGAGCACCATCACGCTCACAGTCACACTGACAACTGACTGGTTCTGACGTATGGTGCTATTACCTGTCATCCTATGGCTGTTTTCTTTGCTTGATCCTTGAGAGGGAATTTATCAAGAGCTATATCCAGTCCAAATTTACCAGTATTCTCACAAGCTCAAGCTTTTGGTAGAGGCACCATTTCCTTCGTAGTTTCATGAGAACTCCCAGGCTTCTTGCACTCTGAAATGCTAAACCATTGCCTAAGGAGAAAAAGTCACTTTGAAATGAAGGAGGAGTTTGAAATATTCTGATTGATCCTTTAACAAGGTTCAGAAAAAGTTGTTTTGAAAATAAAATCTCCCTTTTTTTTTTTCCCTCAAATGTCCTGTTTATATAACTTAAAATAGAATTATGGAAAAAAATCTAAACCAAACACACAAACCTAAACCAGATAGGTTCTGTGGACAGTTTCACCTGCAATTAAATAGAAAATTGTGTGGCTGCAGCAATAGTATCACTGGAAGTGTCAAGAAACAGGCCTTACCCTAACCCCTTAAACTGAGGGTCAAATAAAGAAACCCAAGCCTTGGCACAGGTAGCCCGCTCTCCTTTTCCTGTTACACTTCTCTCCACAGTGCAGGCCTCCAAGATAAACCAGCTGAACTAAGTATTTTGTGACCTTTCTACCTAGGTTCAGGTGGAAGTTCAGAGAAAATGGAGGCAGTGGCATTTAAGCAAACACTTGCGTCAGCATCTCAGCACCTCAGCGAGTAACGGAGGAAGTGGCTTAACCCAAGAGATGCACATGGTGAGGTCAAGCCCACCAGAGCACAGGAGAGAGACCCTCCAAAGATCAAGCGTGCTTTAAGACCGTGCCTGGAGGATACCTCCATGCTCAGATACACACGGCTAAGTCCCATGGGCTGAGCTGGGAGTCTTGTGTACCTATTCGAAAGCGGGACTTGGCTGTAGGTCAACAGTTCTTGAAGCACATCTGTTCATGTATACCCTGTGTAGCACCACAGTTACTTTGCAAAGCAAAATGGGCCAGACCTCTTCATTGAGTTTCTGGCCACAGTAATTTGTGTAAGTGTGACCTTTCATTTTACATGTGGCTTTCCTACAACTTCCAGGCTAATCCAGACTGGTGGGTTTTCCATATTTTCCATTTCTTCTGCTGTAGAAGCTGGGAGGATGTTCAATTTTAAATGATGGAGGTTACATGTCGTCCTTAAACACAGTCCGTGGGTTTGAAATGCAAAATTAATTAATACTTAAAATTGATCAAGGTTCAAAGCTTTCTTCCCTTGCCTCTTTTAAGAGTGGAGACCTTGGAAACAACAGCGGTCCAATTTGGATATTTGTATCATTTTGAAATGGTAAAAAAGCTGTTATTGCATATTCCAAGGGTGGCCAAAAAAACTTCAGAAAGATAGTTCATTCCTATTGTGTCTGCACCTCTGAGACTGGTCCATTTTGTCTTTGGAGGGGAGAAGTGAAAGTATTTGAGATGTTTAAAAGTTCATTTGAACTGGACAGTAGAACCTGTCTTGTAAAAAAAAAAATTACCATATTGGCTACCAAAAATCTCTTTAGAGTCTGCAATCACCCAGCATGCTGAAATCTGCAAGACTGTGCACTGTAATACACTGTCACAAGGTATTGGAGCTATTACAGCTTTATGTTCTTAAGGACATAAATAAGAAATAAGAAGTTTCCTGGTTTGAATGACAAAAGGATAAAATAGTTGTCCCACAAATGCAATCAAGTCTCCTGCTTGATTTTGTATCTGCACTTTCTTAGCTGGGGCGATTCTTGTCTGGGTTTCTTCAGGGGCAAAGATGGTATAAGGGAAAGGAAAGGTGTTTTTCACTCCTTCCCCCTCCTGATCACTTGAAGACATTGGCAAAACATTCATGGTATGTCAAATGCTGGCTAAGCGGCATTTCCCAAACCCTTCTGCCAAAACTGCCCTAACGAGCTTTTAATCGCACCAAATGCCTACACCGTAGGCTTCTGCCATTTTATCGGAAGGCAAACATGCACAGAAGTTCAAAGGATGCATTCAAGGTTAAATTATCTGTACACAAGCAGGTTTTTGAGTGCTATTAGCGCTGTTTAAAACTCTGACATTATTCAGGAATTTTTTTTTTTCTCTGCCGATGCTGAGAGTTATCCCGCACAGCCCCTTCCTGGTGCAGTGGTCACGGCAGGTAACAGCACACGGAGGGCAGCCAGGCAAGGACAGGCACTCAGCAGCAGGTAGGGCTTTGCATTCCCTCTGGCCTCCCCTGCCTGGTTGGCTTTGCTGGCTGATGCAGGTCAATCTGCACCAGGAGAGCTGAACCTCTTTAAAACCGGGAAAAGAATAATCAGACATAAAGCCGTAAATTGGCAAGTGTTTCCAGGAATTACTTTAAACCTGATTTTTTTTTTAAATAGCAAGCTTTCAAGTTGACTTTGTCCTTTAAAACTCAGCCAAAACAAGTAGAAGAGCAGAAGCAGGATCAGTCCCGTGACCAAGGGAGAAGTGAAAGCATCTCCATGAATGTTTGAGTAAAAGATCTCATTTCTGCTGACTCACCCAAGCCAAGCAGAGCCTCCAGCCTTCTCGGGGGTTCACTCTGTTCCAGTCCATTTAGGAAGTCAGATACTTCTGAAAACATATAACTTTAATTTTCTCTCTGGCCTATGAATGTGACCAAGAAAAATGAAACAACTTGTATGTTCCCTGTCTGAGAATTAAACATTCCTCAATCAAGTCAAAGCAGCTGTTTGTTTTAAATGCAAGTACCCCTTTATGGCATAAATGAAGAAATATAGACTCAGAGATAAAATAACATGTAATTAATTAGATCTGATGCAATTATTGGCCCTCCCACAAGCCACTATAAAAGCTCAGCCCTGCAGGGTGTAGTTAGGACCAGCACAATACTGCGGGTAGCCCTGGCTGAGCTTGATACCTGTTTGTACAGGACCCTGGTGAACCAAGAACAAACCACATGTCCCAGAATAAAATGCTGGTTTCTTGCGCTTAAGAAAAAAAGTTTTAGCATAACCTATTGTTTTGCATGGCAATTTTGGTTTTATTTTTCTTGCCTGAAATAAAAAAAAAAAAAAAAAAAAAAGAACAATTATTCCCAGATTCTGTAGTACAAGTCTTGCTTCAGGCACTGAGCACAGGCCTGGTTTGTATGGAGAGCTGAGGTTCCATGAAAACTCTCGGATGTCAGCTGGCATTCGGAGTCCTCAGCTTTTTGAGAAGAGCATGTCCACTCGGGAAGGAGCAAGAAGCAGGCAGCATCAGGAGTTATGATGCTGTAACTTTGTCCTGGTTCCACGTGGGCGTTGGAAGCTGCTGCCCCACACCACCACAGTGGACTGGGTTCTCACCTCCCCCATCTCCTGCAGGCAGCGCAAAAGCTCCCTGCCCTGCTGCGGATCCTGCTTATTTAACTATGCTGAAGGATACCAGAGAAAAGAGTTACTTAGCTCTGGGAACACTGAGATGTTTATGAGCAGATGAAGAAGAACAGGAAAATAAATCTCAGCGAGCAGTGCAAAAAGCAGGAGGTGAAGGCACTCAGGCTGAACACAATATGTTCATAGTTCACCACCTTCCCTCTCAGTTGTTACACTTGCTCCTGAGTATTCAATGTAAAGGAGGTGGGTTTTATCAGTAAATAGGGCCTGAGTACCACCTTTCACTCAAGTCGTTGTCATTGTTCAAGGACAGCCTTGACAGTCTCTGGCTATCTACTCCAGGTCCCCTGAGGAGCCAGTTGTCCCTCTGCAATTCAGCAGGGCAGGCAACAACTCTGGCAGCCTCAGCAGTCTAAGAGCTAATGAATTTAGGAGGAAGTAACTAATGGATTTTCTGTCCAAACACAGCAACAAGGAAGTTCCTAGCAAAACTATCACAAGCAAAAACCGGTAGTTGTGCCGTGAATAATTACGTTGTGCAATGCTTGAGTACGGGGGAGCTGAAACGGACTGTTTCAGATGGAGTGGATACCAGTGAAGCTGAGGCCCCAGGAATTCAGGCAACACCCCTTCCAGGACACTGCCTGGGGCAGGCCTTGTTCTCACTCAGAAATGAGGCCCTTCTTGTATGTGCAAGCTGACCTGAAAGGCTGAGAAGAAGGGCCATTATCTGCTTACAATAGGCTTCAGCAGAGGAAAAGAGAAGGCAGCTGAGGACAGTTATCTTCCAGTGATCACATTCCCTTGACTTGCAAAAGGGAGCAAGGCTCAACTTCATTCCAGGTGCACAATTCCCCCAAGCACAGCTGAAGAAGGTACTGTGGACTTAAAATCAAACTAACATGCTCTAGGGAACCTTACTTGAGCTCAGAGACTGGACTAGATGACCTCCAGTTGTCCCTTCCAACCTGAACCATTCTGTCATTGTGTGAAAATACAGTGCAGGCAGGACACCTCCAGAGCTAGCATGCCCTATTATTTCCTTATTCTCATCCACAAGTTTGTACACAAGTTTCCAATAAAGTTAGGAACTAAGCCTAAACGACTCATTAACGAGAAGTGATGTTCATTACTCTGCTTTTAAGAGATGTTAAACCATCTGAGACAGGCCAATGACCTCTCCTGTTGGAAAGAGCACACCAGGTGCTAATTAACTTGAGATTACGTAAACTAACTCAGTGGTATAGCTGGGAATCTGTTTTCCTGACATTTAACTAAACCTGTCAGTACAATGAGCTCAGAGAAAAAAATGTGTAAATATATTTGTACTCAGATAGCACTTCTGCAGGCCAAATAATCGGAGCTGGGGAAAAGAGCAAAGATGCTTCAGACGTGGGATGCAGTGTGGGAAAAGGAAGATGAAGGACACAGGAAAGAGCTCTTTAGCTGGTAAACAGAGCACATGGAACAGCAGGAAATCATTAAGCGCCTAGAAGGTTATCTCCAGTTCCCACGAAGCAGCACAGCTGACTGCCCCTCTTGTTTTGCAAGACATGAAAGCAATGCTGGCTGCTTGGGTTGGTGCGGACACACTGGAGGGAAAAGGAGAGGGGAGCATGCAGTGGCCTTAGTTCCCTTGGTCAGAGCTCGGCAGAGTGCCAAGCAGTCATTTCTTCATCAGTCTAGCTGCATAAACATACAGAACGTGCCTGGGAGATTATGTAAAACCCCAATCATCTCCTTAAATCTGCACCCCGATATCTAAATATAAATGAGAGAATTACAGTTCTTATTTCAAACAAAATTTATTTAAGAAACTTAAGAAATATTTCTTGGAACTTCCATAGCCTTCAGAAAATGAACAGTGACATGCTGCTGCACAGGTTGCTGTATATAAGGATGTCTCCAAGACAATCAACCCTGTTTTGTAACATTTAGCTGTCAAAATGCTTCTTCTCCCAGCATAATTAAGTCAAGCAGTACTACACAAAACTGATTGGAAAAAAAACATACAAAAGGCCTCTTCTTCAGCTAGTAGACAGCATCCTAAAATCATTCAGAATTGCACCACATCTAGGGTGAACTCAATGGCCAATTGTCCACTGCCTCCCTCTAACCCAAATGGGAGGCACCAGCCTGGAACTCAGTCTGGCTATGGCTGCCTGCCAGGGAAAGGGATGGGGGCACGGCCTCGCACCAGCACGAAGGACTGTGCATGCAGAACCAATTTCCAGTTTTGGATGTCACCAAAGTGGCACTCTGAAGTTACATCCATGTTTCTAGACAAGCCATAGACACCCTTAACCTCATGCAGGGGAACTGTCCTGCCTGGCATGAGGGCCCACAGGTGACACAACTGAATCACTGGTTAGTTAAGGTCCTCTGAACACCTGGTAACACCCAAATGCCAACAGTTTCCTACCAGACCTTGCAGGATCTCTCTGGTCTAAATGGCTCTACTACAGCCAACAGCACTAGTTTCTGCAAGCAACTGCGTCTTCAGCCCACCAGCATGTCTTCAACAGTGCAGTTCAGCAAATCAAATGCAACTTCACAAACAGACACAGTCACAGTGCAATTTTCCAGAGGCAGATTAAAGGCACAGTGGGTCAAGAAACCCCAACAGAGACCCAAACATTACAGGAGCTTCAGGAGCTCTCTGCATAATTCCTGACAGAAAGACAAGTAGATTCCCATACAAAAGTACAACTGGCACTGTCCAGAGCAAGCCAGGTCTGAAACTGCATCACAAAACCGGCTTAGGAGTGTTGTCTTAAGTTACAGAAATCCAAGAAGGAATGGACCCTGTCCTCATGAAGGCAAGAGAGTCCACAGGAGCACATTCATCAAGTGTGGCACATTCAGCTCAGGCACAGCTTAAGACTCTGAGCTTTCAAAGACAAAGCTGTTTACTCATGGCTCATCTACACAGCTTTCCTGGCCTCTGTGCTACGATGTTTTGTTTCAGGTAAAAAACTGTGTCAAACTCGTTGCACAGGAAATTAAAACCTTGCTCAACAGCTATCACACAAACTATAGGGATGAACACGTAGAAACATTTGTTCTCAAACAAAAATACAGGCAGCTTTGCCAGTGGATACAAGACAAACAGTAAACCAGAAACGCTGAAACGCTGTCAAGACATTTTCATCTGTAGGTATCCAAATGCTGTATGGTGGACAGGGAGGACACATGGGGCAACCAACCTCTGGAGTAGTCTCTCTTATTACATAAGACAACATGAGCAACTTCAAAGCTGTAGCAATTTTAGAGATCTTGACTCAGACATTGGCAGGAGGAAGACCAGCCTTAATATGATTTTGGCCTTGTCTCTCTGTATTTCTACCAGCTGTGACAGATTAGAGCTGCACCCATCAGCCCCTCCTTAGGCAATCATGGGCTACTTCTCCTCCCAGGCTCACTGTTAGTCAGGGGAAGAAAAATACTTGGTCTGATCAGGAGGATTTAGAGCTTTCTCCTCCCTTAAGAAATGCTACAGCAGACCCTCAGCTACAGGATAAGCAGATTTCCCACTGCCCCAGTGGACACCCTGACAACCAAAACACACACCAGAAGGTACGATAGTCTCAGCATGGTCTGACAAGCCACACCACCACAGGAAGCCCCTGCAGAGCTTGTTCCTCTTGCCCCCAAAAAATAAAAAAAATAAATCAAGAGCATTGCCCTGTAACCATGAACTTTGCAAAGGGCTGTGAGGGAGCCAGTTTGAGCGATCAATTGGCCCGTGTCCTTTAGGTGTGGCAGAAGAGTGGTGACAGCGGGGAGAGGCCACAAGCACAGGAACGTGCGCTGCTGCCCAGGCAAAGAATCACAACCCTTCCCTGTACCCCTGTATCACCCAGTGCCTTCCCCTAACCTCAAGTCAGCACCTCTGTCTGAAGTGTCCCCAAAAAACTGACTGAGAAAGGGATAGATACAAGGAACATGCCAACAAAAACCAAAATGTGACCATATCAAGGTCTGCGTGCCTTCTCTTTTGAAAGAAAAATGGAGGAGCGAGATCCAGTGAAGATTTTCAATACTTCATGCCAGTGATCATGGCCTTGCATAAATCACCTGTCCCAGGTAACAAGAACAAACCCATGAGACAGCACCACAGTTGTGTCACACTCTTCATAGGCTCCAAAATATGAAGAAAAGCACAGCAACACCAAACCTACAGCAGTACAGGGGTTGTATAAGCCTCAGAACAGCACTCATGTGATAGATCAGTCTTCCACAGCTCTGCATGTTTAACGGGACGCCCTTGGCTTTAATCCACTTCTCCAGAAAACCACATTACAATGGCAGCCAGTCCTAGTCTCTGCTTTGCTGGTGTTGCATAGTGGGTGGGTAGGTCTTCTACAGACGCCAAGACTGACTCATACTTTCCCTCCTTGTACACAATTAAGACAGGGTATCCTTTTCAAACTTCATTAGACTCTCTTTTTTACAGTCTAATTGGCAAAGCTGCTTACACAAAGGCAGAGGTACATCCTTCGCACCTAGATTTTGCCTACCCCGTTCCTGAGGTGTGTGAGGCTGTTGATGTGAAGTCCGCTGATCCCATTGAGGAAGAAGAGGAAGGCAGCAATGAACTCACACCAGTATGTCAGTGTGAAGCCTGTGAAGGTGAGGTGATCCTTCATGAGGATGGAGAAGCTCAGAACACCAGTGGCTGACAGCAGAAAGGAGACGAGGATGAAAACTGAGCCCATTGCCCATTTCCGCCTCGCGTTGGCATCCTCACAGACTTGGGACACCATCAGCAGCTCCAGGCCAAATATGGCAACCACAACAGCAAAGGACACCATGCTTCTTATGGGAATCACCCCCACACTCAGCCCCTCCACCTGGGCCAGGCTGAGGTCAGTGACACACTTCAGGACGCTGTCATTGCCAAGAGTGCAGAAGTGCCACAGTCCAAAGAGCTGCCCCCTTGCAAAGAGCCAGCGGCCATCACAGATGGAGATGGATGACAAGACCACTGCTATTGCCACGCACAGGATGATCAGGCTCCTGATGAGTGTCTCAAAGAAGGATTTCTGTGGTCTCCGGTGCGCCAGCAGCTGCTGCGCCTGAAAGGAAAGGGGGGGGGGGGGGAGGGAACAAAACAGAGTTAACAGAGTTACTTCAGGGTGAAACAAAGGCAGAGGGACGAAGCTGCGGGATTCAGTATTTGAAAATATTTACTTGTGCACATCAAACCTTTTCTCACAAGGGAAAGCAATGCAGTTACAGGCTGTACTCAGCAGAAAGGAAGGGTGGGTGAAGCTCTCCTGGTTGCTCGGCTGCAGGAACAATGCTCCCACGTCAGGGCCCGGGACCAGGATCACAAAGGCTCTGGGCTGAGCAAGATCCCTGCCCCGCGATCCCGCGGCACAGCCTCCAGCTCTGGCAGGGCTGGAGGAAATCATCGGCCCCTAAGAGGACGAAGGCCGGTGGTTGGGACGGGGGAGGCAGCAGCAGCGGGACAGAGGGGCTCCCAGTTCCGAGCACTGCCCCGCTGGGCTGCAGCGAGCCGGTCTCTCCTCACCCGGGGGGAGCAAGGCTCAGCTACCGCAGGGCTTGAGACGGTCTTCGGCTGCAGCCCCCGTGGAGCCGCGTGTGCAACACACGCCCCCTCCTCACCGAAACCTTCCACTGGGGGGCCGAGATTTAATGCAAAGTCAAGCCAAGCACCCGAAGCCCCCGCCATCCCGGCACGGCGGGCGGCGGGGCTCGCAGAGCCACGTGCGGCGGGGAGAGGAGGGGAGGGCAGAGCCGCAGACCCCGGGGAGGAGGGATGCGGGGGGATCCGGCGGGGGATGTCCCCCGTGCTCCGGGAAGGGCCGCAGAGACTCCTGCCGCGCAGGGACAGGCTGGAGCCCCGCCATCCCCCCGGCGGGGCGATGCGCAGCCCCGGCGGTGGGCAGAGAGACGTACCTGCGCCCCGATGGCCGTCATGCTGCCGGCGGCGCCGAGAGACGCGGGCGGGCTCCGGCCGCCGCTCTTTATCTCCCCGGAGGGCGGAGGGCACCCCCCCCTCCCGCCACGCCCGCGGGGCCGGGGCGCCCTCCGGGCCCCCCCGCGGCTGAGTCAGCAGCGCGGCCCCGACGGGCGGAGCCGGGCCGAGCCGAACTGAGCCGAACTAAGCTGAGCTAAGCTGCTCCTTCTGCTCCCCCTGCTCCCCAGCACGGCGTGGGGCGGCAGCGCTGCCCCGGCCCGGGGCACACGCTCGCCCAAGCCCGCTCTGGATCGCGGCCGCCGAGCAGAAGGTGCCCCGGGCGGTGGCGGCGATGCCTCCTGCAGCCTCACCCCTCCCGTGTCCCCTTGTGTCCCCGGCTGCCGGAGGGCTCGAGGTGTGCCGCCCCGGTGGCAGGCGTTCGCCCCCGCCCTACCCGCCCGCCCGGGACACCGCGGGAGCCCCCCCGGCAGCTGCTCCGGGCTGCGGTGCTGGGCGCTGCGGTTGCACCCAGCCACCGAGACGCCTGTGCGTGCAGGAACACCCCGTCCTGCCCTCCCCGCAGTATCTGCGCCCGTGTCTCTGTTCCCGAAATCATTCAGCACCGGCTCCCGGTGCGGCGACGGGCTCGCACCTTGGGCTAGCTATGTGTGCACTCTTATCTCTGACCAGCCTGCTCGACCTTACCTATCTCTACCTGTGCTGTCAGCAAAAACCTCTCTGCTCATAAAGTTTTATGCCTTTGCTCTTTTTCTCACTCATATTTTGCCATCCTCTAATGAATTGCTGATTGCTCTACTTTTTTTTTTGTTTCCCCTAAGAAATAGCTTTTTAAAAGCCCAAGGAAGTTGAGTTTTGCTGTGTCATCAGAAGTTCTGTGTTTTACTGCCAAATTCTGATTCTGACTCCAGCAGAGAGGTCTACAGTGACTCCACAACCTCCACTGGACAGACCCGCGGGTCGTTGTTCTGGGCCTCCCTCACATGCATCTGGGATCAGAATTCTGCCGTTCCCTTTCTAGCTGAAAGGAATTAGAAAGATATGGGATGGTAGAAGTTATCAGAACTTCACCCTTCTTTGAGCTTCCATTTCTGGACTAATCAGGTGTCTATACCAATTGACTCATTATTTTAATCTCTATGCAATTTCATGAGGGCTTTCTGTGTTTCCTTCAAAAATACATGTCTGTCTGCTATGATTTGGCTGGGGGTGTTTTCTGTAACAGTATTTCTAGTAAGAGTGACTGTTCCGAACAATGTGTTTACTTTAGATTCCATACTTTGCATTTTAATGATAAATTCTGACCTTTTTATTTCTCTCTTCCTACAGGATCCTTTTGGTTAAATGTTTCTCTACGAGGTGGTATAAAGCGTTAGATTACATTTCTATCATACACTGAATTGGCATTTTCAGCTTTTGCAACACTCCGCAAATTTTTGCAAGGTCTGTTGTTAAAACTTCTTTTGTGGGTTTGTGGTCTGCAACATTTTTTGTTTTCTGAACATACTATCCAAGCAAGCAAACTTGATGCTGGCCACATCCCTTTTGTTTTAGGTTCATCAGTTGATAGAATAGCTTTCTGAAAATTCTGGGCTGTTTATTCCACAGGTTAAACAGAATTTCTGCCTCACAGTTTGCAGACTGATCACATGCATTTGCTGTTACACTCTTCCACTTCCAAGTTCTATATTTAACAATATTTATGTATTTTTGAGTCAAAAACCATCAATACCTCCTTGTCTATGCTGTTTATATGTAACCTTACTGAGCAAATGCAGACTTGGACCAGACAAAATACACGAACTCTTATCTGGCAAAAACTCACGTACCTTATGCTTTTTGTAACATAAGCTGAATCCTCCAAAGCATTAGGCAATTCGTCCCACAATTAGCAAAATCATTAAGCATAAATCTGCATTTAAAACATCTGAGTCATTGTAATGACTTTAGTAATTAAATCCTCTAATTTTTAATAGTGAGGGGTATTCTGCTGAACAAGATAATTTTTTTTCCTGTATGAGCCCATGGTAAGGCTCACATGAGTAAACAGGTGCATAAAAAGATTTGAGGACTGAGGAAATTTTAAGTGGTTAGTTCTGAAACCAAAACTGCACCCTGTCATTCATTAGTAGATATACAGTTATCTGCCAAGCCAGTTCTTTGAGGAAAAAGGGTAGTTTGAGGATGGTACTTTTGCTGCAAATGCAAAATGGCTTTAATATATTGTATTTAATTTAGTTTTCTCAAATACAAACGAGGATGAAACTTGACCTGGAATTATTATCAACATTAAATAGGCACTTTCAGATTCACTCTTTCCTCAAGTCACCCCGGAAAGGATAATTTTAACAGCTGCGTAAATAAATAGAAGAGTTACAATTTTGGAAAAATGCTTCTAGATTATTATTTGTGAAAATCATATGTGAAAACAGTAAAAAGAGCTCAGTGTCCTAGAAGAAAAGAAAAACTTCTGAAAAATACATTACCTACACAATAACAACACAGTAAATGACCTTTAAAGCACTTCAGAAGTATTTTTGGTTGTGTTAACATAGAGTTCTTGGTATACCACCAGTTTCATTATTTTGTTTAGAAATTCCCTTTTCTCTGTTGTTCAAGTGGACATTTCACATCCTATCCCTGGAGAGAAAGTTTTCAGGGAAATGTGTTCATAAATAATGGAAATTACCAGAGACTGTTGTAAAACATAGAAACAGTTTCATGTGGTTCATTTAAAACCATGAGGAGTCTAACACTGAAGAATCTGTTCCAGCTTTCCTCCTGCAGAAGCCTGAAGGAGGTTCAGGACCGAAATCTGAGAGTCACCAGGGACTTAAGGAACAGTTACCCAATGAAGTATTTCACTTCTAGGTAAAGCAGAACACAAGGGAGCAGTCTGGGTTCATCTAATCTTGAAGCCAGTTACTTCTTTAAATTTTGTCAGTTTAATAAAATACTTTCTGGTCACATCTTTAGCTTTTGGCATAGCAACTGACCTGGGCAGGCATTTAAACCTTCATTTTTTGCCAGGTTCCTGCTTCAAGATGTCTTTCCAGGTAGAAGTTGACCTGATTTTTCAGAAAAATAGACCTTGAGTGTCTTGCAGACTGAGGCTTTGGGAAACGCCCAAGGTCTGCAGTGAGGTGGGAAGGGGGGGATGTTATTTTATTGATATCTTCCAAAAAAACTGAGCATGCAGAAAATTTTGTGAGGAAGAAGAAAGTGACTCTCTCCTGTCACTGTTCTTTTGCATTCTCTTTTTTTTCCTGGTAGTAGATTGAAAATATAAGTAGAAAAAGCTGCATTCAGCTGAGGCTGCGTTGAGCCTAGCTGGGCCAAAACAGAGCTTCTGAAACGGGGCAAAAAGTCAGCAAATTGCTGGCAAGCTGCTGAGGACCAGCAGCTTCTGGGAACACAGGCACACTCATCCTAGGTAAATTGTGCCTTAGGCAGCAGCATATGTAACAAGGGAGGTTTTGGGTTGTGCCAAAGCCCACATAGCTCAGACCAGCCCCTTATCACAACCACTTTACCTCAGGATTTTTCTCCTGTCACTGCAAGTGACTGCAGCCAAGCGGACAGACTCATCCTGGCGTGTAAAAGCACGTAAAGAGGAGATAGCTCCTGGGCCAGATGGTTTCACTTTGCCTCCTGCCTGGATACCTCTCCTGTGCCACAGGAAGGCAGACTGACCATCAGTCAGGGGCTACCATGTGTCCTGCACCCCGAGGCTCCGCCACTCACTGCTGGATGTGCACAAGAGATCTGGGCTGCTGGACATGCCAATAATACCCAGTAATGCCCATCACCAAGGTCTAGGTCCTGCCACCCATCCAAATCAACCAGTACTTGTTAAGGCACTCATGGCTGGGTTAGAAACGTTCTATAATGTGGGGGGTCATTACAGTGATTTTACTCCCTACCTCAGTTAAGTCTAAGAAGAGAAGACAGGCTTAAAGGAATACATACTGTATCCTGGAAAGAATTGTGTTTTCACTTCCGGTCAGCTTTTGGACCTACCTCAGCATCACACTGCACAGATCCAATGCTGGGCACTCGCTCATTCTGTTTTGGATTCAGATCTTTCCAGGGACCTCTGGCAATAGTTTACACTGGTTTAGGACATACATCAAAGTATTTGCATCTGACCATTCTGACAAATCAATGCTTTGAAATATGTATTTAACACAGTCCTCTTAGCACCACTAGAACAATTTACGTCTATATTTCAATACTATCTAATCTAGAAGAAATCATATTATTCACTTCCTCAGCTGTTATATATATTTCTTCTCTCAGTAAAACATCAAATCAATGCCTATAAATATTCAGTTTTAAAAATACCAACTACATTAAGCTGGTGAGCTTACCTTTCAGATTCATTACTCACTCAAATGAGTAGTGCTTATTAGGAGGAGACGACATATCGCTATCTCAGCCTTTTGGGGAACACAGTACAAGTCAGTGCCTTGTACATTTTGGTGTGGACAAACAAGTTGTCTCCCTGGCTGTGTTAGCCAAGCCATGTAATTTTCTTTCTTTCCAGGGTATGGAAAGAAAGCATGTGGTGATGCTTCTTTTGGTGCAGTTCATAAATATATGTATACTGGAACTAACTGGGAATGAAAGTTAAAAGACCACTGCAGCCAAGCTCTATGTGAATTCCCTATTCTAAAATAATACAACCAAGGTGTGTTTAACTTTCACAGATACCCCAGTTCTAGAGGAAGTACAAGCTTGTTCTATAAATGATGAGGACACATCTAGAATGGATTGATGTTATTTGGACTTTAAATGAGCAGCTGAAAATTGGCTATTTTATAGGACAGGTATCTGAGTCTGAAGGTACTTCATGTACTTGTGGGTAGGAGAAAAATTAGAATCTATTTTTATTTTATTTTATTCACTTTTACCCTTCTGAATTTATTACTGTGAATGCACTCAAATGTCTCATGTCTATGTAGTATAAACTTATCTTACTTCTGTGCAGCTTTGGCAACTTGGAGGACTGTGTAACTCATTTTTGAGTGACAGCTGTGGTATTTAGAAACCTATCCCAATCAAAAAACACTTTCTTTTTTGTCTGCCCAATTTATAATCAATCCCACCAATCCCACAAGATAGCTCAGATGCCCGGTCACCCCAAAGTGGTATTGCCTAATATTGTTTGCTCTGAGCACTCAGGGGGAATAGCAAATATTTTGAACAGCAGCAAATACAATTGTCATTTATTTTTAGCAGTATCATACGGGTCAAATGAGTTCAAAGGTTAAAATACTTGGATCGTGAAACAAGATCATTCTAGATGAACAGTGAAGAATTTTGACAGAAAGACAGTTGCATACTGCAATTGGCCTCAGAGCGCTTTTTAGTCAAACTGAATATTTAATTCACAGGGTTGAAAAATCTGGTAGGGGCCTTAAGCAGCAGAGCAATACTGATTTGTTAAATCTGCGCTAGGAACATTGTATCTTCACATATGTTTGTTAAAAGCAAGCAAAACCCACCAGAAAAAAAAAAAATCCAAGGAAAACATCATCCCCTTTGGAGCTTATCTCTAACTGCAGTGGGTGCCAATCAGCCAGTTGCTGTGTGCAAGAGCTAATAGTAGAAGCCCGATAGAAGGAACAGTGTCTTATCACAGACACAAGTTAACATTTATTTTTGCCATATCCAAAGTCCAGACTCTGTCCTGAGCACTGCAGACTCAGCAAACCAGACCCGAGTGCCTGTGTGCCAGCTGGCCTCTGACCTCCTGCACACTGGGCTTGTTTCAGCACACGTTTTTCTTCCCCTTCGCAAGCGCTATGAGGATCAGGATGTTGCTGGCCTTTCTTTGATCTAATACAGAGGAAATAGCGGCAACTCCCTGAGTGGGTGTCAGAACAATCCCCTGTTTTGCACCGCTGCCCAACCATCCAAAGCATCTGTTCCTCCACCAAGAGTACCTTACTGCAGTCACAGCAATGGCTCTGAAATTATATTTTGGTTTGAGGCTTTCTGTTTCCGATCTCAAGGCTGCATATGGTTGTCTATTTTTACCACCATATTAGTTTAATAAAAGCAATTATCTCTACTTACATACCTGTTTGTGGATGTCCTTAAACCAGCACCGTCCTGGCATCACTACTGCCAAAGTGTTATTTATGCAGTCCAGGTGCCTCATACACCATACCTGCAAGCACTATACGGTCACTAGGTCAGCAGCATTTTCAGGCAGCCCATATGTTTACAGACATTCATCCTGCTGCTAAACAACCACAACCAGCCCCTCAACTCAGCTCAGTCTATTCCAACCCTCTCCCTGAAGTGGCAGTACCCACAGTTAACAACCATGCAGCCAAATGTTGTGTGGCTGCTTCTCCTCATGAACGCTGTGCACAGACACGTAGCACCCTTGCTTCTGCCTTTGTGCCTCCTGTAGAGTCTCTCACTGCAGAGCTCTTCTTTCCACGTCTTGAATCTTTCAGCTTGCTGCTGAGAGACACAGTTGACTGCCAAATGGCAAGCTAAAGAGTAAGACCACTGATGTTACTTTCTTAAGGAAGGTTAAGCTGCAAACAGAAAGGTGTTACTACACTAAAAATAAACCACCCAAATAAAGACATCCAAGGTAGAGTTCTCAGTCACTTGTATAACTTGGCAAATAGCATTATTTGTAAGCCTGGCCAAGAGCAAGACCTTTCTGGTATAAGCACTGTATATAGAGCAATGTTTTCCTAATGCCAAACAGGTATGGGAAAGGAAAGCAGCACTGCAACAATTGAAGTCTCACAGGGGAAATACAGCCAAATGAGGACTGGAATACTTAACTTGCTGTTCCCAGTCCATCCTACTTATCCAACTCCACTGCTTTAGCAGTCAAAAATTCTGATACCTGTTCTGACAGAAAGCATGTTAGCAAAGCACAGCATGCTCACAGTGCATGGACTTCCAGCAAACAAGAGCAGAAGTGGATGCATTTGCCAGTGTGAGCTCTGTTCTGACACAGGTTGGCAGAATCTTCCAAGGATAACCAGCGCCAAAAAATATAGCTGTGAAGATAGAACTGGCTGTGGAATTAAGAGTTGGAAAAAGAGGTAAAAGCATCCCTTCTGCTGAACATCAGCTCTTGCCTCTCTCTTGCAAGGTGAATTTAATTAACACAATCTCAAGTAGCAGACAATAGAAGAATAGGTTAAAAAATACTTATTTTTACTTACCCAGAAGGACAATAAACACCTTCTTTTTGTTCTTTATTCTAACACATTTTAAAGGGTGAAAAAAAGCTCTAAGAGCATTTCCCAATAAAAGTAGCAAAGGGGGAAGTTTTAATTTTTGAAAACGTGTGAGGTAATCTTCAAGGCTACTACACACAGCAAAGCCCGTGTAACTAACTACAAAATGGTGTTTACCTAGATAAATATGTAATGACAGCTTTCATCTCTATGTATGTATTTCTATAAATCAGTTGCTTATGTGATGACTACTAAGTCCTCACCCGTTCAGATGCTAACCAGTAAAGCAGGAATTAGAATGCCTTACTCCTGTATAAGGTTGGGACTTCATTCTCATATGCTCTATGCTAGAATAGTTCAGTGTCACATTTCAAGAACAAAATCTCCCTTTCCGTCATCGGCAGCTCCAAGAGACCATACTGGGCAGACTCAAACAATTAAAAGCCTAGTACAGATGGTCACAACTGCGTTTTGTAATCAAACATGGCAACACCAGTACTCTGCATTTATAGCACCAAAGGCATCAACTTCACTGTCTGTGGAACCTTTTCTTTCACTGGGAAGGTTTTGTTTTCAGCTGCCGAGTGGTTGCCTTTTATCTACACGTGGCGCCACAATGTTATTGGGAAAGAGCATATCCAAGAAGTGTTTTATGAAAGTACCAAGCACCTTGTTCGTAGTATACACAGCATTAGAGCTGATCTCTTCCCGATGAGCTTTGGTGCTCCAGCTTTAGTGGGTTGCCACTCACCTTCACGAGAAATGAAGCAACGGAGGAGCCCTTTGGCCAACGACCGCACTGCCCGAACAAAGACTACACACCCCCTCTAGTGGCGCAATGAGGTTGGTTTGGTTTGTGTTGACAGCTGCAACACGGCAATTAAAGGATAATCACTAATGGATGACCAGCACAACAGCTTAAGTACCAAATGTAGTTTAATGAGTTCCAGATTTTGTTCCCAGAAGGAATTTATAATGTGTCAGTACATTATTAGGCAGATACATAACTTCTCCTGAAGTACAGGCATGAGGAGAACAGACTATAACACACTAGGTATTTAAGATTACTCTTGGAAACCAGTTTTCCGCAGTATTAGAAATAAGGCATGTTTCAGGTGTGCATGTGGCTGTTATATCCAGTCCTCAGATGCCATATTTGGCCTTTAGTTCTTCCACTTTTGCTATGTAAGCTTTCATTGCATCTTCTTTGGACATTCCTGAAGGACAGAACACAGGAAGCAGTCAGATACTCTTTATAGGTTAAAATGCCTTTTACAAGTCACAATTCCTTGGTATAGCCCATGGCTACCAGGCACCAGAGGAGCCAGGAAGATCAGTTGGCTGTGAATCCACTGTTAAAGTTTTACACAAACGTGTTCATCAGCCAAGTTGTTTTTGTACAGACGGCAACTAAACAGTGTATTAGTTCTATTTAATGCCATTGACAATTATTACAGGAAACCTATTCATTCAACTTAGACTGCATTTAGAACCAGCTTGTTAGTGCCAGTTCTTTGAGACACCAGAACCCACCCCCCACTGTCATAGATTAGACCACTTGTTAAGCTCCTTGTTTAGAGCCAAGAGGTCAGTTGTTTCTTCTAAAGCTTTCCTAACTGGAAGACACATAATAACTGGGGGGAGAGCTCAGTCTCTGGAGTACTAAGCTGGGACCTGGAAAACAGACTTAGGTGTCTGTCCATGTTACTGTTCTCCTTTGTTTAACATTCTGTTTCTTGCTGAACTACATGTGCTTTTCTGACTTTTATTAGTTTTTTAAGCAGACAATTACCTTTCAATGCACTCCAGGCATCCCATTTTGCTTTGCCTTTGAAGTCCAGCATACCAGGGCGTTCTGAGAGACAAGGTAAGCGGCAGAATCAGTTTGTGTGATCTGGGTGTAGGTAATACCCACCTGAAGGCTATTTAGCTCTTAACTATGACAAAATACAATGGTTGATCTTTGCAGCTGTTACTTACTAACCTGTAGTCAGCAGACCACCTCAAGGGAACACACTAGAACACTACTGGTGACAACTCTGTCAAGGTCCCTTGAGACAGCAGCATTTGTGCAGAAGAATACCAACTAGTGTGATTTGGTTTTACTGTGCTTTCTGAAGAGCCTGTTGTCACCTGACAGCTATCCAATTAAAGAACACCAGCCCTGAAGTAAAGCAGAAATACCCTAAGGTCCATTACATGCAAAGATATGAAAATAGAAGCTGGTAGTATACAACTTAGAACTCACTATCATCAAGCTAAGGGTGTGTTTCTAACCTATAGCTCTGCATTTGTTCTGTCATCTAGGGATATTACCTTGGAATTCTAAACTCACTTCACTGCTGGCTATGTATGGCCAAGTAGAGAATGAATGATGTATATATGGCTATTTTTCAAGTCCCCTCTGTGGTTTTACTTCCTCTCTGTCGCCTTAGAGACAATTCTTAAGACTATAAAATGGAACTGGACAGTAGCCACAGAAATACCCTTGTGCAGCTCACATGGCACAGTGACCTGCAGAGCTACTTGGCAGCTCCACTTCTCTCTGACACAAACCCCCATCAGTCACTCTTTCACAGGCTGCTCTTCTGGCCAGCTCATGTTGGCTCCTGCTTCTCAAGAGGGCAGCCACTTACAGAAACGGTGGTATATTCACAGCTCCAGAGCACCATTTCCCCTTGTCAAGCATTAAAAATGCTAAGAGTCCAGCCCCACCAAAAGGATTGTATGTTAAACACCAAGTCAGTTATTTTCTCTCTCCACACTCCTCAGCTTGGGAAAAGGAGACTGCAATTACCAATTCCTGTACACTTCGCTGCCAGCTTTTAATTCAATAGACACCCAATAAACCTTACCAGCTACTGCGTTAGGAGGCCAGCACTCTAAACAAATGACCTTTTTCTTTTCTAATTCTGGCTACTCCAGTGTTACACAAGGTCAACAGAGACAGGCTTCACTCTAAATGTTGTTATTCCTGGGGCTGAGTTGCCAGTGGCAGAAATGTAGCAAGAGAAGTAGCAGGAGACATTTTGTGTATCATACTTGCAGACATGTTTTTGCCACAGTCTTTCCAAAACGTGATATTTAATTGCAGCTCTTGTAAGAGTTTTCTCCCGTTCTTCTAGTTTTGCTTTCCAACGCTATTTTTAGCAGCTAGTCCAGTCTAAATAAACTGTGTGTGTCATTACCCTCATACTGCAGTTCCACACTTCTGCAGTTTGCTTTGCTGTTTAAGCCAGTTTAACCCGAGAAGTGCTTGCATTAAGCCAGCACCCCCTGAGCAGGGCAGCTGCTCTCTGGCAGACGTATGCAAAAATCCCAATCCCACGATTTGCACTAAGCTAACACACAAAGGATCCCCAACCCCTCGCTGCACGATCCGGACGGCTGCAGCTGGGTTAATCTAAAAACCAGGGATTGCACAAACCCTTATCGGGCCGGGCTGTGCCCTGCCCGTAAATCCGAGCCAAGTCGGCTCTGAGTCACTTAAGCCGAGCCGCAGGATTGCGGGAAGCACAGCGGGGAAGAGGCTTTGCCCCCAGCGCCGCCCGGGGCGGCACCTACCCGTGTTCACGTCGCCCACCGTGGCCTGTTTGTAGTGGCTGTAGATGTCGAGCATCTCCTGGTCCGCGGGCTGCGACTTGAGCTGCTTCACCTCCTCGGCGGCCTTCTGGAACGCGGCCTGGGGGAGAAAACGGCAGTGTGAGATGAGGGGAAGGTGCCCCCGGTGTACCCCCGGTGTACCCCCGGTGTGCCCCCGCACCTCGGTCATCGCTGCGGCCCCTCCGCGCTCCCAGCGCCGCCACCTCTGCCGCGCCGCCCCCGCCGCGCGCGCGCCTCATCCCTCACCTCACCCGCCGCCATCCAATCAGCGGCGCCGCGCTCCGCCGCCCGGCCAATCGGCGCCCGCCGGGGGCGGGCAGGCGTCGGGCAAAGGGCCAATGCCGAGGCGGCGCGGGGCCTGTCCATTCATCAGGGGGCGGAAAGGGGGCGGGGCCGGAGAGCGGCGCAGCCAATCCCGCCCTGCAGTGGGTGTCACCCTAGGGACGTGATTGGTGGGGTGGGTGAGATGCGACCCGGAAGCGTCGGCGGGGAGCGGTAACGGACCCGGTCGGGCGGGAGGAGGGTGCGGGTTTGGGGGGCGATGTCCTTTGGCGGGTCTTGGTGGGTCCCGGCGCTGATGCGGGACCGGGGGAGGGTCCTTTCCCCAACAGGAGTCGACCACCAGCGCCTCTGACCTGCGCTGTTCTCCCCGTGGAGGCCCGGGGTAGTATCGGGCCCCAGCCCTACCTGTGATCGGTCTGTTCGTTCTGAGTAGTAGATGTGAAAATCCGCGATTTCTTGTTGTGCTCCCAAATCTGTGCTCTTACAGAGCTTTTCCGTCCTGCTCAGGAGAAAGTGAATTGAATGCTGGGCCCTCCAGATCTCCAGCCCATGTGGAATAGCACCAAGAAAACATCCATCTGTTCTTTTGTGGTGACCCACCCCTAAGGGAAAAGGTGTTTGCAGCTGTTTAATATAAATCTAGCTATTTTCAGGTGCGAAGTATGCTTTTTGTTTGTTTGTTTGGCATGTTTTATTTGTGCATCACAGCTTATTTGCAAAGGAATTGGAGCTCTGGGAATTATTAACCAAGGGGATCTAAAAGCAAGTTGCCCTGTGATGTGGAAAGTCTGTGTTCTCATTCTGCAGATAGTACTTGAGGAAAATATTACTACTTTGTTTTGCCAGGATGGAGGTAGGCTAAATACAGGAAACGCTGGGATGTACCTGGATACCTACATGGTGATAGGGCACTTTAATAATTACCCCCAGAAAAATAAAGGAAAAAAAAAAGAACCACACACACAAAAAGAACATAAAGGGATGAACGGGTGAGAGAATCCCTCGCAGGACTGGAGGTGGTGACCGAAATGGTTGCTCAGGGATGGGAGGTGCAGGCGTTGTGCTGTGCCCCTGCCTGATGTCGCAACACATGCACTGCAGTCTTTGCCTCTTGCTGCTGCACCCACAGCAGTTTACCATGTGACCAGGACACAAAGTTGCTGAGGGATACCCAGCACCAAAACCAGAGAGGTAGGCTGAGATAGGAAACAGTGCATTTTCCTGTGGAGAGAAAGAAACCAACAGAACAACACGTGGGCTTGTTTGAAGAGGGGTTTGGGTTGATGAAACCACTCTGATTTAGGATTTGCTCTCTGTTAAAGTATATAAGCTCTGTAGAGCCATTCTAGAGACCTACTATTATAAATGAAATCCCTTAATTATGGAGAACTGTACCAGGAGGATTATTTGCATGTGTATGTGGGGGCGGTTTTTCCACTTTTCTAGGGAGGTGAAAACGAGCATTGTGTGACAGCTTAGGCATTTTTCAGGGTATTACACTCTCTGCAACATAAGTATGTTAAAAAGGTTTCAGTTTTGTTCATATTAGCACATTCTTGTAGAGTACGAGGTTACTGACGCAGCAAGTGAAGTCACTTAAAACTTAAACAACATAATTGCATTTACCCACAACATTTTTGCATGTTTAATGGGAAGTCTGGTGTGGCATCACACGGTACAGATACAGATCACGTGGTGTGCAGTATCAGTAATGTCCTGTTTGCTTTGAGACCCGATTACTGTTTCTGTAGGAATAATAGAAGTGAAACCCTGAAAGACACAATGCTATTGAACTTCTTGCCATGTTTTAATCTTTGCATGAGGCCCAACCTGCACCTTTGTTTTCCAGCTGTGCCCATGCACAAAAGAAAGGCAATAATTCCTCTCTTTAATGTTTTCCAGGTGATTCAGAATTAATTCTCATGTCATCAGAGAGCTCGACTGTCACAGTTCGTCTTGTTCGCTCTTTTGAGCACCGCAATTTCAGACCTGTGGTGTACCATGAAGTTCCCTTGGATCAGACAGTGAAGGAGTTCATTACTTTCGTGAGGAAGGGTAGGGGGTGCTTGTCTTGTTTGTTTGTTTCAGTCCCATGTGTTGCTGTCCCTGCCCAAGAAAGTGGAGGGCAGCAAATGAATGGGAATTCTGTGGCTTTGGTAGAGACACCAGATGTTGTGTTTACATCCCCTGTGTGCTTTTCTGCCTTGGATGAAAGGCCTGGAGTTAATAAGAGTTTCCATGGCCAGTGTGCCACGCCTAAATTTGGATAGGCTGCTCCCCCTGCCCAAACCCCACGTTTAGTCCAAGAGGAGCAAGGGCTTTGGGGCATTTGGCTCAGTGCCTCAGGCTCCTTGCATGGTGCTGTCAGTCAGATCTTCACAAATTAATAGGAATAAATTAATAGAATTTAGAGAGCCTTTGATCCTAAGGAACTACACCAGTATGTGGAATGTGGGAATGCAAGTCTGTTTGCTATTTGGGAGAAGAGAGAATCTTGAAAAATTGTTTTTGACACTGTGAGGTCTTGCTGTGCATGTTTGTTTCTGAGTTTCTGTCTCCATCTTGGGCTTTGTGGTGCAGATTTACTCCTCTGTGGGCTCTCTGTTTTAGAAGCCTCGTTGAAAGTAACAGTGAATGTAAAAGTTAATTACTGCAGACCAGCCCACGCAGCGACTCAGCTGTTAGGGTGTTACCCTTGATGTTGCAGGTATATTTCCACACACCTAAATAGAGACATTGAAAGGGAACAGAATAACATCGCTTGTTTTTTTTACGTGAAGTCAGCTTGAACAAGTCTTGAACTGTTATAGATGATAACATTTGAGCAACTCCTAGGACAGTGCAGTGGAACTCACAGCTATACTGTGCTTTTGGTGACTTCCATACTTCTAGGCAGTGATAGGGATGGCAAGATCTTAGGATGTTTTAGAAAACTGCAAGAACATATGGTACAGCTGCTGTTATGAAGAAGAAAATAAAAAGCAATGCTGAGAAACTTGCTTTTGATGTGTGCATATTGCAACTCACAGTTATTTGAGACAAAGCCAGTGCCTCCAACAAGACTTTTTGGAACCTCATTCCACAGAGGGATAGTGCTGTTCCTGGTCCAAAAGCTATATTCATTGCTTTACTGTGATCTGTTTTGAAGGGGGAGTTTGAGATAAATTGATAAAAGTACTAATGAAATCATGGTTTCAGCTGCTTTGCTGCCAAGTGTTCCACAGGCCTTCCAAGGCCCTGGTTAAGTCCCTGGGTGTCACTGGGAACACTGGCACCAGGGAAGGTATCAGTGTTCTTGCAGTTACTTATGAGCTGTGTCCTGTGTACAGCTGAAGAATTGCTTTTCTGCAGTTTGGCTTCTTTTTTTATGGCTGGTTCTTATGGCTGTGTTTACTGAACGGTTCAGTAATGAATGACAGTTGTCAGCTGTTTGTATGAAGCAGAGAGAGATGCTGTGCAAACCATTAAAAAAACCTGGCAGATTTCTGAAGGATCAAACTCGCGTGATCATATCCTAATTGCACTGACTCACTCTCCTCATGGGTTGTTCTGTTCAGAGGGACTTCATGCTCAAGTGAAGTTAATCACATATGGGGTAACTATAGAATCTGAGCCAAAGGTTGTGTTTTAGTATTGGGTGCTCAACCAAGTCTCCTGTGTTGTGGGTTTATTTTGATGGCTAGGATGCATACACTGCACAATAATAGAAAATAAAATATTGGAAATAAAAAAAAAGAGAACTTTGTTTTAACTCGGTGCTTTTATTTTAACAGATGTGTCTTCAAGAACAGGACTTCCTCCTCCCTTTAAAAATTACAAGTACGGTAGGTGTGGTGTTTTTTTCTTGTTTTAGTTACTGTAAAATGCACATATAATTCTTTGTACCAGAGCTTGTACAATTTGAAAGATAACTACTGTGGAATACTCATGCTGGTGCCAGCTCTTGTAGCTGGGGTTGTGGCACTGGGATCATGTCTGCAGAACTCGACCATTATTTTGAATTAATCTTTGAATTAGGCTGCATGTTTTGCATTATTTGTTCCTGGGTACCAGTGGTTTTTAGTATTAATTTTTTATTACATTTATAAGTGCCTTTTAACTTTGTCTTTGCCCTAATGAGCAGCTTGTGATCTCAAAACACTTTGAAATTGTAGTTCTCTATGTGCTTATGTACTTCAGTATCTATTTACTAATGGTGGTCAGAAAGGATGGTGAAACCGGAGCTGAAGGCAGTAAGTAGAAAACGCTGAAGACTTTTGTGCCTAAATAATTTACATGATATAAGGGACCAGAGGTACTTCGCTCAAAGAAGATATGAAAGCTCCTAATTACAAGTTGGTGGAATGAAATAGCCTAAACTTGGCAGTTCTGAAAGTTTCCTTGGAGTTTTACTGCAAGTGATCCTTTGTCTCTCATGTTCTTGGAGCTGACAAACTCCTCCTTCTACAGTGATGCAAGTAATTGAATGAGAAACCTACTTAGTACATGTGAAAGGTAATAAACTCTATTTGCCTGTTAAAAAAAAAAAAGGATTTAATTTTGTGCTGTTGCTGATGGTGAAGGCGATAGTGCAAAATGAAACCAGAGAAAGGGTTGGGGGTTAAGACTGATGATGTGCCAGTGGCAAGGACTTGAATGTTACTATTATTTTTAATATGTTACTTAACATCCAGGTAGTTCTAAGTTTGAATTTGGAGATGCCCCTCATTCCATCATTGGCGTTGACCAGATGAGGGGGTCCTGTCTAGAACTGCTGCTGTCGGTTATGTTCCTGGTGTTGCCTATCCCTGCTGTCAGTTCTTTCATCTCTTGGAGATCAATTTAGTTTTTCCCAAGGCATAAATAAGTTGTGGCTAAGCACCTGACTTTGCCATGTAGGACTGAGCATAACTTTAAAACCTGCTACACCAGTTAGTGGGGGCCTACTTTTACTGGGATGATGCTAGCTTCGTGAAAATTTTCACACAGGAAAATCAAAGCCAAGTTCCTCACCTTCCCCTCAGGGTGTGAATCATCCAGGTCCATGTTCTTGGCATCTCTACTGTCTCTACACTGCTCCACTGTATTGGATTTTTGTGAGAAAAGGGCAGTGAGACTTTTGCATGAATAGTGCTAGTAAGAGTCAGATTTTTCCTTCTGTTTTGTTTGGCAGTGCCAGAAATCACAGCTGGATTGGCTGTCTCTCACATGTTTCAGCTTCCTTCTGTCCAGAATTCAGCATCACTTTGTTCTCTCAGCATCATATATAATGCCATCACATTTTTCCTCGTGGATTGGTGCTCTAACCCACATCTCAAAGATTATGACTTTCATTTTCTCTTCATTCTTTAAACACATAATTCTTGTCCCTGGTCTAGAGCTCTTCTCAGTGAATCTTATCTTCCTATCCCATCATTGCCTTCTTTCCACTGGTGATGGCAATGAACATTGTGCCGTCTTGTCTCATAAGCTGCTTCTCAGTTTTATTTCTTTTCTCCATGAGTGAGGAGTAATATGGTAGATGTTTCACAGAATCAGACTTTAGGAAGTGATTTCTTATCTACTGTCATGAAAGACTTATTAACAGAAAAGACAAGGTAAAAAACTGTCAATATGATGAAGTGGAACTAAATGCGGATGAAATAGCAAAGGCTAGCGAGAGGACATAAGACTTTAGCTAGGATGAGAAGAGACGAGTTTTATCTCTGTAACAGAGTTAGAAAAGCCATTTAATAGCTCAGATGAAGACAAGGAAAACTGCTGAGTGCCAGTGGTGGAGTTGTGAACAAGTAAAACTGAGACAATGGTTCGGGGAATGACTGGGCAAAGACTGGAGAAAAGGGAATGTGGCAAAGTAGGCAGAGAAGCTTAAAACTAACAGGCAGAGGCTGTGTTTTATTTGCTGTGGTAGGAAGGTTTCATGATTGCAGCATATTTTTTCTGTAGTTGTTTGATCTTTTTGCAATGCTTCTATGCAAGGTGGATCCCGGTAATTGCAATTTAATGTCTGTCTTGCTTCTAATACCACAGCTATTACAACATGCCAAGGCTGCCTTCTCAGTGACCTCTGTTGTGGGAATAGAGTAGTTTCTGCCTTATGTAGTGTTTTAAATAGTGTCCAAAATGGGCCAGAGGGTTATGGTAGCAAACTTCTGTGTGGGAGTGTGATCTCTGCTATTCTGAACATCTGAATACTTGCTCTAGGTAGTTTGTGAGTTGGTTTAGTCTATATTTAACTTTGTTGCATCCTTCTCTTGCCGGATTTTTTCGACACATAGTGTTCATTCAGTGCACAAACCCAAACTAGAACAGAAAACGAGCCAGCAAGCAGAACTGGTTTTTCTTCTTTGCTGGGGAAGGGATTGATGTATTACTCTGAATTTGTTCAAACACAGCAGCTTTGGAGTTTGATCATTATTTTTTTTAAGTGCTGCATGGCTTTAAGTGCTGACTTCTATTCTGTCTGGATGCTTGCAGTCATCCGGTTGCTTCAGTGACGGCATTACTTTCCCCTGTTTTTCCTTTCTGTTAAAGCCCTGACCACATTGCCGGAAGAAAGTGGCACTTTTTTTTTCATTCTTTTTTTAATAGCGTAATTTCTAAAAGTACTACATTTCACAGACATATCAGAGATAAAAATTACTGAAGAGGGTACAGCATTAAAAAGAGAAGAGCCTGTATCTGTTAAAGAAAGATGAACTTGCTTAACAAAATTTCTACCGTGGGTACTTCATTCTTGAGAAAGAAAATTTCAAGGATGATCTAAAGTGGTCAGGTTACCTTCTTAATCACTTGTTGCCTATCAGCTTAGTTGTAACAGTTGACAGTGCATAAATGCTGTTGGCCCTGCCCCAATTGCATGTGTAAAACCTGTTAAAACACCCTCAGTGGCATTTACATTGATGGCTTTTGACTGGCCATTGGGGTGGTCATTAGTTATTGTAATTCAGCCAGCAGACAGAAGCCCATTAGGATGTGGTGCCTTAATGTTGCATTGACTGGTTTAAGGCTACAGCTGCAGGACTGGGTGATTAAGACTGAATAAGCAAAATTGTTAATAACAAAAGATTTTGAAGCTTCTGCCTTTGTTTTTCTTTCCCCAAGTACAACTCTGTGTTATCTGCTTATTAAGCAGATTATTTTAGGAAAACATTGTGTTTTCTTTCAGATACAATGAAGATTATTCACCAAGCACACAAATCTAAGGTAAGATTATTAGCTGTGTTCTTCCCCTGTTACGTGCTTTGATGTAGGCAGATCTCTGCACTGTCAAACAAGACTAGGGTAGAGGCAATCAGTAAATTCTTATTTTGTATTCTGGTTCTCTGATTTGTAGACTGGTGAACTTGTAGTGAGTTTGGAAGATGATGACAAACTGATTCTGAAAGAAGACAGTACACTGAAAGCAGCTGGAGTAGGTAGGAGTACATTTGTATTGACTGGAGATGCTGTTCATTGTGGTTGCATTAAACTCATAACTGGCTGATTATGTTTGGATAGGCTGCCGAAAAGTAAATGCTATTCCTGATGCTCTTTACACGACTTCATAATTATTCAGGGAAGAATTATTCAAATCATTGGTCTGAGGGCAGCAGGTATCTGCACTCCAAATGTTCAGAATGCAAATTGTGATTTTTGGAGGGTATGCTTATAATTCTGCTGAGAGTAATTTTAAATGATTGACAGATAGGTTATTAGTACCGTGTCTGCTTAGTCTTATCAGTAACATTTAAACTGATGTTTTGGTTAGAAATGTAAGTAGTGGAACCAGGATGGAATAATGAAATAAGATTAGATTTGTTTAATGTGCTGCATACAGTGCCTGATAGTCAGATTGCTCAGGAAAGCTCGAGCAGTATCGTTTAGAGAATGTGCTGAACATAGCAAAGAGTTGGAACTTGACCTGATTTCTTACATTTTGACAGGAGACTACATATAGGGCATGTCTTTTGGTAATAATGTAAAGAAATGTCTATCATGATAAAACTGATGGTCCCTGGATGTCCTTTGGGCTTCTCATGAATGTGGCTGAATGACTTTGTGGCAGCAGGGTACTTAAGGGAGGTGGATGCGTTCCACCTTGGTATGGACGTTTGCTCATTTGAATCTGATTTGCCTGGCTGGAACACATTAACTGCCTGTGCCCTAGGTGCAGGGATTTCACAGAGGAAGCCCCCTCCTGTTCCTGGTGCCCACTGATGGCTCCCCAGCTACTGAATGGGAATTCTTTGTCGTAGGTTTCTTGACTTTTTTGTTTTCTGCCATTTACTTTCTGGTTTTAGGTGACTGGGGATGTCTCTTCGATGTTTTTCTCTGGGGTGAACTGCAACTGGTCTCAGTACACCTTTCCTAAAGGTCTCTGGGTGTTTCTATAATATGAATAATAGTTATTGTCTGCCTGTTTTTACTGAACCAGGTATTTTTATCTGGAGGAAAAAAAACCCAAACCCAAAACAGAAAGGGGGATTACTGGCACTTAAGCCTTATAGATTTGTGATTTAGTTAGCAGAAGAGTCATTTAAGCATGATTTTTATCTACATAAGAGGCAATACAGTTCAGGAGAGGGACTGATGACAGTGCCAAATGTTGAATTACAAACAACACTATCAGAGCTACCTTCTTTCAGAAAGGTATTGATAAATATTTGTATATATTATCCCTCTTTGAAACTAGGTTTGTGGCTTGAGCAGTGACACAGTTGGATATCATCTCAAAAGAGGTGTCAAAACATCAGAAAAAATGTTATAGAGAAAGGAGATGGGAGTCGACCAGCCTGTGCAAAGCCGGGGGGGGGGTTTATTCAGGGCAGAAAATTATTTAAAGCTGCTTTTCATTTTTTCCTTTTCTGAATAACTAACAGCAGTTAGTCATTAGTGTATAGGGGATATTAGTGATAGAATAGGAAAACCCTTTCTTTAGAAAATGCCATGTGTCATTATGCCGTTTTGAATTTTGATATATTCCAGCATATCTTGATGTGAAAATTAGCTACGTTAGGAATGAGAGAGGTCTTTGTAGTAAAATCTTGAAGATTTTACTTTTCCTCTTCAACTAGAAGTAGAAAAGAGTAAACCAAGAATGTGAAGTATGATAGCATATACCAGTGGTCCTCCTTTTGCACAGTTTCTTTAAATCAATAAAAAGATTTTAAATCTCCTATTGAGATATTGCAGTTTTCCGACATCTAGTCTGGACAAGATTTACCAGAATAAAGCAGAGAATCGCCATTAGCAAACCTGGGAAATTCTGAGGCATGCAGAATGTTTTTTCTAAGCTGCAGTTGATTGCCCTTGGCACTATACACGGTTGGGCTAGAGAGTTATAAATTATGAGGACATTAGATAAGTATCCTCAGGAAAGCCTCTGTGGTAGTGATTATTATTACAGTTATTATCTATTCAGCAAAGTTCATGCCTGCCTTTTTTTTTTTTTTTTTTAAAGCAGAGTGTATGTTAATAAAATGTTCAGTATTCATTGCAAACATACTTGTCTGTTTTCTAGTTGAGATTCTAAAATCCCTTCTGCTCTTTTTTTTTTTTTTTTGACAAGACAGGCAGACTTCATTAACCTAAAGTTTAATTTAAAAAACGAATGTGGAACTTATTGGCTCAGCACCTTAAAGAATTCCATGTTTAATAATTGTGAAGGCTTTCCATCAGATTTGTCTCTGTTCTGAATTAGTAATGTTGCTGACTTATTGTTTTAAAAGAGGAAGTCCTTGACCTACTGGGTTGAAAGAATTGTGACTGCTGTGAACCTTTGTGGGTCCTTTAGCTCTGCCATATCCCCTGTGAATAATTAGAGGTATTTGAAGGTATTGCTGGAGAAGCCAATTTGTGTCTTTCACTTTGCATATTGTAGAAGCCTCATGAATTAATCATCAGCAGGGCAAAAAATTAACTTCTTCAGACACATATTTTGATGGGTCATGAGGGAGAATGTAAAGTGATCTGTAAAATATTCTACTGATCCTCTAAGTATTAAATTATTATACCTACAGGCTAATTTAATGGAAAAAAAAAGTTTCTTTTTCCCTTTCCTAACAGAAAAATTCACAAAAAAAGGAGTATACCGTGCTTCGTTATTTTCCTAGCATTTGAAGGTGTTAGAAATGCAATCACTTAATTTGCTGGATGCTTATACAAACAATTCTGAGAACTGTTAAACAAATCTTCAGAGGTCTTGTGTACATATTTACTTCCATATATTCATGTTCTTGGTGGTTTTGTTTGCTTGGGGTGTTTTTTAACAAGGTTACATGACATCTTTAATACTGGAGTCTTTTTTGCAAAAATATGAGAATGAAAAGAAAGGTGTGTGGGGAGTTATAATTGTCTTCCAAGATTCTCAATAGCTGGTTGTTGGGGGGTTCATTTACTGGTGTGCTAAATATTTAATTTTTTATTTGTTCCAGCAAATGAGACGGAATTAGCATTCTTCTGTGGGGAAGATTACAGGAACTACAGAGCTAATCCTGTTTCGGCCTGGTGAAGATCCCAAGAGATTGTTTTGTTTTCCCATACCTGTTGTAAATTTCCCTTATTCTGCTTAATGAGATTTTTCTTAAAGATCAATAAATCCTAGAGGATTGCTTTGCAAGCAGTGCAATTCCCTTACTATAGAAATTAATTTCTGTCAATATGCCTCGACTGAGAGAAGGAAAACTGGGGGACATAAATTACTTTTTTCTTTCTCACTTCTCTCTTTGCTTGCCTTTTGCGCTTCAGGCAGTGCCATCTCTGACCTGTGACACACGTTCTTGGTGTGATCCTACGGCAGAGAGCAGCTGCATGTGGAGATTTTACGATGCACAGTAAGATCCCATCACAGTACTAACTTCTAATGAAAATGAAACAAAAAACTCCTCCGATTAAATGAAAAGTTTTATGACCAAATCACTGGGTATTTTAAAGAGCTTGAGAAGAGAATGTCTCTGTTTCTCAAGTCATAGCTTTACTTCTCTCATTTTATGTTTTGTCCCTTTTGTTTAAGTGGTGCAGACTGGCAAGTGTTTCATGCTTTTCGCTGGTGAATGCTTTCCATTATCCTCTCTTCCAGCCCTCTTTAGCATGCTGAAAGGGACAAATGACTGTCGGGAAGCTTTTGTGTTCAGGACCAGCTTGCCTGTTTCTAGCTTTAAATTGCGGAGACACCTTCATGCAGAGGTAGCAACTCGAGTTCTGCCAGGACATCAGTATGCCTAAGTAGGAAATGGGCATTTTTCCAAATGGAGTGAAAGCTCATGGTTTCAGTTTTCTCCTTAAAACCTGAATCATTGCATTTTTGTGAGGAGAGGCCCAGTCTGTGAGCCACATGTCTTCAAGACTGGAATTGATTTCTTTCTGCTTTCATGAGCCAAATACTCTGTTGCTATGTGTTTGTTCTTGGTAATTCCAGGCTTTTCTACTACATGAACCAAAAAATAATAGAAAATAGTTGTGTATTCAAGAAAGTACCTTTAGATAGATACCACTTATGAAATGCTTTTTAGAGGGTACCATGATGGGACATTGTGCCTTTAAACCTCTCTTCACTGAAATAGGAATGATGCTGGCTCTCTGCCTTAGCAGGCTTTTTGGGCATAGGCACTGCTAAATCAAATGAGACCTCACATGCAGTTGCTGTACCCTACACATGTACTCTCAGCCTTAAGTGACTATAATGACTATACCATTTCCACAAGAGACTTTCTGGAGAAGTAAGCTTATTGTTTCCTGGAGCTTTGATTATTTATTTTTTTTATTGACATGTGATACTGAAAAGAGATGTGTGATTTCCAGAGTATCTAAATAAAATTTCCCTTTACTTTAGATGTATGTCCACAGAACCCTCCATGTATTGTTCCCACCTTGTTTTCTTCATCCTTCCTGACCGCTCTGGTTTAGGCTGTTTCTGTAGCTGATGTTACTCACTGACAGCTTTTATTCTCTTGTGAAAGTACTCTAACACTTTTTAAACTGTGATTGAAAGGGTTGATTGTATCTTTATCTTGTAAGGAGGAGTCCTATGTCACTGAAGTCACCTGTATTCCTTTGGGATTTAGATGCTGTTATGGATGCCCTGATGAATTTATGAGAACTTACCTCTTTGCCTCCCCTTTCTGTCCAGACAGCCTCCCTGTTGCTGGTACCTGCTGTCCTCCAAACACGTGCCCCCACCTCATCTGCCTTCTTACACAGTCCAGGGTGTTTGCAGATTTGTCTGGCTAATACAGATTTGTACTCATCTCCTCAGGCAGTTTAAAGTAATGCATTGCACTCCAGCTTTGTTCAGCCAAATTTACAATAATGAAGGTAACTTTGTAAGAATAGATGATGTACTGGAGGAATCAATGTCTCAGACTGGCCTGCCAAGGCATCTAGATGGTGTCAGTGAGCACACTCAGGCTTTTGGACTGCTTTCAGGCTGAGCAAAAACTGCCATTCGTTTCCTCCCGTTCTGGGGATTTGAGTTTGGTCTCCAGCCCTTTCAGAGAGATTTGGATTGGTTTTGTGATCCCTTTTTTCTAAGGCAGTTGTGTTTGAAAGAGTCACCACTTTAACAACTGTTCTTTCTGGGCTGGTACAGTTCCAAACTTTCAGTGCCACTTTGAGTGTGGCACAGTGGAGGAGGGATTCTACAGCATCAGTGAGAAAAACTGTAAATGCAAATATTCAAGAATGATGTGCCTGGCACTCCAGATTAGCTTCTCTTTCCAAGGGAAGAGTTAAACTACTGCTTTGTGAGCTCAGTTCACTCTGGTAATGGCACTTCATTGGCTCCTTTCTCCAGCAGCACAGTAAAGCCTTTTGTAAAGCCCTCAATGGCCATACTTGTAAACTAGTTTCTTCCTGAACTGTTTTTCTACTGTGTTGTTGGGGTTTTTTTGTTTGTTTTTGTGTGTGTGTGTGTGTATGTGTTTTTGTGGTTTTTTTATTGGACCTGTAATAATGCTTCTTTCAAGTAAACCCCACAAAACCACAGATAATAACTGTCAAGATATATGCTGTTCTAACATTTGTTGGTGGGATACAGTAAAGCCTTATGTCAAATTAGATTTCATTCCAGGATTATTGAGTACTGAATGAAAACTGAACACTGGCTAATAAATTAGTAAAGGCTGGGCTGTCTTTGCCCATGTGGTTGTGAAATCCTCTTTCTGTTGAAGGAAATCAGAGTTGGTGCCGTGGTTTGTTATCCTGGCAGAGATCATGAACTGCATTGGTTTACAATTGCTTTTAATCAAAGCTGTAGTACGGTAAGTCATACAGCTTTGCTAGTGTTCTTAGACGTTGTGGGATTAATAAGGATTCATCTTTCAGTGTGTTGTCCTTAGAACTTTTCACCTTTTTTTTTTTTTTTAACAAAAAGAACAATATTCAGAGGGTATGCTGAAATAAGATAAAATTTCTCCTAGGTTATAGCACTGTAGCAAGGAAAGGTAGTTAAACTAGAATCCCAGGGTATAGTGTGGGGCTTGCTTGTTGCTTGGAGAAAAAAAATCGCTTCAGAGGGACTGGAATTTTGGTTAAAAGGCATGAAAGAATAGGTGCTAAAGAGAAGAAGTTAGGAAAGGAAGAGGTAAATGTGTAACTGAATAAACATGCAAAACGTGAATTGTGCAACACCCTTGGTGCAGAGATACTGAAGTAATGCTGCTTTTTATAGCACTAAAGGTGTAAAAATGGTGCATTTTAATAATTTTTGGAATCGAACTCATGAACTGCTGAACAGGCTTTTTTTTTTTTCTGGCTTTGTCACATTATACTTTCTGCACCCAACAGTGTTGCCTGATTTTCTGTACAAAGGTAATTATGTTGCCTCTTGAAGAAGCAACAGTTAAGAAAAGTGCTGACATGGACTGCTGAGTTAAATGTTGACAGTTACCAATGGCTTAAAGGAGTGCTCAAAGATCTAACATGCACCGCAGTCACACTTGGGGACTTGCTTTATCTGGTGCAAACATTCTGTCGTAAAGGTGAGCCAGAGATACGTTGTAAGCTGTGGTGGCTTCTCTTTCACTCTCTAGGAGCATTGAACACATCCCCTGACAGACCTTTTATTTAAAATTGAGCTTGAAAGTAGCAGTTCAAGAGTTGTCCCATCATGGCTGTAGTATCTGTGGGTCCTGTCCTTGGAAAGTAATAGACAGAGAAATCCTGAGTGTCCAGAGATCAAGGAGGAAAAAGCAGAACACGTGATACTCATTCTTGGCCTCCTATGACTGATGGGATCCCGCCTTCAGAGCACAGCAGACAGCTGGAGACATTACAAATGCCTAAGGCAAGTGCACACTTTTGCTTATTGAACAGTTTGTGCCGAGCCCAATCTTCCTGGTTGGCACCTGATCCTCCTTCCATGACTCCCTTTCCATAGTACTACTTGGCACAGATTTGCAAATGCTTAAGGAGTCCTGGAACGTGCCCAGTAGACAACCTTGCTACTTTTCATTTTATTGACTTTACTCTGTTTCCTATTGAGTTACAGAAACGGACACACCTTTGCATGTTTCCCCAACCACTTCCCTTTGCTTCCTGCTGCCACCTCTGCTGATTTAATAGTGCTTTAATGGTTAGCTTTGCACCTCGTCTGATATGCAATAGCAGCGTTTCCCGTGGCAGTGAATGTAGATTTTTAAAAATTTATTCATGAAGAAATATGCTTTGAAATGAGGAGGAGAGCTTTTTCACACTGTCACTGTTAGTGCACAACAAAGGATCCTTTCTTGCTTTTGCAGGAGGAATTGCATAGGACATCACTGCCGCACTGGTCAGTGGAAACAAAAATGTTTTTATCATAATGCTTTGTATCTTGGAAGAAAATGAAGAAGTTACATCAGGAATGCAAAAAAAAAAAATTTAAAAAGGCAGTGAAAAGCTAAGACCTATTGCCCTGATCTGTCTTTGCCTGCAGAGGAAGCCACCAGATGTCAGCACAGCCTGTTTTTTCCTTCTCCAGAACCTCTGCAAGCCAACAAATGTGTCATGTTTATGAAAAGTGCTTATCTGTGAACTGGTTTTGCCTGTGAAGTCTGTGCTGGGGCTCTGGTGATGAACGCTGGATCTTCCCTTGCAGAAACTATTTCTTTTTATATTAAAATCAAAAAGCGGCAAATTGAACTGGTATCAGCACTTAAATTCCTCTTGTTAGAGAGCATCCTTTGTGGAGCTGGTTCCCAGCGTGTCTAAATCTTTGCATGCTGTGAGGAGGCATTTGCAGAACATTCATTTGAAGAATTGTCTGGAGAAGATCAGTGCTAATTTGCTGAGGGTTTGTAAAGTAGATTTTAAGTATGCCTATTTTTTTAAACACAAGAAAAACCATCCGGAACAGACACACGTGCAAAGCAGAGCAAAACATCTTCAGCAACACAGCTTAAACACACAACAAATGCTTCCATGCTTCTCATCCTAAGCTCCTGCTGTTTCTTCTTTGCAGTGCAAGGGCTGAGGAGAACCTGTGATGAGCTCAGGTGGGACATGAGTTTCAGAGCCCAAACCCAAGCACTGTGCACAGCTTTATACTGTCAGTGATTGAAGTGTGCATATATGCTGACTGGTAAAAGGGTAAATTTGAATTTTTGCACGGGGACAAGGTGAGATTCCTGTCACTTTCCTTGCAGCAGCTTGCAGATGCCAGGGAGATATCGAAGAGAGGGAAGTTACAGCAGCAGGTAGAGCCTGGGTGATGTAAATACTTTCTTCTGTTCTGGGCTGCTTGTTTCTTCTATCCTCATTCCACCAGTGTCATGCTATGCGTTTACTACAGGTTGCTGTGTATGAGAACTGCTTATCAGTTCCACACTATCACTGTAATCCTCATCGTTCACACTCTGGAGTGGTGCATGAGAGATTGCAGCTGTGCAGTCTTGTGCTGTTTGCAGAGGAAGAGTGGTGTGCATGGGTGCTGCCAGCATGGTGTGCAGGTCGTTTGGTGTTATTTTGCTTCCCTTCCTTCCTGACCAGAAATGTCAGCAAGTACTGTAAGAACTGCTGCTGTCTGCTCTCGTTCCACATCCTGAGAAGGTCTGATTCTGCTTTCCAACCTGAAGCCCAGGGAATATATTCTTTAAGGACAGTTTGGGAAGTCCCCTGTCTTCAGTGAACTATAATTTTTGAAATGGAAGGTGTGGCGTTGGTCTGTTTTCAACACTACTTTGAAATCACATCTTTGGCTTAATGCACCTGTTTGGATGTCGGTCTCTCCCTCCAAGTTATGAGTGTCAGGGCAAGAGGAAATATCCTGAGGTTGCAGCAGAGGAGGTTGTGAAGCATTGGAACAGGCTGTCTGAGGAAGTGGTGGAGTCACCAATCGTGGAAGTATTTAAAAGACATGTAGATGTGTCACTTGGGGATGTGGTTTGGCAGTGCTGGGTTAATGGTTGGACTCCATGATCTTAAAGGTCTTCAACCTACACAATTCTATGATTGTTTTCATCCAACAAGGAGGGCATCAGTTGGTTTTACAGTCAAAACAGCAATCTAGCTCTGAAAGCCTCACATCCTAGCAGTTACTATCATGGCCATTTCTTCAAAGTATTCCCGTGCCCCATCCCTCCCAAATCAAATAAAACTGTTTTTGCAGAAAACAGACTTGAATCTTGTACAGCAACTCTGTTTTCTAGAGACAGCTCTTTAAGCCAGCAGGCTGGCATGCAGCAGCAGCAGCTGAAGGTAGCTAATTGCAGATCAGATATGGGAAACAACCAGAGTAACTAACCAGCTGAACAGCAGCTGTAGTGGGTCCTCTGGTGTTGAGGTCTCCAAATCTAAAGCAGATCATCTTTTTAAGAGGATCACACTAGTGTCACTTTAGGTCTTTGAAAGGTTTCGGTAATAGTATGGCTTGTAATATTTGATCCTCCTGGCTGGACACACACAGTGCTTATTTTTAGTCTTTGATTATGAATGTCCTGCACATGCTCTGCTAACAAGAACTGTCCCTAATCACAGATGGTGTCTTTCTGCTGTATATTGTATGCTCAGCTTTAAAATGAGCATAGTTCTCTCTTGCACTAAAAAACCTCGTGCAGAAACTCTGCAAAACTGATGTTGCTTATTAAGGCACAATAAACAGATAAAACTGTCCTAGTGTAACAAATCTTGTTCCTCAAACCTGAGGCACAGTCTGCAAATCCCGCTAGCTTAGTGTGTGAAATTTAGAGCTCAAGGATAACACCAGGTTTCATTGTTGATTGTAGCTGTGTTGGCCATCTTGGAGAGACTGGAGGAAACACATTGCATAGAGGTGCTGAAGCAAGTGCATCCCCCAAAAGATTTAACTGTAGTTTGATATATCACTTTTCAAGCAAATCCCTGAAGAACAAGAAACCAATTGCACTGTTAAAAGCCTTGTATTATAAAACCAAAGGAGTGAGAGAACTGTACCTGCACAGGTTAATCTTCAGCTCAGGAATTTAAATGGACTCATTAAGATCAACTTACAAATTAGCTTATTAAAATGCGGTGCTGCAGCTCCAGAAGTTGGTTGATCTGGTGTGCCACTTGTATGAAAAAGTGACTTAAGAAGTAGAGAAAAAAGTTTATAGTATTAAAACTCCATCTTTCTTTGCAGTTCCACAGACCCTCATCTGGACCTCCTTCTTCCTCGAACTCTGTATCAAGAGGACATTTTATTTAGTGAATTAAGCTTGTTTGATCCTGTGCTACAAGTGCTGTGTAATATCAGTAGCCCCTTGTAGTGAAATGTATGTCTGTACACACTTGTGCCCTCCCACATGCATAGGAGCTCCATAATTGAGCCCTGGCACCACGGGTCACAGCAATGATCATTTTATTACCTTGATAATGAGATTCTACAAGCTGCTGGCTGTAGTGGGTTTTATGTCTTAGTGGTTAAATTCTAGATAATCACACTACTCTACTACTGCCATTAAAGTAATGGTATTGCTTAGAGGGAGGAGGAAAAAAGACTCAAACAAGTTCTAATGTAATTATGTAGACCTGTTCAGAATATCTTTATATAACTACAGATGCCAGTGATTAAAACTGGCCTTACTGTTACAGCTTTTCAGTTGGTTCTTACATATCCCAGAGGCACATAGTAGGCAGTACAGAAATAAAAATACAAAGGATTTACATTCCAGCTATATATTCTGCAATAAGCTATATATGTGTGTGTACGTATATACAGAGACAGAAAGAGAGAGAGAAAAACTTCAAGTACAAAACCAGTTAATTGGTAAATTTTAATCCAGTTTCACTGAATGTCCTATGCACACCAAAAAATGCTTATGCAAAAGATAATTGAAAAATTCCTCTTTCTAATTTTCAGCATCCCAGAGTCAGAAGAAATTACTCAGGCTTTTGTGTCACATGTTTTAAGGACCAGATGCATACAGAGGCCACCATGTGAAATGCTGTTCTGCACTTATAGGAATTGTTTTCAGTGTTCAAACGGGATGGTGGCTGGCAGGCCGATGTGTTGGCACAGGTGCTACCTGGAGACACTTCACCAGCCTTTTTTTTAGACGCTGTGGGGATTTTGAGCTGGTTTGTCTGTCCCTTTGGGCTTGTATCCATCTGAAAAGTACCATGCTGACTCACTGACTCCACTTCTGCTCAGGAAAACTGTCCCTTTGCCATGGGAAAGGGTATGTGGGCATGAAAGTCATGTAAACAAAGCAAGGCTGCAAACCTTATTTCTGCTGGGCAGAAAGGTGAGACCTTAACCTTGCACTGACTCACAGCAAAAACACACATTTTCCCTTGAAAACAAAGCCTGCAAGCCCGTGTGATGTTCTTTTCCTGCCTGCCTTCTAATTTTTTTTTTCTTTGCCACCAGGTATTAGTTTTGCCTGGCCTGAAGATGTGAAAAGAAGCTTAGATTGGGGGATGGGGGGAAAGGCATTGAAATACATTGTAACCAGAAAGTGTAAACTGATGCTTTTATGTTGTCTTTGCTTGATGATGAAATGGAAAAGACAACTAAAAAACCAAGCATGCAGAATCCAGTTTTCCCTCAAGGATGAGTTAAACTGGAGTGGGTGGAATTATACTCAGGTGAAACTATCTCAAATCCACATGGAAACTTAACCTATCACCTGACCACAAATAAATAGTGTTGGGCCGTGGGTCTGCTCGGTGAGTGATTTGGTCAGGTGCCGATCTGGGTCCTGGAGGTGGAAACCTAGTAACAGCAGCTTGCTGAAGGGGCAGTGGGAAAGAAGGGTGCCTCCCCATGTTGCCAAAAACCCAACAAAACAAACAAAAAGTCACCTGATTATGAAATTTAGGCTTTTCCCTCTTCCTATTCAGCAAGTAGCATTTGGAAACTTTACTGTAAGTCTTAGGCAAGAACTGAAATTCCTCACTATCATCACTGGCCATGTGAGCAATTTTTGGAGATTATTACTCACTAGAGTTACTTAAGGCTAAACAGGGAGTTCTTGAGATTCTCTGTGTAGAACTCACCCATGCTACAGAAGCAGTGTTGGCTTGTAGAAGGGGTTATGTGCCCCAAAGATGATAATTCCCCCCCACCCTTTATATTAACTGGTCTAGTAAAAAGTACTTTCTTGTCCCACAGACTGTACCTCATTTGGGGCTGACAGCTGTTGTTTCTCAAAGCAATACTGACACTGAGCGGTGTGTTTTACTTAACTGTAGGAAAAAGAGGCTATTCCAGGCATGTCCTTGTGTCTGACCTGACTGAGGTAGTCTTCTTGTGTCATCCCAAGTGCTTCTTTAAAATGAGCTCTTGTGAATGGCTGTCCATTGGCTGTTGGATGATTCAATGGCCAAAACCTAAGGAATTATGCTGATAAAGAGCAAGAACTTGAAGGGATGGAAAGCAACAGGTGGAAAGTGAAATTAGGACAGAAATCTTCTTTGCCTTATACCTTGTCCACAGTGGGTGTGAAGTCAGAAGAGCATTTGATACCTCTTTTGTGACTTAGCAGGTGACTTTTTAAGGTGCAAGGCAATGAAGGACTGTGCCCAAAACACTCCTGTGTCAAGACTTGCTGATCCCTATGCACGACTGTTCAAAGATCTTATTATTGCTAGTAAAACCAGTGGGTTTAGAGCTGCTGGTCTTTTTGCTTAAATGGGAATGTTCAGGTGACAGCAATTTCTAAAAGCTTCACCCTACTATTTGATGCAATGCCAGCTGGAAGGCCTTGGTTTTCTCCATGTAATTTTGTGAAGCAGCAGGTCTTTCCAATAATTATCTTTGCTCTATTTCCATCAAATACAGCTTGAAACTGGCTCAGTAAAACAGAGAACATGCAGCAGTAGCTGTCATTTCAGAGCCAGTAGTGCAGACCAGACGTCTGGTGTTAGGGTTATCTCTCTCTTCAAATGCTTTTATACTGCTGGAAGAGGTGCTTTATTTCTGCAGCTTATAAACATGCACCTGGCACAGCTTCCACGACCAGAAATTCTGTCTGTATTTGAGAGAACAGGCATACTGGGCTCGCTGTCAGGTTTGGATGCTTTTAGTAAAATCTGCGCTCACTAATAACATGGATATTGCTGTTCTTTGCTTGTCTGTAGAGTTCATTGAGGAGAACAAAACCAGAGGGGATTGATTGTTCTAAATCTCATTGCCTTGATTGATCCAGACACTCAAGAGGCAGGGTATCTTTGCTGTCATAAACCCAGAAAATCCATGCAACTTCATATTAAAAAGAAGGCATTGAAATTTATGAGAGCAGCTAGGGAAGCAACCGAGAAGAACTGGTTTGGGGAGCTGCCAGCCAGCACCTCAAGAGACTGATCTGACTAACAGAGTCCATCAGTTTCCCATGTATCTTAGTGCTCCTAGCTCAGCTTTCACAGTCATTTTTAAGGCAATAATTGTCCTAGCAAAATCAGCAATATAATTTAACTGCTACTGTCTGAACTAGTTTCGTGGTCATCCATTTTCTAAAGTCACCAAATTTTATTTTTCATCAACAACACAGTTATACCAAAACATACATATATTTAAGAAAAAGAAACACCTTTATAGAAATGTTGACAGCGCTTTGAAATCCTCCATCACAGCTGGGGCCGTCAGACATTGCTGGAGGTCTCCCCACTTGAATATTCCCCCGTTGCTCTGGGCAGGACAAATTTGACATATCTCCCCTTCTCCCAGCCCCTCCTGATCCGCAGAAGTCTGTGCCGGATGCAGGGCAGAGTGAAGATGACCTTTGCTATGATCACAGTACATGGGACGAGCAGCGTGAGGGTGTAGGTGGGAGGCAGGTAGAATTTGTACTGGTTCTCATCGAAGGCCCTCGACCATCCGTAGGTGAGCGTGTGCAGAGTGCTGACTACCAAGGCAATAAATCCAAGGCTGGACTAAAAGGAACAGAAACACACAGCAGTTAGCAGAAGACCTTGTGCCTGGCTATTTTCCTGTATTTTTCACATAATTTTGTAACTGTATATAGGACGGAGAAAGCAATGAATGTTCCTGTGTTTCTTGGACAGAATAAAGCATGACTGGAAACCTTTCCTGGGTAGCGTGCCAGACTGCATTTTTCTTTTTCTAATCAGAGGTTAAGTGTGATATTAGAAACTCAGCAGGAGCTTCCTGGAAGATGCTGCCAACTCAGCAGAGATGTGGGCTCCTACATCCATATGAAGCAGCAGTCCCCAGCTCCTGCTGAGCAGATGGGCACAGGCAGCTCCCAAATGCTCCTCCTGAGCTGCAGCTGCCAACTCTGCTGCCTCCCAGTCCATGGCTGGCGAGAGGGATGAAGCATCAGCATCGTGGCTCTGGACCCACAGCTGACACTGCCGGAAATCTGTGAAGCCGTAGCTTCACACAGAGCAAAGACACTGTCAGGTAACTGGCCACCTGTAGGAAAATGAGATTGTGGAGACACAAGTGCTCTGCTCTGAGGTGAGCAATAGCCCTGAAAGGTTTCATTCTCTGTACTAGAGATCTGTGTTGGTTCGTGAGCCAGACGATCAGGCTGTGTGATAGACTAAGCCTTTGAAATGGAGAGCCAAGAGCCCTTCAGCCACTCAGGGAGGCAGCAAGAACCCAGCCCCTGTTCTGCAGACAAGAACTTCCCCCATTTTCAGCTGAGATCATGCTCCCAAGCACCCACAGAGACAACATTTCTTCTTGATATTTCCTGGTCCATCTGAGGGTTGCTTTCAAAGAGGGATTTTAAACTGTGTTTCCCTCATTGGTAGGTTCCTGCCAGCATCAGAGATGGGGGCTCCCAAGCTTTGCAGCTGATGTCCCTAACTTAGGGAATGAAGCCTTTACAAGCCAAAATCTCTGTCTTGGTGCAGCTAGTCAGAGATCGGCAAGAAACAGGGTCTTCCTGACCATATGTCCAGGAAAGAGGGCATAGCAGGGAAAGAAGGGACTAGGGCAAGATGGGAGGAAGGATTCATGTTTTCTTTTGAAAAAACAGTCTCATCTGGAGAACTACTCAATTCAAACTTTCCTCTCCTATTTTTGATTTCTGGAAACTATTTAAAAACACAGACAACTTCTAAAAATGTACCATGTTTTTACCAAAAAACTAAACCAAGACTCCTCTAAACTTCAGATCTTATCATTTAAGCAGCTGAGATGCCTGGGCAGGGAAGGGAAGGACAGCTCTAAAATGTGCTACCAGATCTCACTACTTCATTTTTACATCATCTATCAGGCAGTCATGTGGGTGTCACTGAGTTCTGCCAAGATTTCACCCATATGACCCCTGCCAAAGTAAGGAAGTCTTTCTGTGTTACAGCTGAGCATTACACAAGGCCATGCCAGGAACTGGAAACAGACCTGTGAACTGAACCTCAGCCCTGTGTGCAAACTTACATTTTTCCTTTCTTTCAGGGACAGATGTCGTTCTTACCAGAAGCCATGTCCAAGTCTAAACCAAAGTGGCAACAAGCAGCAAACCTGAACAAGGGCAAGACTAGTTGCACTTGGAAAATTAAGGAGTTTGCTGCAGCATGCCATGGTCACAGTTGAACCTAACAGCAGGACCTGACCCACAGATCATCGGTCATTTATTGGTTGAGCTTCTCTCCAACAGGCAAAAAAACCGCTCGGTGGCAAAAGGTTGGAATTATCAGCCTGGGACTCATCTGGCAGAGCAGAGATGTAAAGCAGAGTAGGGGAAAGGGGACAGAGTGAAATCTGAGGGCAGCAGATGCTTTCTGCCCTGGGCAGAGGATGTATTCAAAGTCAGCCAGAGCAGGGCTCTGTGCATGGCAGAGGTGTCGGAGCTGGAGATAACTAGTTTGTTCCTCTACAGTTTCTGTTTCAGCTGTTGATGGTTCTGGGGAAGAGCAGGAGTGGAAATTAGTAGGACAAAAGGTGAAAAACCATCACAGGCACTTGGTGACCCACCTTTGTGTGTGGATGGTAGGGCACAGAAAACAAAAAGCTAATTGGAATAAAACGAATGGCTAAGCTGCTGGTGGCTGGAAACAGGGCTGGCAGCTCCTCTGACAACAGCAACGGGCTGATCTGCTCGTAACATAAATGAGGGGCTGATTGGTGAGAGCAAGGGGTGCCTGGGGTGTCCCAGTACTGATGCTGACTGAAGGATGTGTGGTGTAGAGCCCCATGGCTGCACCCATCAGACAAACTGACAGCTAGATACAGGTTGGTCTGTAAGTGCACGAAAAACAAAAGTTCTGCTGATTGCAGCTTGGCTCAGTATGTACAGCTCTGCATACATTCAGTATAGTACTATGCAGAGCCTGCTGAGCACCGCATGGGGCTGATTTGCCAGCAGGCTTAGCCCAGATACCACACAGAGTTTTGAATCTCTGCTCTCCTTTATCCTCTCTATGCATTTTCTGACTCTGAAACATTTTTGTTTTAAACAGGAAGAGGTTTCTTTTGCACTGTCACAACATGGGGAATGTGGGGCCAGTACCCACGTAAGATGTTAAAGCCCTCTGAAACACGCCGCATGAAGTTGTTACCTTACTAATGCAGCCCTTGTGTATAATTCCTATTTCCTTGGTGTCTGTGAGCTCCCTGTAATGCATCAGTGAAGGTGATCCAGTCACATGTGGCTCATTTAGAAATGTCTGGGCAGCACCAAAAGCAAACATCCCCTTCCTGACCCAGATATGTTCCTGACTTCTGCAGCCATGAAGTCATTAGCTCCATGGAAGCGGCTCTGGCCTCTCACGCTTCGTCGACAGGAGGGTTAGAAAAGGTCTGGTTACAGATTCTTTACATCTTGTGCTACATGAACTATGAAACAAATCAGGTCAGTTCAACCTTCAAATTCCAGGAGGACTTTTCAGGATGGGAAGGTAAAGGCAGTAATACACATTTTTACTTCTCAACCAATTAGAGTTGATTTGTAAATCACTGGGGAACATTAAAAATGTCTCCTGTAAGTTGAATTACATACAAATCATTCCTGCTATCTAGTGTCTATATCCTGTTAATCAAAACTGGACACATAGGGGAACTGTGTATCCAATTTAACTATATTTAACTGAAATTTGTGTCTGTGCAGAAGCTACTATGAAAATTAGCTTTCTTTTTCTACAAGCTTGGCAACAACACAAACAGGATTTTCATCCCATCAGGCAACAGATGTATATTTTAAGACTGTGGCAGTATATCCCATGACACTAATACAGATGTACACACTGGAAAATGTCAGACTTGGGAAGCTCTGGATAAGGAGGAGACTAAAGTGGCTTCTGAATTTGTCTCACATGTGGCTTTTGGTACATCATCTCTAAAACATCATCCATTTAAACCAAGATGGCAACAAATTGATGCATTTTCTGGCAGACATCTGGCTGGGGTGTCTGCGCTCTGCATTTCTCCTCTTTCATGCTGTAAAAGTGTTAGCAATCCCAAATATTTGAGAAAGCAGCCTCATGCTTCACCCCTTGTATTTACATTGTGCCACTGTGCATTAATTCAGGGAAGCTCACACTGAGCTGTGTGAATGTAACCTCTGGAGCCTGGGAGCAGTAGCTGTAGCTGCTCTTTTAATTTCCTCAGGAAAGGCATCACCAACCTACTGAGGAGTAAATAATTTAAAGCAACCCTCATTAAAAAAATAAATTTGGAAGGTAACATGCCAAGAGATCTGTAACCTGCTCTTTTTACATGATATTTCCACAGTAGGGCACAATACCAGCTGTAACTCTCCTGCATGTGATCAGCTCATGTCGCACTGTCATGCTTTATTCCGTGCAGACAGAAATAGGTGTATCTTTCCACGAACTAAGCCAGCCAGTTCCCATGTGGGGCAGCCAAGAGCTATTTTGGGACTGACCATCATGTATTTGTCTGGTCCCAGTGCTGACATACCCTTAGAAAGACACGGGAAGGGCTCCCAAAGGTCAGATGTGACAGTTGTGTTGTGTTGGTGGAACATGGCAGCACTACCTGCAGTGACAACATATATATTACATGACACAATGCCAGCACTCTCCAGGACAGCTGCCAGGCTGCCTGGGGAGTCAAAGGGAAATGCAAGGGGTTTCAAAGCCTCCTTCCAGGCTGCAAGAAGATACTTCCCTTCATTTGGGATTCCTGGTATGAGATGTCTAAGTCGGGATTGATTTATCCAATGTCCCAGCAGCTGCAGCCGTCCCCTGAGACATGGTGTTGGGAATTAATGTGCTCCCATTGTCCAGTCTAAAGGAGAGGTTTAGAGCCAGGTCTCTCTTCTCCTCGAGGGATGATCTCCTGGGGTCAAGCTATCCTGGTGCATCTCTTCTACTCAGTGTAAATAATTGCTGGCTAGCCCACAGCAAGAGAGGAAAAAAGACAAACTGACTTGCCCGTTTGTTGATCGGGGCACCTGTGGGGGAAGCAGGGGAGCAGACTTCAAACTCCTGCTCTAATGAATATTGAATTATTTATGTACCACTGAAGAGCTTCAACAGAGCTTAACAGAGGCTGGATGATAAGATATTCACCTCTGCATCCCAGAACCCTGCCCTCCCCTTTGGAAGGGTTAGGTATGCACCAGCGTGGAGCACAGGGAGGCTCTGCAGGGGAGGTGCAGGGGTTCTGGGGGGGCTCACGCATATTGGGGTGCCACGTGGGTCACTGCAATGGGACATGAAGCCTAGTACATGCTAAGCAGCAGTGGTGTAGGAGACACAAGTAACAAGGAGGTTTAGGGATGTGGGATACGGCTGTGACACAATGAGTGGAATTTGGCCTCAATATCAGCTCTAATGTGCAGGGGATACTTGGAAGGTTCATTCCCTGCTATCCCCGTTAGTTAGCCCTAAGCCTGGCTCTAAGCACATTCCTGAAAAAGCTGCAGCTCCCAAGTTTGGGGTTTGTGAATGTCCCATGGGGTAGACTCAGTTCACTAAGGGAATTTGGCTCTCAGAAACTTGGGCATTGCTGCAAGAACAAAGAAAGCTCCTAAACCACTGATCGGCTTTGGAGACAGAAAACTTACCTTCCTAATTCAGTTTTTAGAATCAGACACAGACTTCTCATTGACATCATACCCAGTTCTCTGTGCTGCTTGAGCTCTGGCACTTTATAGACCAGTCTACGCCTTTTCGAACTTATCTCTTGAATACTTAGATGCATGTAAGCTCTGCCAAAGCTGTCTTTCCCTTGCACTATCCTACACATTGCATTTCCCCTTCCCCCTGAGAGAACCACCTTCTGCAGACAGGGCAAACTCCCGTGTGAGAGCAGCACGGACCCCAAGACATACTATAGCCCTCTACCCTCTGCCCCCTCTTGGTGTCACCTCCTGGACCCCATGGATCTGAGGTGCACAGGGAGCTGTGGCGTGGCAGGATTTGCTGCTGACACCGTTGCACAGCTTGCAGTGCTGGAGCAGGAATGGGAGAGGACAGCAGGTCAAACCCTGTGCTCCTCGGCCTGTGTGAGGGCCTGACGCTGCAGAATTGCTCTCTGGCATTGGCAAACGTCAACTTTACCTGAATGAAACTGAATTCCCTCCAGTTGAGAGAGTTTGCGATGGATGGAAGTGAAGTGATGGCAAGTAACGACAGCAAGCCCAGGGCAATAATTCCAACAGAGATATAAATCTCCATTCTCCAGACTTCCTCCTCTACCCAGATATTCATCTTCTTCTCCACAGCCTGGCATGACAATGAAGGTTTGTTAAAATGGAGCACTTAGGAGTAGAGGAACTGAATTTTATTTGTTTTGGTTTTGGAAGCAGCTTTCCTGGGTGAGCATTGGGTCCTATTCACACCTCCAGCACTATTTGCCAGTTTGGAAGACGTAGAAATTCTCCTTTATCCCACCACCATTTGGCCAAAGCAAGATTTGATTTGAAGCCTGCTGGGAAGAACTGCTGAATGCTCTCAGCTAACATCCCCGTAACCACAGCAGCAAGCCCCAAAGTCACATTTGGAAAGATAATTACAATGAAAAGTTAGTTTAAAGTCAAGAAAACAAATACAGATGCTTGAATATGCAGTACTCTCCTAATAACCTTTGTTTTAAGTGCATTTAGGGGGGAAATTGTTCATACTAATGGAAGGGAAGATGGGTTTTATACTACACGGCAAAGAGGAACATTTAGAACTGTCCTCTTTAGCCCATTAAATGGCTTTAATTTACTAAACAAAGATGTTGCTAGAAAACAGGAGGTAGAGGGGAAATGAACACAGGATGCTTGCCAGAGATTAATGTGCAACTATGGCAATCGAGAAGGACCTGCTCAAGGCTGGAGCTGCAAGGCCAGGGATGGTGTTTGATGGATGCTCTGAACAAGCACTGCTGCTGAAACCAGCCATCCTGCTCCCCTCTGCCCCCAAAGCCCCTTCCCTCCTCTATGTGGGGATAAACATTTGGAATCACTTGTGCAAATACCCTAGTGCAGAAAGCAGATTAGTTGTGGGGTAATTCCTTTATCAGGTTCCCCACTCAGCTGCACAAAGCCTGTGCCATCCCAGGAGGGAGTAGGGTGGAGCAGTGAGAAGTCAGGGGCACAAAAGAGAGAAATCACATTCTCCCGTGGCACTGCTGACCTATAGTGCTGGCTCAACGGCCTGAAGGCAGCAATCTCACACTGGATAAACACTGCTGAGAGTCTCAATGAGGCAATAAAGTCCCTTTCGATTTCCTCCTTCTTTTAGACTATGACCAGTTCCTCACCACTGGAGGCACACCGTGATAAGGACACACAACCTGCCCCAGGTTGTGACTTGGTCACTCCAGCAGCACATACTGTGAACATCAGTGTGAACAAACAGGGATATCCCAAAATCTGGGGAGAGAAGCTGAGGGAAACTCTGCTCTCTCCACCACTGGATTTCTCCTCTCCTGGCATTTTTCCTGCCTCTGCCCTAGTCTCAGACAAGCCAGGTGTTGGCAAGGCTGGTTTCAAAGGCTTGTCTATGCTTCTGGGGAGCAATGGCACAGGGGACTTTGATCCTAGGCCTGGCTGTAGGTGCACAGGGAACACCCTCTGAGGTGGTGGGTCCTCAGCACAGATAGATGGGTGCCCAGTGTGTGGCGTGTGACTGACCTGTGGGGAAAGGGCTCCTGTACATAACAGCTTATTCCCACTGTCCCACACCTGCTTTGGAAAGTGAGTGAAAAAAAGCCAGGATACTAACCCTGCCACCCAACACCTGGATGTGTGTAGATTACCCCAGGTGCTGGCCTGAGGAGCACCCACATTACCTGCTTGACGGCCGTCTCGATTAACAGGTAGCGGTGTGAGCGGCGCATGGGCAGGCAGAGGCTGTACACGGCGTGCAGGGCTGCACAGAAGAAGCTGAGGAGACCGATCTGCTTTCGGTGCTGGAGCCACTGGTCGAGCCAGTCCGGAAAGCGCCTGTATTTGGTGCCATAGTAGAGCTGCGAGCAGGCTGCCAGCACCCCGGGCAGGTAGACGAGGGACAGCATGACGTAAGACACGCAAGGCAGCGTCGTGTTGACCACCTCAATGGGGATCTTGTACAGCTTGTTCTTCTGCTCCCTGATGAAAGGGTGGATGACCTGCCGGATAAGGTTGTAAGTGAAGAAGCAAAGAAAAAGCCCCAGAGCCAGAAAGATGGGGATTTTCCAGGCTGGCAAGAGGCGCAGGGGAATGTTCTCGATCTCACAGGCTGATGACATGCAGCCCATGTCCACAGGGGTGAATCCCATGACTTGAGCAATTTCTGCTACAATGCGCTTGGCTTCTTGGTTATTTGAGCAAATCAGAACCTGCAACAAACAGAAATATACATATAGGGCAAGGAGATCAGGCTTCTGGGATTGAGTGCATCAGAAGGGATACTGTATTACAGGGAGCCTACATTATTCCACTGAGCATCATGATTCCTGGTAGGCTTTTTTGACAGGGATTTATCACGACTGCCAACGACCTCTCCCCTGGACAGATTTCCTTTCATGTGTGCCCTGCCAGTTTTTTTTAATGGCTCTGTTTAGATAAACAGACAATTAAACAGTACTTTTCACTTAGGCAGATGCTTTGAAGACTACAAAGTGTAAAGTGAGTGAGGATACTTCATTTCTGAGTGAAGAAACACAGAAGCTATGGGTTGGAGGCCATGGCCAGTACTCAGACTCCTTCAGGAGCCTAAGGCCATTTGCTGCTACTGCCAGACCTCGGCTGCTGAAGCAGTTGTGGTTTAGCCCTTGTTGGAAGAAAACAATACCTGCTTGTTTCCATCCCTGGCACCCGACTGCAGCGTCCACGCAGAAACCACATTAAACCCCTTGACCACAGTGCAGGCTGGGAACAGGGAAGCCAAGTACTCTGCGTTGGACTCCTTGTGATGGTTGATCTCGGTGTTGTTACTGACGTCCACCAAGATCTTGCCCGCCAACACATCAGCCAGGTCACAGAGGGTGGAGTAATGTTCCCTGAAAACCGCCACAAAAATGATGTCCGTCTTCTTCACCGCCTCAGCCTGGAAGGTGACCTCTGCCGCGGAAGGGAAGAGGCTGGCTTTCCGCTTTGGATTGCGGCTGCCGACCACCACCTTAAATCCAGAGCACACCAGGCGGATGGCCAAGGACCGCGCGAAGTCCCCGCTCCCCAGCACCCCGATGGTGCGGCCGGACCCGGGTGTCATGCCGGGGTCGCCCTCCGTGCTCCCGTGGCCCAGGAGGGGCTTGGCCATGTCTCCTCTGGACATCCTGGTGGGAAAACCAAGGAGAAATGAAAATTCACTTTGGAGCTCTTGCAGAGTCCCAGATCACACCTGCGGTTGTGGGGAAAAGTGCCACTTAGGCCACTTGAACAGAAGTGAATGTGATTTTGGTCCCAGTAGCCCAGGACCCATTGCTAAACCCAGCAGCAAGTGTGCAGTAAAGTATAAGCACCATTGGAGGGGGATACACTGCCATGCTGTGTTGGAAGGCAAAGGCTTTTAGGGAGGTTTCCCAGGTCTGTGTGATCCAACACCTGCTGGATGCACTCATCCATCCTCCGCTGTTCCTCATGGTGCCATCTCGCACTGCAAAGCCAAGGCAATGCTTAGAGTGATCACGATCAGCAGCTCTCGGACCCCCATGTGGCTACCTGAAAAGTCCTGGTCCAGGGGTCTAAGGGGATCCCTGAGCCTACATTTGGAAAAGCCAGAGGGGTAGGTGCTTCTGATCTGCAGGAGCAGAATCAAGGCAGGGAGTTGAAACTGAATTGAAAGTGTCCTAAAAGTGGTAAACGAAGAGAGTTGCAGCCTTTGCCTATTCCAATATTTGGGTCTGGCAAGTGCTGTTTGCTTCAGCTCTTTAATGAGTAATGAGAACTTACTGGTGACATTTAAAAAATATATTAAAATATGGTGAGATTTGCTCACGAAAGATCTTGATGAGCTTTACAAACGTTAATGAATTTTGCCCTGTAACAGATTAGATGTTGAGGGCACGGAGAGGTTTTAAGCAGATCAATAAATTCACAGGCAGCAGAGCAGCTGGACCTGGAGGTCAGAAGAAACTTGGGCAGAAACCTACCAGACTGCTCTCAGCCTGTGCCTCAAATCTGCCTCCTCTGTTCCTTCCTCTGAAAGAACAGCAAATTTACCCTTAAGAAATGGCAAATTCCTGGAGGTCAGATTTTTAAAGGGCTCAGAAGGTAGCTCAAGGAACTTACAAACCAGGACATCTGGCTTTTGTAGTGGGCGCACTGCTAGAGTTTATAATAAAGACCATCATAAAAAATGCGTGATATATTGGGGAGGGAGACAACTTGGCTTTGGAGTGCCCTATAGCTAGTCTAGTTCTTTCAAAGTGAAGGTGATCACTTGGTCAGGGTGACCTGGTTCCTGGCACAGGTGTGTTTTTCATAGGCTTTTGGAAATGTCCTTCACCCGAGGCTTTTCTGGGATTGGCGCAGTAGTGGTGCAAAGGGGAAGGGCACTTCTGCATGAATAGTTACCAATGGGAGACAAAGAGTAAAGAGAAATAAATGATTTTCATAATGGGAATAGGTTGTCAAGGGATTTCCCTGAGGATCTGTGCTGTTCAACATGCTCCTAAGTGGTCTGGGAAAGGGAGCGAATATTGAGAAGAAGGAGCTTGTGCATGATGATCATAGAATCACAGAACGGTTTGGGTTGGAAGAGACTTTAAAGATCATCTCATTCCAACCTCCTGCCATGGGCAGGGACACCTTCCATTAGACCAGGCTACTCAGAGCCCCATCCAGCCTGTCTGTGAACACCTCCAGGGATGGAGAGTTCACAAGATCTCTGGGCAACCTGTGCCAGTGTCTCACCACCCTTATGGTAAACAATTTCTTCATAATATCTAATCTAAATCATTTAAGACAGTCAGTCTTTATTGTGAAGAATCTGCAGAAGGACCTTTTCATTAGAAGTGCTTGAGCACCAAAATTCACTACTGATACATGGCAAGAACTGCCTATGGGCGTAATCCCCCATAGCATATGTACACTTTAATGATCTGTAATCTTGTTAGAAACACTTAGAAAAATGATCAGAGTGTCACATTACTCTGAAAATACCAACTTGGTGGTCCCTAGCAGACACACATCAAACACAACTGAGTTACTGGGGGAGGAGATCTCTCACACAGCAACTACAATCTTGGTCCTGCTCCTCACTGCAAGTCTGCAAAACACATTCAGCAGATGGACTTTGAAACTATAATTCACTGTCCTGGATACAAAACTACCACAGCTTCAGAGACAGTACTATTTCTATGGCAGAGGTCTGTCTGCTCTCCCTGCCTCTCATCAAATGCCCCCTTGTCCCAGAGACCAAAGCAGTGTGCTCATGAAAAAAGTGCTCTGAGGAGAAAACAAGTGCTAAAGAAAGGCATACTGACTTCTTCCTTTAACAACACCTGTCCTCTGCTTACCATGCAGCATATATACCTTCTTTCATGTTCCAGGTGAATAAGAGAGTCCTGTTCAATTCAGAATTGCTCTTACTTCACTCTGAAGGTTTCTGCTGCTGCCCCAGACCTGCAGGAGGGTTTGTGTGTTGCAAGCCTGATTTGGTGATGCTGGCTGTGTCAGTGGTTAGCCTAGGCTGCTGCCTGCGCACACACCCCTGCCTTAGGTGTGTTCCATGTGTATCACAGTCGCTAGGATGTTTCACCAGGAATTAGAGGGAAAGGCATACAAAACAATGGAGATATCACAACTATACCCCTCTGTAAATCCATAGACAGAACAGCACACTGCAAGTCTGCTCATTCCACTGCAAAAAAAAAAAAAAAAGGGAATAAACCCAAGAAAGGGCCATAGGGAAACAGTGAGAGAGATGATAAGAGCTTTCAGTTTGGAAAAGAAACACATGGGTGAGCAGGGAGCACGGACCACCTGAGACTTCTGGAGATGAAGAGCAATCTCATAAATGGAGCTCAGGTCAATAGGAAACCCCTTGTGTAAAGTAAAGTAGCTCTATCTGAAAAGATGGTGTGTGTTTGGTTTTTTGATTTTTTTTTTTACCTGGTTCCTTCTTATCAGACACTTTATCAAACAGTCACTGCTTTAGTTTTTTAGAAACCTTCTTGCTCCACTTAAATTTATTCATGGCCAGAACTATTTGTTCTAGGGCCAATGCTATTGTTCAGCATAAATGAGCTTGCTTTCCCGCACCTCCCCTTCTTTTCCACCACCTGCACACACAAAATATTATCCCAAAATAAAGAAATATATCTCTGGCTCTCAGCCAAAGGGAGAGAAATCAGCATTCAGGGTGGCAAGGCGATTGTTACCCACAGACTCATTTCATAATAGATTTAAGGCACCTCAAAAGTTCTTTCTGTGCTCCCACTGGGATATAAATTTTGCTACAAGCAAATTTTCTTGAAGTGTGTTTTCTCTGTCCTGTAGCTGCCACTGAACATGTATAGAGATGTTGGCAATGTTTGGAGATAAACAGCTTTGCTGTCTCCAGTTATTTTGATTAAAAGGGATGACAGAATTAAACGGCCTTTGAAGTCAGCAGGGTAGTTAAAAAGTAGGGAGACTTTTCTGTGGATTTTGGTGTGATTATTTCAGTCGTGCTCTGACTGTTAGGGCTTTGGAGCAGAACTCATCCCTGCTGCACAGCCCTTGGTGGGGTGGTTCCTGCTGCTGGCTGCTGCTTACCCCTGTGGGTTGCATTGCTGTCCCAGCCATGCACTGAAATCCTCCTGAGGAAAGGAGAAGAAAATCCCTCTTCCACTATAAACGCATTTCCCTGAGACAAACACTGTGGTTTCTGCCTAACAGATGCCTGGCAATGGACTGTCTGATTAGGCAACAGCTTTTTTCACTTGTGTATCTCTGCAGAGCATGCAGACCCCTGTCTCCCGACACCGCCCCTACTTACCGTGCCCATGGTGCTTTTTCTGCACCTATGGACAATGGGTTACCTGCTTAAAACTCTCCCCGCCAAAGCTAATTCTCCAGGGCAAGGTCAACCCATTCAAAGCCAGTTCAAGATCAGTTTCTTACCAAGGAAGCTACAAAATGATTTAAAGCACAGCCCAGGGGAAGTAAAGTAGCTTCAATCCTAATTGAGAAGCAGTTCCATAACTAAAATATTGAATACAATACAGAGCTGCCCTTGAGCTAGACTGTTAATTGACAGCCTTATATCACCACGTGGGGATGGTCTGTCCAGCTGTAGCACACTTGTTCCCACGTGCAGTTCACCAACTGCATTGCAATTACTGCTATTATTTGTAGGAGAAGAGCAATGATGGGCAGTGAGCAAGACAGGGATCTCCCCTCTGCCAGGCACCATATAAAAACTGGCCAGAAGGCCACTTCTGCCCCGAAGAATGGGATCAGACAGAGAGAAGCTGAGTGAAATGAGGCAGTCAAATCGCTGTTGCCTAGGCAGAGGGAGGGAGGGGTTATTGCAGAAGAAAACCAGGGGATAATTCTACATATTTTGCACTTGAGTCTTGGCAGAAGCTGTTAGCTTAGGCTCAGTGCCAGGCAAACAAGGTTTTTCTGCCTCTCTGCTCACACTGAGAGGCCTCACGCAAGTTTTGCAGCAAGACAGACGCTCTGGATGGAGCTGGGCTGCAGGAGCCCACTCAGGTGTCTCTGGGCTCACAGCAGAGTCAATCTGCCAAGCAGAACACCCCCCACAGCTAATGAGGAACCAGCTCATTTGTTATCCTCTTGCAACAGACGTGGAGGACTAAGATACTAACAATGATGGGACTCCAGCAGGTTTGTCTGGGACGACCCAGATATCTTCGACCACGTCTTTAACAATGAGACCATCTTTCTGGGCCCCTCTCACATCCTCTGGTGCAGCAGGATAGCCTAGCTGGTTCCCATAATTTGCAGTCTGGAAGTGTTCAAGTTGTACACTCTGAAGAAGAATGGATCTGTGATGGCAAAGCATGAGCTTCACTTCAGTTCTGGACAGAAAAAAGCAAGACTCATTTCACTGCCCTGGTATTCAGATTTATCAGATAAAAGACAAGTTAGTTTTACAATAACTCTAAGAAAAAGGCAGTGCCTTAAACTTATCACTGACTCAAATTCTGCTGAAGAACATGGCAGCAATCTCATAAGGAGCTGCAATAATGTCCTGTCCTGTGCAAGCAAACTGGTTCCTGTCTGCACAAAAACCTATCTCTGAGCTCAGCCTCACATACAGAGTCTCAGACTGCACTACCTTTGCTAAAAGAACTGCTTTTGTGTCTTTTCCTGAGGTCAGGTTTTGTTTAGCCCTTCCACAGCTGAGTCTCCAGAAGCTCTGGATTCAACCCAGTGCAGGTCATCAGAGAGCCTGCTCTGTGCTTCAGCTTCTGCTTGGCGGTTATTTGACATAAAGCACATGATTATTATCTACATGCCTTAATGAGCACATGGGTTGAAAGACCAGCAAGGCATATGAGGAATCGAATGATGTAGCAGAGCCCTTGGTCAGGTCACTGCAGAGGTCACTGCACGGCTGGCACCCGACTCCATGGAGCACAGCCCCACAAACACACACACTGGAGGACAGGGGTGATCTCTGACCCCAGGGGACTTTCAGTCTGCATGGAGGGACCTTTGAACCATGAAGCCAAATCCCTGCAGCCTCTGTTTGCAGAGCATCTCCAGCTGTGTTAACCCTCAAGAACCCCCAGCTAGAGAGCAATATTCAGCACCTGAAGCTTCCAGTCAGGTCTCACTATGAGCAGAAATATTAATTTTTTTGGCTACAAGTCTTTTTATTTCCAGGAAAATCAAATGTTTAAGTCTTTTTCCTACACACAGAGCACCCCTCCCAGGAGCATAGCAAGCACCATGAACCTGAACCTGTTGGAACTGGAACAGATTTAAGTAATAAAAGGGCTTATCCAAAGCCGCTTTAATCCTGGCTCTGGTGCACATGTCTGGAGACCTTTCAGTGCTGCCCAGGCTGACTGGAAATGACTTACCCTGCTCTGCAGGCAAGAGAAGGAGTTGGGCAAACTAAGCTTGCTGCCCCTTTTCCTCTTTCTCCTTCCAAAGCAGAGTTTTATCTGCAGTGGCTCAAACCAGGAACTGGCAAAGGGTATAAATCACCCTTTGGTATTGCCTCAGCCAGAAAAGCCATGTTGCAAACCTACCCAGGCTGACAGCCAGGATGTGAGAATGAGGAAATGCTGGGAGCTGGGCTCTACCCGCTGCTGTCCTTTGGCCTCTTTGCCCACGGGCATATGGGACAGGGAATGGGGAGCTGTTCACCCCATGCCCTACTGCTGGGGTGGAGAGGTGGGACAGGGATGTGTCCCGGCATATCTGTCCTCTGCAATGCCATGAGGACAGACCTGCCCTATTCTCCACCCTGATGCACTTTGCATCCACAGGTCCTTATCCCTTCCCCTGCCCCAAGGCAGGAGTTTACCTGATTACCTCATTTATCAGGTATTTGTCTGTTAAAACCACTTCCATAAGCTCCTGCAGAGACCTGCTTTCTCTCCTCTTTAATCTCTCAATCCAGTTAACCTCATCGCTTCTTCTTTTACTCCCAAAGGACATGGCAAATGATTTGCCCTCTCATTCTCTGCAGACACATTCTGCATTTGGAGAACAGGTTTCGCATCTCCCTTCAGTTTTTCCTGCCCAAATGAAACCAAACTCTTTCATCAGAGCTGTTATTTACAGGGTGTCCAACAACTCAGCCTCTGTTCCTTGCTCTCATTTTCCTTGGAGGATGCCCAGAACTGCATTTTCCGATTGAGCCCCTAAAAGGCACCAGCTGGAGCAGAGGCGCCACTTCCCCAACATGCCACTTCTCTTTCTTCATCCCAGAGGACTGTTTGCTTTTGCACAACCATGTGACACTGTTGACTCATGGGGCACAGTGTCCATCACCCTGTCCTGTGGCTCCCCACGGCCACTGTCTGGCCGGTCGCTCACCCACTGTCCAGGCGGTCAGTCAGTCTGACCACATAGGGCAGAACACTTGCCCTGTTTTTGTAGACCAGCTCTCCAATGATTTTTAACTTTAGTCTCTCCTCTAAAATGGTTCCAGTCCCTCCAAGCTCAGTGTCACCTACAAATTCAGTATGTGCTCTCTACTCCATCACCCGCTAATGAAAACATGGGCTGACAGGCACTGACCCTCCCCACTCCGCACACCCTCAGGTTTAAACATTGATACATATTGAGAATGTTGTTTTTGGAAGCCAGCGGTGAAGCGAAAGGCATGTCCCTGACCACAAGGTGTTATTCACCATGACCAAAATTCAAGAACATCTTTCAAAACAGAGAAAAGTGAAGGAGAAAGGCCTACCAGAGTTTCCCAAAGGGGCAAAATAGTCTCTTTTTTCCCCCCACAAGTTCAGACATTTTGGCTACAGTTTTTGTATAGAATTACACCAGCCTGTGGTCACTTTGCAGGAATAATTTCCCTCCCCAAGGTTAAACACTCAATCCTGAGCAGAAGAATCACCCGTATAAAATATAGAACTGGAAAATATAATTTTGGTCTGTTTTCATCAAAATTATGTACTTTTAAGCAGTCACCAACAGGTTTTGCCATAGTTGTCTGCAATCTCTCTTCTTCCAAATTTGTCTCCAAAGGCAAGGAGCCCCCCTTTGCAGTGCCACTGCTCTGCAGCAAAGTCCTTGTCTGAAGAGCTTCCTTTGCTCTTCTGCAAAAAGAACTTGCTGGCAGTGCCCACGGTGTTGACAGAGTAATGAGAAGCCTGAGAAAGATCTGCCCTGTAATAAAACATCATAAAATGGGAATCTGAAAATCTGTGAAGCCCAGGGGTTTCATTGTAAGACCATGGAGAGCACAGACCTGAAGCAAGACAAGAGTTTGCTAGAGCAGTGCTGATGATAACATAGCACACAGGACTGTATCTGTCTGATGTGACTTGGAATGAAGAGGTTATTTCCTCTGCTTATCAGCTCACAGTTCTTCAGTGATATAAAGAGGTGTTTTACAACAACTTCAGGTGCCATACTTCAGCGGGGCTTCTCTTGCTTTTTTGGAGTGTCTTCAATCTCTTGCTGCTCCTAACAAGTTAATGACCATCTCAGTGACTCAACTATTTCTGAGCCTTTCCCTCTCCAAAGTGCAAGGAGAGCAGGGAAGCAGACAAAAACCCAGATGGTGGAAGCTTTTCAGGTAGATCTAGTAATGCCCTGCAGCCTGACATGTTGGGAGAAGGTGCTCCTGCCTGCAACGAGCTGGGGCTTCCACTCCTCTCTGGGCATCGTGTGCTGCTCTGCTGGGAGCTCCAGGGCTTCAGGGATGGCGAGACCTGACTCCAGCAGTCACTGCAGGCAGCTGGCAGAGGCTCCAGCTGTTTAAAACCTCTTTGTTTCTTTCCAGGAAAGACAGGGAGGAATTGCACTGCGTGTGCATTTAAATATTTGTATTGGCAATCTCCACGCCACAGTGCCTGTTAGAAGGGTCTCCAAGATCAGCACGCCCTTGTCTTTCTGACTTTGCCTCTCCCAGTGACTCAGAAGACGCACATGGGGACCACATGGGGAGAAGATGGCTTGGGAGGCAGTGTGGGGTGGAGGGAAGACAAAGCTGATGGCAGAGGGCCAGCCCAGCTCTTGCTGATCCCTTGCCTTCCCCCCTGGGGAGCACAGGCCTGATACGCACTGCACACAGTTAGCTCTAAGCCAGCCCTGAATAAGCACAGTGGTGAAAACAGGGAGCTCTGCCCAGAAAAGGCAACAAAGCTCAGGTAGGCCCATGTTCTGCCACTTCTGCTTTTCCCAGCAGATCCTGGGAAGATCCTGGGAGAGGTGGGGCAAATGAAATTTTTGGCTGACCAGGTAGTCAGTCTTTGGGGACCCAGATAGGTGGAGTTGGGTGGGAGAGAGATGCTCTTCACTGAAAATCAACTCTCTTCCATGAGGTGCCAGGATCCCACAGCACTCTGCCTTCCCCTTCCTCCCCCACTGTTTGCCTATGCCTGGCCAAGACATGCCTTTTGTCCAACAACCCACAGAGCAGATCCAGCTTGTTTCACCTTTTCCCCTGCACTGGCAGGGGTTTTGCAGGTCAGCCCAGAGAGACGAATATGTGCAGGTATGCACAACATGCCTCCCCTGAGGACCCCAAAGACTTAGGGAGGCCCACTCATTGTGCTGAATGAGTACAAACACCGCGTATTTCACCACTGCTCAGGAGAGCCATTCTGTGCCAAGCTGTGCTGGCAGCTGCGGAGGGAGCTGATGCCCTTTGCCTGGCCGAGTCTGTCTGCCTGGGATTCCTCTTTGATGGTCTTGAATGAGTTCTGTAAAGACAGCTGTGCTGGAGCGCTGACTCCTGCACCCACGTTTGGCCAGGACAGCCTTGTGGTGAGAAGTTAATTTATTCTAACCACCTGAAGTGATGCAGGCTGGTATCCAACCCCAACATAAGAAGAACATGGGCCTGATGGAGCAAGTCCAAAGGAGGCCACAAAGATGCTTGGAGAGCTGGAGCCCCTCTCCTATGAAGACAGGCTCAAAGAGTTTGGGTTGTTAAGCCCGGAGGAGAAAATACTTCAGGAAGATCTTAGGGCAACTTCCAGTACCTAAAGGGGTTACAAGAGAGCTGGAGAGGGATTTTTCACAAGGGGTTGTAGTGATAGGACAGGGGGGAATGTCCTTAAGCTGAAGGAGGGTATAAGGAAGAAATCCTTCACTGAGGGTGGCAATGCACTGGCCAAGAGAAGCTGTGAATGCTCCATTCCTGGAAGTGTTCAGGACCAGGCTGATGAGGCTTGGAACAACTTCTTCTAGTGGAAGGTGTCCCTGCCTATGGCAAGGGGATTGGAGCAAGATGATCTTTAAGATTCCTTTCAACCCAAACCATTCTGTGACTCTGTGATCTATTAGTGCTTGCCCATGATCAGTAGTTAATATCAGCCTACTTTAGGGGTGGACACGTTACCACAGGCCCTGGTTCCTGAAGTCTACAGTCTATGGGAACCTCTTAGGACATTTTTTTCAAAGACTACAGTAGTGCAGTTCATACAAACTAAATGGAAACACATGTGTTACCACAACCAAGGCTTCAGAGAGAGACTCACTGAAAATCCGGGAACCTGGAAAAAGTATGGGAAGAATTTCTGTCTCAGTTCCTTAAACCATGGGAAAATTTTCAAAATGTTCAAGTGGTTCAGGCCCCAGAGTATGTAACTGCTTTTGGAAATGTGATGGAAGCTCCCATATCACCAACATGCTTTCAAAATGTTTTATCCTTTCAGATAAGCGACAGTTCACTTAAATTTAGATGAAAATGGGAAGCTGCTTAATCCACTGTAGGTCTGCAGGGAAAACTACCTGTAGTGGGTTTCTGTGGCTGGGTTTTGGGAGTGGAGATGGTGGGGGGGCTACAGGGGTGGCTTCTTTTAGAAGCTGCTAGAAGCTTCCCCTGTCCTGTGGAGCCAATGCCAGCCGGCTCCAGGACTAGCTTCCTGCCGCTGGCCAAGGCTGAGCCAATTAGGAGAGATAGTAACACCTCTGTGATAACATATTGAAGAACAGAAGGTTGTGACGCAGAAAGAATTCCAGCCAGGGAAGAGCGGAGTGAGAACATGAGAACAACAATGCAGACACCAAGGTCAGTGCAGAAGGAGGGGCAGGAGGTGCTCCAGGTGCCAGAGCCGAGGCCCTGCAGCCCGTGGGGCAGCCAAGGGTGGGGCAGCTGAGCCCCTGCAGCCCATGGGGGACCATCGGGGTGCAGAGACACCCCTGCAGCCCATGGAGAAGCCCATGCTGGAGCAGGGGGATGCATGAAGGAGGCTGTGACCCCTTGGGAGGACCAGGATGGGGCAGGGTCCTGCCGGAGACCTGCGGCCTGTGGAGAGGCAAGCCCACGCTGGAGAAGGTTTTTCCTGGGCAGGACTTGTGGCCCCTGTGGGGGACCCATGTCGGTACAGTTCATCTGTGAAGGACTGCACCCCATGGAGGAGAGACCCACAGGACAGCAGTTTGAGAAGAGCTGCTGCCCGAGGGATGGACTCACACTGGAGAGGTCTGGGGAGGACTGTCTTCTGTGGGATGGACCCCACGGGAGCAGGGAAAGGACTTCTCTCCCTGAGCAGTGGCAGAAACAACTGATAGCAACCCCCATTCCCCATTCCCCTGCACCTCTGGGGGGAAGGAGGGAGAACATGGAAGGACGGGTGGAGGGAAAATGTTTTTAAGATTATTTTACTTCTCACTCTTTTGCTCCGATCCTGTTAGTAATAAATTGAATATTCCCACTTTGAGTCTGTTTTGCCCATGAAGGTGATCAGTAACTGACCTCTCCCAGTCGTTTTTTCAACTCATGAATCCTTAGCTGCTTTTTTTTTTTCTCTTCTCTGTCCAGTTGCACAGGGAGAGTGAGAAAGTGGCTTTAGTGGGTACCTGGCATCTGGCCACGGTCAACCCACTACACTACCTTATGAAGAAGCCATAAACTAAAATTTGAAAATAGCATTTTCCTCCATTATGGGGTTGACAAAAAGCTAACTCTAATCACTGATGGTAAACTTGGAGATAACAAACTGGTGGGTTTTAATTCTTGGTATGCGACACTTCTTAACACAGCTGCCACTGCCTTTCCCACCTCTCAAGAGGGACAGCATGGCTGTCCTACTTCTTCCACCATCGGAAAAAATGTGTTTCCCCTGAATCTAAACCTGCTTCTATTTATGGGAGTGATGTTACAAGGTCACAGTCAAAGCATAGTTCTTAACAATAAAAAGCGGAACAAAACAAATCCAAAACAAAACTAAAAAGCAAAGCAAACAACAAAAAATTATTATGCTTTCAAAGAGCATGTTTTCCTGGAGTTTGATGTGGTTCTGCTAAACACAGACTTGTTGAGTCATCAGCATTTTCTTCTTTATAATCACAGAGGAAATCAAATATGTGCAGTGACTGCAGCATCTTATATCACTGTATTTTTGTTTCATGGCAAATGTGATTTTAAAAGAGGAGAAAACTTAAGCTTGATGCAGTATTTAAATCTTGCTAGTCCTGCATCTCCCCAGCCCACAGAGTATTGATGCTGTAGGCGATGACCTTCCTCTCCTGCTGTCTCTCAGTTTTGGTTTCTTGCCACAGGAGGCAATTTTCTGTGTGTTAGTTTTATTTAGACTATTCTGACAGAAATCATCTGGGGTCTTCAGTACCTGTCCGCCCTCTGCTTTGCTCAGTGTGGTGCTGGCATTACAAGCACAAATCCTCCCCCAAGCTCCCTGATGGGGCTGTGACAGCCCTCTGCATCCCCAGGGCAGGTGTTACACCCTAACCAGTCACAGGAGATGGAAAGTCCCACCTCAGGTTACATCATCTGAGAGATGGTCCTACTACAAAGTCACCTCTCCAATTTCTTCACAGTTTTCATCCTTCGTTACTCTGACACAAATCAAATTCTGAAGTCCTCCCCAATAAGCATCCAACTTTTGTAGCTTTCACAAGTCCCTAAATTGGTACAGAAACCACACAGCCACTCCCCACTCACCTCTGAGTGATCCTGGGCCCTGGCCAAGATTTTCCCCTAGTTTTTTATATCTCAGTGCTGATTTCTCCCTGGCTGGAAAAAGCCACTCATCTCCTCAAAGCATTTGGAGAGCTGAGAATGAAACTGAAACCTAAACGCCAAGTGGTCCTGGAGGAACACAGTGCATCCATCCATTCACACATCCGTCCATCCATCCATCCATCCATCCATCTCCACTGAGCTCCCGAAGACCACATCACCTGGAACAACAAACCCGAGCTGTTTGGGGGGGGGGCTGGTGTTTGCCCGGTGCCAGGGAGTTTTGCCGCATCTGCAAGGACGCGTCCAGAAGCCACGGGAAAGCGCTTCCCGCGGGCACCCCGCATCGCAGCCCGGCGGACCTGCCAGGGACGAGCATCCCACCGACTTCTTCTCCCAGTGACCGCCCGGACTGGGCCACACCGGCCCCCGCGGAAATCTCCGCCCGAGACCTGTCCCCAGCCCCAAACGCAACACTCGCACCGAGGCAGCTGCGTCCGAAACCTCCCTGGGGGCCCGGACCGCGCTGCCCGAGCCCATGGGCGGAGCGGGCCGCGGGGAAGGACCAGCCCCGCTCCCCAGCCCAGCCGTGGGGATCCCGGCACGGGAGCCTAGGAGACACCGCTCCGCGGCGGGGGAGCCCCCGCGGACCCGGGACGTTCTCCCCCCGGCGGGGGCAGCCCCGCCGAGCAAAGCCGAGCCACCCCCGCCCGGCGCGGCACCGCACGCCCGGCGCGCCCCGCACCTGCGGGTTCGAACCCCGGCCGTGGCTCAGCCCCGCTGGCCGCGGGCTGTGCCCGTCCCCACGCGGTGCCCGTGCCCCGCGGTCCTCACCTCTGCGCGCCGGCGGGAGGGCGAGCGGCGCCGTCCGGGAGCGGGAGCTGGAGCCGTGATGTCAGGCCCGGGCTCCGCCCTCTGCCCGTGTGCCCGCCGCGGCCGCAGCCGCTGCCTCGCTCAGCTCCGCTCGGCTCGGCTCGGCACAGCCCGGCTCAGTGCCCGGCCCAGCCCTGCCCGGCCCAGCGGTGGGAGCGCTGGGACCCCCGCCCCGTCCCGCAGCGGCCGCCCGGGCGGCACTGCCGTGCCGAGGTTAAACACGCACGGACAGGAGGGCACCGCTGCCAGGGCAGCCGGGGCGCGGTGTCCATTACAGTCGGGAATCGAAGGCAGACCTTAATTTCTCTATTTATAAACGCTTTTGAAAGCCAGCCGGTGTCTTATTTTAATGGGCGGGTGCGGTTTGTTGCGTCTCTGCCCCTGCTATCAGGGGCCGTGCACTTGTTCTGAAAAGCTGTGCCACGAGGCGTGGAGCAGATAATGGTTCTTACCCCCACTCAAGGAAAGAGTTGTCCTGCTGCAACCACCCCAACAGAGCCACATGGCCCCGCTCCGATAGACGCTCCGGGGCTGCCAAGAACTGGCAGTGTCTTCTGGCAAAAGCACTGGGACAAACCCACAGGAACTTGAAAACAAATCCCTCGGGAGCTTTGGTTTGCTCTCTCAGTAGAGGAGAGGAGCATGGAGGGGAGGAACCTGAAGGGATGGTCTCATCTGTCCCTGAGCCATGGCATAGCTGGGGAGATGCTGGTGTAATCTGTGTTTGTAGCCTGGGTGGAGGGATGTTTAGTGTCTGCAGTTAGGAAGCTTTCCCTAATCTTTGCTGGCTGCCATCCCTTCTGTGTCCACCTTGCACATGGGATGTGTGTTCCTGAGATGAAACAAGCCCCGCTTCTTTCCTCTCTTCTGGGAAGGCCATGATTTTAATGATCTCAGCCCATTCTCACCAACTGTCCTACACAGATGTCTCCCCTCTCCTGCCTCTGTGCTGCCTGCAAACAGGGTCAGCTGCCAGCCAGGGGTGTCCCAGCATGAAAGGGCACTCACCACCTTCTCAAATCTAAGGAATGAGAGATATAGAAACCTGCTAATACGGGGAAGCTGCAGCAAAGATATGGGATTGCTGGGAAAAGCTCCCGTTGGTGGCTCCCAGTGCCTTGGAACCTGGATAAGAGAGAACTCCAGAGGCTTGGGATGTTCAAGCTGCAAACTTCAAGATACTGCGAGTTCCTTGGGTACTGGACAACACTGGAAAGGCGAGAAAACCTGTTGGCATGATTAGGAGAAGGAAGATCACTGGGACAGCTGTACTTCATCACACCTGTGTGAAACCCATCTGTAACTGAATGCAGCTGAGAGATCCAGATTGCTCCTTACCTCCTCCTTGACTGTTGTGGCCTCTGCCTCCTCATGCCTATGTAATGATAATTTATATGTCACAATCAGCATTTTGTGGAGACTGAAGGAAATAAACTGTTGAACTCTCTTGTGCCTTCTGTATGTTGTTACCTTCTCTCCCACATTATGTAAAGGACAAATTTTGCCTTTCAGTTGATTTATAGAATCGATGGTCATTGCCTTGCCATATTTGGCTTGGTCATCACAATTCATTTTACAGTTTCCTCTTTGATCTCTCAGGTTTCTGCAGAGCTGTGGCTGCACCAGATTGGTCTCCCTCTGTACCTGTCCCTTGTATGGGTGAAGGCCACAGGTTTATGACTGCTTCCACGGTAAGTAATGATCAGCTCTCTGGAGTTCCTGAAACACTGAAATCTACTTCTTTTTTGTTTGTTTGTTTGGGATTGTTTTTGTGTTTTGTTTTGTGTTTATTTTTGTTTTGGTTTTAAGGTTTCACTTCCTTTTTGTAAATTAGCAAACATTGTAGTTCTTATCCCCATCACTTTCACCAAAACATACTCTGCTGTTCCACTTGTTTGTCACAGAGAAGCATCTCAGAATAAACACCCATTTTATACTTGTCTTCAAATCCTGTCCACACCACCCCTTTGCTGGATGGTTTAACTCCTGCAGCTCCATTTTGCCTCCAGCCATTTCAGTAGGTAACTAAACCCTCCTCAGCTCCCAGACCTTGACTGACTTTATTTTTTGCTCAAGAAATTCTCTTGGGAACTGTCTTTCTGATGAGATGACCTGATACGGCCTTACAAGTTGGCTTAATTTCTCTTCTGCCCAGAGAGACTCAGTGTGCTGGGATCATGCTGAACTTGGCCGGTGTTTCTGTGTCTTTATCTGAGTTTCTTTCCCCCTTTTCTCCTTGCTGGTCCTGAGCAAGGGCTTTTCCCTGTGTCATCTGGACCCTTCTTCTCACAGCAGTCATCTGTCCTGGCTCATCACTCACTGGTCAGAACTGCAACTCTCTGTCACTACCATCTGTGTCCCAGTGCCCATCTGGCTGTGTCCTGTCATCCCCTCAGCCTCAGTGCCAGCTGCACCCCCTCTACCTGTTCTTCCCCCCCACGAGGCTGGGCAGTTGCTTTGGATCTGCTCAAGGATGGGGCTGGCAGGTTCTGCCAGTGCTGTGTGCCAGCACAGTGCAGCTCTGGTGAGCAGATGAACCTTGACAGCTCTTGGCTGCCAGGCCAGGGAGCCATGGGGAGTCCCCACCTCCCACAGTGTCTTGGGACTCCTGCTGGGATGCTGAAGCCATCTGAGGTGACAGTGTGAAGGGGTGCACTAGGCCAGCTCACCTCCTGTCCCACACCTATCAATAGGGGTGGTGGCTCAGGGCATTCCCTGGCTTTGTTGTACCCAGACAAAAAGTGAGTGGTCCCCAAGCCTCCCTGTCCCCTTCCTGCTTATTGGCTTCCTCAGATGTGTCATGTGGCACCCAAGGTCTGGTGTGCACCCAGAGGACACCAGGGACGCAGAAGCACTGGGCAGCAGTGGCTGCACCTGAGCAGACCCTGTGACAAAAGCAGAGCTCGGGGACACCACCTCACCCTGCCGTTCACAATGCCACGGCAAGGGACAGGCTCTGCTTTCCTCTGAAATCCAGACGTAGTAAGTGGCAAACTTACCGTTGGCAAACCAACCTATTTGGCAGGACAGTCAGTAAATGTCGCTCACCCTCTGGCCTTCCCAGAGCTGTGTTTTGGGCTGGTATCTGCTTTCTTGGGGCCCAGGGTACCGTTTGGGTTGAGAAATAAGGTTATAAGCACAGCAGGGTTTGCTGGCACAGTGCTCTGGACTGGCACCTGGCCCGACAGTGCCGAAACTGCCAAGCCCAGAAAGGAACCGAGGGGCTGGAAAGGTCTGTGTACAATACTGACAGGGTAGAATCAATAATGTGTGGTTAATTATTGCCAGTGAGCAGAAGCCAGAAATTGGTTCGGCACGGTTGTGAAACAGAGGGCATGTATCAGGGAATGAGCTGGGGACTGCAAAAATGGGCACGGAGGGAGCTGTGATGGCTCTGTGAAGTTGAAGCTGGGCAAAGAGCATCTTTGTTCGGTGAAGAAGTAGTAGCTTATGCTGTCCCTCAGCTCTGCTGGGGTTATCTGGAAGGACTTCGAGTGATGCTGACACCTGATGGCTCTGGGGACAGACCTGGCGGAATCCTCATGGAGCCTCAAGGAGGGAGCAGGCAGAGGGAAGCCGCTTGTTGGCAGGTTTCAGGCATGACAAAGCACTGCTGTGTCCCTCCCAAAGTATCCCAGGTGGGGAGAGATGGACTGTACCCTTACAGCCCTTCTCCTATCTAAGGGCTGTGCAGGAGAGATGGTGGCTATGTGGTGCTAAAAGTCAGTGGAGGTCTGTGGTCACGGCAACCACCTGTCACCTATCACATCAATCGACACCATCAGCCATGTGTCTCTCACTGATGATCCAGAAGTACCAATGAAATGCCTGATTTTTGGACCGGGCCGTTGAGGCCGAGTGTGGGTGATTGCACAGACACGCCAGACACTTCCAGCCCGAGCATCCTGCTGAGCACCCTGAGCATAGTTGTGCTGCCAGGGTGCTCAGGAGGATGCTCGGACTGGAAGTGTCTCTACTGGGCTCATGCACACCTGGAGAACAGCGGATTCAGCTTCTGGGCTCGGCTACATGCCCCTCCCTGGGGTCTGGCTGCATTCCCTGGGGAAGTCGGTCGGAAAGAACAGTTAACGTGGTGCTGCCAGAAAACAGCTTCCCGCTGCTAATCAGCTCCCGGCAGGTTATCGCTTTCACAACTGCCTGGCTTTTCGTAGAAAAGTGTCATTTATCGGCCCTTCACGGAGGAGACCTGGTAGAGATGCTCCTCGCCGGAGCTCCTCTCCGCCTGTCGTGCAGGCGCCATCTAGTAGGAAAAGGAGAAAAAGACCAAAATCAAGGACGGTGGATGTAGAAATGCAGCTTCTTTCTGGGAAAACTGTTTAATCCAGCACAAAGCTGCTTTGGGGCATGGTTCTGGTGCTGAGCTCGTGGTTTGGATACTCACAGCAGAATTCACTGCATGGGAAGTCCAGGATGGATCTGGATTTACTGGATCTAAAAGTAGACTTTGACATGAATCATTTACAGGGAGCTCCTTGATAACATTGTCAGGGCTGAATTTTGTTTATTAACTGCATAGTTTAATTGCAAAACACTGGCTTTAGCTCTGGGGGGTGGTAAATGCTCTTATTTCCAGCACTAATGTCATCCCATAAGCTGGAGCTTTACTTACAGTTGAAAACCTCTCTCTTCCACCCCTGCAGTATGATTTCACATCATGGCGGTATCCACTTTGGTCATATCGCAGGATTTTTCCAGAAATCCGATACTGCTGTTGTCATCTTTTAACAGTCACATGGATTTTCACTGTGATTTCCCAGCCCTAGGGGTTTGCCAGGGAAAACCTCCCAAAATCAACCCCTCCCAGGGTGAAACAAAAAGGGTCTGTAACATTAATTTCCTTTAAACAGGGAAAAATTAAATCATGATTTTATACCAATCTTGTGATTTTTACACAGTCTGGCTCTCCCTTTTCCATGTGGGGAGCTGATAATGCTGGATGTCTGTTATCTGCTGCACATGAATTCCTGCTGGCAGGCGGCCTGTCCTCCTCCGTGGCCACACGGATGCGCACCCCCATGCAGCAGGTCCCTGTGATATGTGCGTGCCATGGCAAGTCCTGCTTGAGGCATGTCACCCTCTGACCTTTCCCCTTCATTTCCCAGAATACCAAGAACCAGAGGCCAGGGATTCTGCAGTGACATCACCGTCACTGGAGTTCAGTGGCTTCACCCTGCCAGGGACTGCACAAGCATCGTTGCCCTTTGCCTAGAGCAGAACCTTAATTCATCTCCAGTTTCACAGATAAAAGCCTGAATTAATTAAAGAAGAGAATAGAAACCACTTTGATTTCCAGAACACCGGAAACTCCTAATTATCACAGCTCCCAAAAGCACTGCTATAATTAAGGGGCTATTGCTGTTCCCACTGCAGACCCAGTTTTTGCAGGGATTTACAAATGGCACCTAAATTTTTTGCTTTTGGTGAAGTACAGCTACTCAAGGCATGGATTCTGGCTCCAGGTGCATCCCTGTAAATCAGCCAGAACACCACTGGAACAGCATTTAATTCCCCTATGGATTTCTTATTAGAAATCCAGAGTCCCCAATGGCCGTGTGCTACAGACAGCTTCTGCTCTCCAATTATACTCTGATTATACAAAATAATAAAACTGGGGGACATTTTTATCTTGCCTTCTGGTCTTTCCATCTTTGAAATACACTTGGGGCCTGTTTCTAGCTTTTTTATCATAACCAGCATTTATTACTATTTAAAAAAGGTGGTGGAAACTGAATTTCTCACCTGATCTCTGGTCCTCTGGTTCCTGTAACCTTTCCAGAAGCGCTGAAAGCATCATGATGACACTGATGGTGCAACAGCCAGACTTTGCTACAGAGTGAAAGCAGCAAAACATCCCTAAATGTAATAACTGAGCAGATCCCACAGGAGAACTTGCCCTGCAAACGTCAGGTCTGGTGGTTACTGGGCAGGGCAGAGTGTTCCCAGCTGCCTTTTGTGTCAGACAATGAGCGAGGTAAAGGTGTAGCTGACAATATACATCGCCTCTGTGTGCTCAGCTTTATCCTTGGGCTGATGCAACTTTCCTGTCTTTATCCTGAAACAGGTTTAGATTAGAAAGAAATTCTTCATTGTGAGGGTTGTGAGGCAATGGCACAGGTTGCCCAGGGAAGTTGTGGATGCCCCATCCCTAGAAGTGTTCAAGGTAAGGTTGGATGGGACACTGAGCAGCCTGCTCTTGTGGATGGCTGTCCCTGCCCATGGCAGGAGGGTTGGAATGAGATGATCTTTACAGTGCCTTCCAACCCAAACCATTCTGTGATTCTCTATTCCATGATCCCTTTAATAAGCGTTGCCTGAAACCTGCCCACTACTGACAGTTGTTTTGATGGGTGACAGCTTCACCACCAGGGGGTTCTCCTGCTCTCTGGGTCCTTCACAGCTATACGCAAAACTGTCCCAAAAATTCTCATTCTTTTTGTCCGCTGCTTTCCCTCTCTGTCGAATGGCCCTGGTTGTCCCCAGCTCCCCCCATCCTGACCAGGGGGATTGTCTGGCTCCAACATCAAGCAGAGGCAGGTGACTGGTGGAAAACACATTTCCCCTCCCAGCAGTGTCCCTTCAGTAGCCATCACTCGTGTATGGGCAACACAAACATGTTTCAAGATCAGACCAAGCCATGGCTCTGCTCTTCCTCCATTGCTGAAAATAGGTTTTGTTCAGCAAAATGTCACCAGCTTGGGAAAAAAAAAAGAAAAGAAAAGAAAAGAAAAAAAAAGGAATCTAAAAGGAACAAGTGCAAAATTTGCCTGTATTAGACATGCAGGGAAGCATTGGAAGTTAAGGAGATCACAGACAATTGAATTTAATTGAAAAATAAGATTAAACAGAATGAGACTTGAATATGAAGAGCTAATTTGAATAAAAGAAACAAGCTGATTGCCTGAAGAATGAAGGAGGAGGATTAAAATTATTTTATTTTGTATCTGGGTTCCAGCTCTGTTTATATAGGGTAATTTATAAAAAGTTACCCAACCACCACCTTCTAAGTGGTTTACACTTGATGAAATTACAACTGTTTTTTAGATGATCACAGTGCATTGGGAAATGGTTGATCTTCTCAGCTGATCTCATGGGCTTAGGGGAGATTTGAAGTATGTATAATAAAATGGGAGAGTTTGAACCAAGACTTATGGCTTCCCAGGATGATGTCTTGTATGAGGTAGGTCTCAGGTAGCAAGGTCTGCAGTTCCAACCTTATGGGGTGGGAGCAAAACACAAACCCTAGGGCAAACCAGGGGGTCAGTAACAGGCAGACTCTTGCCTCAGGAAAGGCACTGGAAAGGAACCTTTCCAGGACTGTCAAAATCTGGTGTAAGTGGCTCCGAGCAGAAGCCACAGGGGCAGGCAGCTTGTGCACAGTGATTGTAGTTGGGCTCTGCTCCCACACCAGCTTCTGAAAGCAAAATGAGTAAGAAAATAGTTTTAGGGAAAATAAATAGTCTGTATTCACAGCACAAACAGGAAAATTATATACAGGCAAGTAGCACAAATGGGAAAAATAAGAGCTTAATTTAGTGGGTTTTAGATTTAGAGGCATCTTTATTCCAAGGGAGTTCTCCTGAAAGTGGCAAAATGGTTTAGTGCATCCCCTCCCCAGCTTTCTTACTTTCCACTTGTCTGTTGCTCCCGCTGCTACAGCATATCCAGCCACCAGCACCCTCCTGCCCACCGAACACTCCCATCGGCAACAGTGAGGCTGTTACGGCCACATCCTCCTACTTCCCACAGCTGGGCAGGATCTGTCCGCAGTGGGATGGGCCCGTCTGGGAGCCCCTGCGATGCCACTGGCTGACTGTTGTGCCGGGAGCATCCGAGCGCGCTGGGCGCCGTGGATGAGCCAGCAAAGGTCACTTCCAAGTCACCCTGTGGCGTGGCTGGCTGGGGATGGAGCTGCAGGCGCAGGAGCCGGCACGGCTCAGCACAGAGCTCGGCTGTGTAAGCCAAGGGGGCTACTGGAGCCCTCATTCTGCGGATAGGGATGGGGAGGAGGCAGGCCACGGGCTCGACCCTTCCCAGATGATAATTTTGACATTTTGTTGTCACTTGAAAATTTTGAAATATGAATAAATGCAGTGGCGGTGCTCATTCGTACTGACTGTCGCCGCCAGACTAGGGCTGACTTAAATGTGATTTTAACATGTATTTAATGGGTACACTGGTCATTCATCCCTGTCTTTAGCTGTTGCACACCTGCACTTCGTCACTACACACCTGAGCTGATCAAGTGCATCTGTTGCCTGCCCTTTCTTGCCCATCCTGCCATACGTTTCATTCCCAGCCTGCTCTCACCTCCTGCAGTCCTTGACCAACCAGAATCTGCTCCATCCCTCGCCCATCCCAGGAAAACAGGGATAGGGATATATTTCCTCCAGCACTCCATGGAAAAGCATGAGCATGGTAGTGCACCTCCTGCAAGCAGGTCTGGTAGCGCATCCCAGAGCAGGGTGATAACCTGCCTTGCACCCCAGGGATTATCCTCTGCCCCAATATTGCATGAGGACCTCATTTCTGAGCAAAATCCAGCTGTAGTTTCATTAAAGAGGCTCTTGCTCCTTGTGCTCAATATTTAATTTAGCACAAGTGTGTGTGTTGAGTTCAGGGTGTTGATTAACCATGACTCCAAGATAGAGGGAAATTACTAATATGGGAAAGTGCAGTCAGTATTTCATGGCAAAGAGTAATTGAGCTAACAGTTGACATATGGAGTTGTGTGGGCAAACTAATTAAATTTTACATCTTCCCAAGCATTTGTGAGTTTTATAAGCGTTTGATTTATATATTAATTAAACTTCAGAGCGAAATAAAGAGGACATAACTATTTATACTGCAAATGTGTCCATCAAGAGGAAATGTTTAATGTATTTTCAAGCAGATACTAAAGTGTCACTGTGAGTCCCCAGCTCAGCTCAGTGGTGACACAGCAGGCTGGGACCATGTCCCATCCCAGGAGGATGGTCATGCACTGGCACAGGGTGCTGAGTATCCAGACCTTGGCACGCTGCTGGACAGCCCTTTGTCTCCTATAGTGTTTATTCCTCCTCTTCAACATCAGGACCAAGCTCTGTGCTGCCCAGGGGATTGACATCTCCCTGGTGGGCAGCAGAGCCCAGGTTTCCCACTGGTCTCGGTGCTTTGCAAGTAGCTAGCGAGAAAGCTGATACACTACTTAAATATTTACCTGACGCATTAACAAGGCCTCATAACCACTAGAGGTGGTTATGGCATGTCCTGGGATGACCTTGTTGAGGTTGTCTGGAGTTGTCTTATTCACATTATTTTACATCTAAAGGGAACTTGCACTGTGTGTATTTGCAGCTGGACAGAAGGACACTTGGAGCATTTGTGGTGGTCAGCATCATTTTTGGCCTGGTTGACGCAAAGGAGTTCCTGAAATTATGGGAGTGCTCCTCAGGATTTGCACCCTGGGATCTTGGGCCAGGAGCAATTTCTGCAGCTGGGAGAAGGTGGTATTTGAGTTCAATGACAGTGACGCCCTAAAATGTCCAGCCCTGGCCCTGATTTTTTCCTTTAGGCTGTCAGTCCATTCCCTACTGCTGACACATCTGTCTGCAGCACACATCTCCAGGGCTGTTTGGGTGAGCCTGAAGCCAATGCTGGGCAGACGTTGGGGCAGTCCGGGGAGGTTCAGGGCTGGCTGGAGGTTTTCTGGATGATCTGTGAGACTTTTTTGGAGCAGAAGCACTGAGTTGTTCCAGGGCTGAGTGCTTGGGCTGCCCCGCCTGAGACAGTCTGGCTTACTGATCTGGTGACTGTTACTGCTGCTCCCAGGGGCTGCTCTTGCCAAGCTGCCAAACTGCCCCTTACTGCCATATATGTTTTATTCCCTGGGGGGGTGTGTGTGTGTTTATGATGCCTGCAAACCCCTCTGATTCCAAAATAAATAAAATAGAGAAGTGTTTCTATTCTGCTCTGCAATGATGCTTCCCAGCAGAATAGGCAACGGGGCCGTACCACAGCCCTTGCATCCATTTCTATATCCTGGCTCTGACATCCTGATGATGCTAAAAAATAAACACATCCTTTGTATTTCTTATTATTGATGTGTTATTTTTGCCTCTTTTGAATGGAAAAACAGGAGCCGTTTTTGTCAGAAGTGACACAGGATTCAGAAGACATTAGGTTTTGGTATGAAAATAGAATTACAGCTAAAACATGGGTGTTAAAAGTCCCCTAAAATTTAGTAAACTATTCATAATAGGTACACAGCTGATACTCATATCTATCAATACTGTGAAATAGATGGTAGCTGGAGTCATCCTGTGTGCCACCTTGCTGTCCTACCTGGCCTCTGGGGACTCCATCAATCTTGTGATGACCAATTATTCCTGTTCATGGTGTCAGTGACAAATATTTCGACCTATTGAAGAGGAAAAATTACAAAAACTTAGTGTTTGTGTGCAGCGGAATTTAGAACCCTGGGACAAGCATGCCCTTGCTGAGGATAACATCACCTATGGTCAAACAGACCAGCATCACTTTACCACACAGGTTCTTAATAATATTCAGTAACAAACACACCACAACCTTTTCCCTGCCAATTCAGCCTAGCTATTAACATACCTGGGAACACCTCACATATCTGTACACAGCATTACATTTCATTGGCATTTTTACTCTAATGTTGGACTACAGTGTGCCGTCAGTTTGTGCATTCCCCATCTACAAAGCAATGTAGCTAATACAATGCGTGGCATCTCACTGTTTTGCCAGCAGTGCCAATACATTAACCATGGAATGCAACCAGCACAATGAATTTTAATTTCATATGGTAACAGGACCTGCAGAACTCTCTCCCCACGGTGTTAAACTGGAGTATTAGAATAGGGTGCTTTAGAAACAGCCACGTGCTGTGTGATGGAAAGGCAGAGCTGGCAGATCACCTTGAGACAGGTCTGACTTGATGGATGCTGGAGCATCAGAAATCACCCTGGGTGATCAAGTAGTCAGTGGGGACTTTTGTGTAATGTCACAGGTAGAATCAATAATGAACCTGGGGGACTAAACAATGTAAAATCTAAGCAGCTTCTGTCCTCTGCTGACATAGATTTTGAATGGACATATGCAAGGCTGTTCCTGGGTGTCCTGCATAAGAGCTGCTTGTCCTGTGGGAGCAGGTACCCAGGTCAGTGCTGCAATCCTTCTCAGGGCTGGGGCTGTGCAGGAGGTGGGGATGTCCTTCCTGGGATCTCTCTGCTTCTCAGAATCCCTTAAGCCTGGTGGCATTGCTTGACTTTCTCTACACAGTCCCTCTGCCCTTAGCTGCTTTCAGAGAAATGGGGACTGGAAGACATCTGTTGCTCCAAAATAACATATATATAGGAAGTGAAAGGTCAAGGCTTCCTTCAGAATAATTTTACCCATAGCATCAGAAAATGTAAGACACAAAAGGCTCATGTGATGATCAACCACTGATGAGCTACAGGTAGTGCAGCCCTGGCCTTGGGCAGCCTTCTGGTTTCTGTTTCCTCTCTGGTTTTCACAAACTAGCCTGTCAGACCTCACTTACTGAGAAGACCCATGTGCAATTTTAAAGATGCTGTTCGCTGCCGCTGTTCCTCCACCATTCTAATGTGAAATCTGTCATTGTACTCTATCAACGTGACTTTCTTCCTGCATCCTGTATGAGCTCCAGATTGCTATTGATAGGCGGGATAGCCACGACAATCTTGAGGAAATTTGTGTCTGGTCCCAGCATATTTGACAGAAAACACTCGAAATACAAATGTCAAAATGCATTTGGGTTTTTTCCCTTTCCTAACTCACCCTGAAGAAAATGCAAACACTTTTTGACAGAATCAGTTCAGGAGCCTCCTCTAAGCCAGGCCTTGAGTGTTAGGAGAATCTGCCTCTTAAAGCCATATAGATCCACTGCTGCTGCATAAAAAAATACTCTTTACCCTGAGGCAGAATTACTTAAGAAAATCCTGACATGATTAGACACCATGCTCTTCTGAGAAAAGAGTAACTATACTATTAAAGGATAACTGAGATGCTGCATAAACTGACAGTATTTAAATTACTTGATGACAGAGTTCTGAAACGTCATTTGGCATGGGGGCACAAGGAGGGACCTGAATATTTTCTGGGTACCACTGTGCAGCTATTCCGTAGCCTGAATGTGTTCTGCTGGAAGCATTTGCAGGTGCTGGCAGATGTCCTTGATCTGGTGACATGGGGTATATTTAGGCTCTGGGTTGGTAAAATTTATAAACACAGGCTTGACAAATTTGTAACAATTAATAGATAAATAAATAATAGAAATTTTTGCATGTGCTTTATCATGCTAGAAGTCCTCTTGCCTTAGAACAGTATAATGATATCAGTTAAATGATTAGCTTATAATGCCCCACCATTCTGTTCAATGATACAGCTTAAACACAAAGCCAGGGTCTATAGTTACATGCAAATATCATGAAATTCAAACTTAAATTACAATAATGTGGAGTCAGCATAGTGTGTTAGATAATATTCCATGCAGGTAAGTAATCATGCATCAATAATGTAGAAACCTTCAGACTTCAACCCTTAATCACAGCAGGCAGAAGGGCTAAGCCTGGAGCACACGGGTAACCACAGCCCTCGCTGGCTTGTGTAGGTTTTGAGGGGCAGCATGAGTATTTTGTGTTAGCTTAGAGCTTGGATACAACCAGCTTTGATAGCTCTTGGGAATACGTGTGATTAACCAGCCCAGCCACAATATGTCACCAGCACTCCACACAAACAGCTGCGGTACTGCCGGAGAATGGGGCCTCTGCGCCGGCAGAGAAGGAAAACATCTCGTCCTGCGGCCAGAAGAGGGAAAAAGAGGATCAAAGGACAGGGAAGACAGGAAGATGAAAAGAGAGAAAAAGGAGATAGATTCCTGGAAAAATGATCATAGGGAAGGTGAGATTAGCAGCAGGTCAGGTAGAGCTGCATGAGTGTGAGGAGAGGAGCTATCCCGGTTCCCAGGATACCCTGGCATCCCAACACTAGGCTTTGCAGGCTGTAACTTAAAAGCACTCATTCCTTCAACATTCCTTTCCATTTTAAAGGATTGTTTCTCCCCCTGACCATATTAAACTTTGCCTGTTCAGAACTGAAACCACTCAGTGCAGTGATGAATTCCCATTCCCAGTGCTAGATCGAGTAGAGATGGTGGCAGAGCCAAGCACACGTGGCACCTTGTATAGCAGAGCAGATGCTGCACCTGAGAATGGGCTGAGACCCTGTGGGTCCTTTTCTTTGAAGTCCAGGGGTCCCCGACATCTGAATGTGGATTTAGGTCCCCTTCTCTCCCCTCCCCTCCCTTCAGGCAGTTGAAAGCCATGCTCAGCACCAAGCAGTGGGTATTTACCAACAGAAATGCTCTGTCAGAAATAAAATGCTCGGAAATAAGGGAGCCTTGGCAGCTACATGCAAGTGTAAAGAAAGCACATCCCAGTGCAATAAGTGTGGAGTCCTGATAGAGTACGACCTTTGGCCGGGGCTAGTAATAATTCTTGGCAGAGTTTGCTTATGAGGATTAGGAAATGTGGGCAGCCCATTAACCTGTGCTGCTCAGGATCCCCATGGCTGAGCACTGTGAGCACAGAGTGGCTGAAACAACGCTCATGGCGCGGGGTTTCTCAGCACTGATCGGGATCAGGGAATTCACTCAAGTTCTCCTGGATTTGGAATGGAAGGGATGGTATGCAGTCCTTTCCAGCCCAGTAGTGCAGCTCCTTCCTTCCCTTCATGGCCCTGGCAAAGGCACCAGGTCCCATTGCTGCTTGTCCAAATGGCCAGGGAATCAGTCAGTCCTTCTGCACACACCTGGAGCTTTGGGGAGCCCAGATCTGTGTGTTTGCATGACCACATTATATATGCTGGTACCATTGGAAACACAGTTGTGGTGATTACTAGGCATTGCTTGGGATTTAAGCAAGCAAAATGTATTCAGAAACAGAAAAGAGGATGTGTCTCTGTGTGGATTTGCTGTCTTGGTGCTATTGGGCTAGAGGTCTTTAATTCCGAATTTAAAGGATAATATACAGTTAATGTGTAGATGTGCATTAGTGTGTTCAAAATATACCACCTCGTGCCTTTATATGGGGAATAAAGCTGTGGGCAGAAAGGAGGAAACCATTTCTGCCAGACACTTAAAAGCTCAAATCAGCTTGCCTACTATACAGATTTAGGGATGTTGAGGAAATTGAATGCAATTTGGTGAGAGGTGTGATGTCAAAGTACAGTACTCAGCACATGTAATACAAGGGAGTCTCCCCGGGCAGTGAGGACCCTGTCAGCCCAACCTAGGAGGGATGAAATTCCCAGGATACTCAGTAGCAAGGATCTCTTTGTAGCTGGAGGTGAAGGCTCAGCCAGCCATGCAACGTAGCCTTAGATGTGTAAAAAGGTGTTATGGCTCTATTTTTGTAAGAAACTTTTTTCTCTAACATGAGCTACTAAATAAAATTGTTTACTGAATAACTGAGTGGTGGACACAGTAAATAAAAACATAGGGCTATTCGCGCTTCGTAATTCCACGCACCTGATTTAAAGGCTTGGTGTCTGAGTCTCTGTGAAGGTGGTGGAGAGAGGTTCCCCAAGAGCACAGCAGTGATGTGGGTGCTCTAAATTATCCTCCTTCTCCCCCCCACTCGGCAGAGACACTGGTTGCATGTGATCCCTGGAAGGAAGAGAGTCGCTTCCTTGGTATCCAGGTGAATGCCCTGGTTTCACAGTTTCTGAACTATTTTTAGTTGTGTGCACTCATCCTCGTACCCAGCCCTCCAGGCGGCCTGCTGTGTCGGACTTGGTTGGTGAGTGTGATGGGGTGTCTGACACCAGCTCAGGGGGGGCTCCATTGCTGCCAGAGTAAGGACATCAGCCCAGAAGCAAAGTCAGCTTCTGGCTGGCTCTGCCAGAGAGGTAAAACCAGAGCTTTACGCAGTGGTGTGTGCAGCATGCCTGGGCCAATTAACTTGGAAAAGGATTACTGGTGTGACACTGGGATGCATCTGTGGCAAGTTCAGCCTCTGATTGCCATTGGGTAAGGTTGATGCTAATATGCAGAGCATCCCAAATTGTCAATAAATTAATAAAAGCAGGAGCAGGAACTCTCTGCCAGTGATTAAAACATTTAATTCAGCACTGATTTAAGGCCAACAACTCTTATAGGAAACGGGGAGAAGGAGAGGGGGATTTGGGGCCAGGGTCCCTGCAGTGGCCCTGCTGCAGGTGCTGGGGATGCGGGGTGGGAATGACAGTGGCTCAGGAGACACAACTTCTCAGGAAGGTTTATAAGGAGACCCTGGAGGACATTGCAGTGCTAAGGCAAAGCACGAGCCGGATCGCACAGATGAAGAAAAGGCAATGACAAATCTGAAGTGCTTTGTTTCTCTTTTTGCATCAGTGTTGAGGACGGGTTGTGCAGCTCAGCTCTCACTGCAGAGCTGTCGCTCAAAGGGAGCCTGGAGCAGCTGCGCGTACGGGCTGTGACGTGCGACCGGTGCTGCTGCCAGCCTTCAAACACGTCACGGTCCCCTGAGTAGCCATACAGGGGTTTTGCTTGCTTAAAACAATGTTCAAGTCCAGAAGTAGTTCTCCAGTGCTGGCTCCACAGCAGGATTCTGTCTTTCTGTGGCACCTTGCAACTGCCGCTGGTGAATTGCGTTTACCTGTGCCCAGCTCCCTCACACCTGGGGCAACTTCTTGTGTGCCCCTTGCCCCTCAGTCACCTCACTGACAACCAGTGTGCCAAAATACAGAGGGGTTTGGACCATAAAACTTTTGGACCTTTCCTCCTTAGAGTTCTTCTGTCAGCTGTGTCCTACCTCTGTCTTGTGTGTTGGCCTGACTGTGGGACTGAGCATGACCTTGTGGAACTAAAGTAGCCTGGTCGCTGCAGCAGCATTTTGTAGTTTCATTTTTAAAAAAAAATGTTGTTTCGCCTCCTAATTTTTTCATTGTTGGAAGAAGGTGGGTATATAAACAATCAAGCACTGAAGTGTTCAGATCTTCATTTTTAAAATACTGTTTTGGAAAAATCTTGCCTGACTCTCAAATTTTGGGGGTCTTTTAATAAGTTCTTCCCATTTCTGCATCATTAGGCTGATTAAAGCTGTTTCTCACTTTGATGCTGAGGGGCCTAAACCAAGATTTGTCAGGTATGTATATCATCCTGCTGGGGGAACTGTAACTGGAGTTGGACCTGCGTTTGCCCTGAGGACAAGGGCAGTTTCACCTGTCACACCTTCATCACCCCTAACCCACAAGTAAGGCACATGGAAGAACTAAATACTGAGATTTGCTTCCTCATGTTACCTACAAGCAAGCAGCCACAGCAGGATCACAATGCAGCCCGTCAGACAGGATGTGCATGGAGAGGGAGCCAAATAACCCAACAGCACAAATTGCAGCAGAGCACAACTCAGTGCCTGGAGGTTGGAAGGAGCCAAAGGCACGGGTTACACTCCTCTGTGGACTGCTGTTCCAGCACAGTGATGTCCTGTGCTTTGTTATTTCTCTGGCTGTACTCCTCATTTATGCTCTCCAGTGGTATTTCAGCTGCTGATGAAAGCCCTGCTGCCATGCTTAGGTTCTGTGTTGACACTTCTTCCCCTTGAGCTACTTGGGAAACTCCACCCTGACTCTCAAAAGGAATTTGGTGTGTTCTTTTTGGGAGACAGTTTCATCAACACCAGCACTAGGAACCTTGGTAGGTGGGGGAAGGGCACATGCTATGGAGGCTGAAGGGGGATAGATAATTCATGCATGGGTAAATAACTCAATGTGACTACAAAATATATCTGTTCACCCAGTATAGATGAATATCCAATAGAAATGGGAGGAAGGACCAGGGATTGAGGTCCTTGTGCTGCAGAATCTTTATCCCAAGTGCCCTCACAAGAGTCACTTAGTAATAGGATTTGGTGTTCACAAGGTCACGGTTGGTGCCTTAATCGAGGCAGGTCCCTCCCTTGGTGTTACATGTCCTGTAAAACACTGTCAGAGTCTAAAATTGTGCATGGTGAATAACAAGGATGGTACTGAAACCAAGTAATCAGACAAGCCTGGGAGCAGAGCAGCTGGGACAAGATGGGCTTGGCATGAGGATCTGATCTCACATCTTTGAAACAGTCGAACTTAATTTTTACACCATGTTGTGCACAACCAGTCTGTCAGATCAACAAGAAAAGCCCACTATATCCTTTCAGCACCTTTGTTTTGCATATTTTATTGTTAATGGGGACAGGAATTGAGGAGGGATTTTGTAGTGGCTCTGCAGGCTCAGCAATGCTGCTTCTGCAGCAACAAGCCGATTCGGTCCCCATGTGGGGCTGTACCACTGCACCAGTTGCAACCCACAGGCAATCAAAACTTCTCAGTAGCATGGATGGATCACTTATTACATTTTCCACCCTCTTCTTTTCCATATTTATGTCTCTTAAGCAAGCAAACACCACTTTTGCAGAAGTCCTGAAAGGGAGTTTGTAAAAGCCATCCTGCGCTGCTGTTTGTTTAAATATGTTTGTAGTGAAATGCTGTTGGTGTTGGCAAACTCCAGGGATGGGAATCCTCCAGGCATCTCTCCTAAATGACACTTTCAAAGTCAGATCTACATATGCACCACATCAGACACCATTTAGAGAGCATATGTAAGATCCTGGTTAAAAGAATCACATTTACTAATATTTTCTCTCTGTTTATTCTGGGTCAATGTGCGTTATAGAAGAGATGACTGTGTTGCACAGTTTGATGAGATAATGGCAAAGGGAGAACAGATGAGTTCAGAGAGATGGGAGGTAGGAAATACTGAAGCAATTTTGTGGAACGAGGTAAGATTTGCAGGGCATCATTCAAAATAAATGTGAAAAGTATAACTGAAATGGTGGAAGCAGAACGAATCTGAATATGCAATTTTTTTTGTGGCAAAGCATTATTTTCAGCTAACATTGATTTGATTTGAAAGGGAGTTTCAGTGGAGTGAAAAATAAATGAAATATGAACATTGTTTTCAGATTTCTCTGTGATACAGAGTGATGTAGAAATTAATCCTTACACTGTTTTAAGTAATGGAGACTGTGATGTCTAGTTAAGATCTCTAAACATGATAAGATTATGCTTTGTATTGGATTATAACTTTATTAAACAATAGCTCTTTGGATGGAAGTTTTTCAGCCTGTGGCTGGTACAAATGTGGTCATTCTATATTTGCATATATGTAACCATACAAATTTTCAGCTAACAGAATCTGGTTATTCTTGGGAATAAGTTTAGAGAAACTCAGGTAATTTACCCACATTATAGAAGTCGCTATGGGTGTTTTGCCTAGAAGAAACTCCATTCTTTGGAGTGGAAGCTCCAAGTTTGACAGCAGCGATGCTCTTCAGGCAGTATCACCCCTATCTACAAACCCAGACTGGGTGAAGTGATAAGCCTGAAAAATTTCAGTTCCCATGTGCATCACAGAGGACCAGGGAAGCCCAGCTGCTCCTTTCCCGAGGGACTCTGCCAGAACCCAGCAGAGCCTCTGTGAGTTGTGTGCACCACTCTGGAGGGTGATGGGAGACACCTTTAGTGACCAGGCTTTCCTGATTCCTGCCCATCCCATTGGGATGCTGGGCACAACCTGGGAACTGTTTCCTGGTGTTCTCCATGCTCCTGGGGTGTATGCAGGAGGGAAGGGCCATGCTGGGATGCTGTTGCAGGGAGGTATATGGAGTGCAGGGATGAAATTGTTAAACCATAGTTTGGGGTTAGATTTAGTGTAAGGGACAGACCGCAGTGGTTCTGGACACAGTGGGAAGAGGTGCAGAGCCTGAAGATCTGGGATGAGAATTGGGGTGGAGGTGGAGCAGAGGACAGAGGAGGGAGGACATGAGTAAGACAGAGGTGAGGTAAATGGCGTACAATGAAGGCCAACAACAATGAAAGCAGAAGTGGCCTGGTGTAGGTGGAGAAGACTGTCCAAAAACCTGTTAGAGAACACTCCTCCAAAGCCTGGAGGTAGCCTTAATTTGCCTTGGCTGGAGAGAGCAGGGAAACCCAGTGAGAAAGGCTGGGTCCAGTCTTTCTCTAGGGCTGGTTCTCCAGCAGGATGCACTGTGTTTGGCTCACCATCATCCTGAGTGGCAAAGTCTGGGCGCTGGGACCCCAATTCCACCTTCTGCTGGCTGCCCCCACCCTGAACCCTGAACTCTCCCTGCCCCATGGAACTAGGACAATTCCTCATCAGGGAGCTTTAAAAATCCTTTGCTTTTAGAAATCAGAGGAAAAAACCACAGTGTTTCACTTCAAATTCATTTCCAGGGGCAAGGTCTCCAAAGGCCAGAGCCACTCTGCCCAGCACCATTTGATTTCCTTCTGCATTTGCATAACGTGCTGTGATTTGGGCAGATGTACAGGTTTCTTTGACAAGACCTCAGCCTCCATCAGTGCTAGTTTTGCCTGGTTTTGGGTAGTAGTTTGGGAGGCTGGAGGCAGTGGGGAGCCAGCCCCAGTTTCTCTCTGCCAGACATGCAGCAGTGACTTTGGGGAGCAGGTGAAGTAGATGAGGTGGTGCCAGAAACCACCAGAGCAAGATTTGCTGGAGCTCACTTATTGTCACCCCCAGTTAGTAACCCCAGCTGACCTCAGGGGGGTATTTTAAGGTTTGCATTCATTAGTGTCTGTAAGAAATTAAGATGCTTCAGTGCTACAGCTGCGGAAAAGTACAGGATGAGATTTGTGTGGGATTTAGATGCACTGAGTAAGATGTGCAGACTGATGAAGAACAGAAGCCTGTTTTCCAATGGATTTGTGCATTTTCCTTCCTCCATCCACCTCCTCCCTCTGCACTTCAAACACCACCCTGTGTGTGACACTCCTGGTGGCTGTCTGAAAAGTGTCCTCCTTGGCTGGCCTGTCCTGCCAGACATGGTGTAACCCTTGGGGGGACTCTGCCTCCTCTCACCAGAGCACGGATTTATGCCTCTCTGGTTTTCATTACATTTGTAGGAACATAATTTTTTGAAAGGCTTTGTCATGGTTTGGTTGAAGCTGTGAGAATGGGGCTTACCCACTGTTGGAGAGACAGCGTGGTTACTCAAGCATCAGCTTTTCTTTAGTAACATGGATAAATATCCTCCAAGGAGTAAGAACCATCCTGTCCTGGGGAGCCCAGGAGAGCCTGCTGCCCTCAGGGAGTGCTGCATCCTACTGCTTGCACACAGACGAGGATGGGAGAGTGTTACTTTGATGTATATTTAATGTAAGACATACAACAAGACTAAGTAGGAAAATTGCAAATTTTTTAGCGTTCTTCACATTTTTTGCTCTTTCTTAGCATGATTTTGGGGTCAACTGATGCCATAGGGCTGGTACCCCTTTCAATAGAGTCATGTAGTTTATTTTGGATTGGGCCTAGTGACTTCAAGTAATTTTACTCCTGATGTAAACAAGAGCAGAATAGAGCTGTGAAAGTTTATAAATAACAAGAGTTAGGTTTTCACTAAATCTATAGGGTTTTTTCCCTGGCATTCACCTCGCATGAATTAAGACATTCCCATAAATAAAAAGAAAACTTAATAAGCCTCAGAAAGGTTAGACTGTTTCCACTGGATTTTATGCCTGTTGCATAAATCCTACCCAAGTAATTCCATGCTTTGTGTGGACATAATTTTTTTACAGTATAAATTCCATTAACACATTCATGCCATATGTGCCATATATTAAAACAAGCAGCCTTCTGCATTCCCAGTAAATCACTATCATCAATGCCTGCTTCCCAGTTCCATCGGCATGGATCTGCTGGGGTAGTACGTTGGTGGGAGGTCCTGTATGGAGCCTCAGGGCTGCATTCAGTTGCAACAACAGCCTGTCTGGGTTACACCCCTGGCTTTAGTGGTATCCTGACATGATAAAAAGATGATGTCCTTGCTGTGATCACAAGATGAAGAGACTGGACCCTCCCCTCCCCTCCCCTCCCCTCCCCTCCCCGTTCCCTTTCCCCTCCCCTTTCCCCTTCCCCTCCCCTCCCCTCCCCTCCCCTCCCCTTTCCCTTTCCCCTCCCC
>JAWMRA010000164.1:8999439-9010836 GCA_035584735.1 Pseudotriccus pelzelni | reverse complement strand
TTCCCTTTCCCTTTCCCTTTCCCTTTCCCTTTCCCTTTCCCTTTCCCTTTCCCTTTCCCTTTCCCTTTCCCTTCCCTCTCACAGCATCTCAGAAACCTGCTGTGTGTGAGAAGGCAAGATGGATGTGTAAAATAAATGTTTCCAGTTTGGATGTTTTGGCAGTCTAGCCTCTAAACACCTACAAGCTGGGCAAACATGCATGGTTGAGCAACAGATCATGTCTGTCTACTGTAGGAAAAGGTTTGCATGTCCAACCATTTTTGTGGCACTAAGGCCCAAGATCATCCACATCACGACAGATGCCTCAGCCATTCCCCATTCACAGAGGATTTTCTGTGAACATTTAAAGTTTACACTAACAACCTGGTGTGCAAAGAGTTGCTTTAGTTTCCAGATGTTCTGAATATCCTGAGAATTGGTAAAAGAAAATGAACCTCTTTATCCTAATCAAAAGTAATTAAAAGTACACTTAAATAGAGCACAAATCCGTAATTAATTCCAAATGCTTTGCACGTCTAAACAGCATGACTTGTTACTAACTCTTTAGCTCCAGAAGCAACAGCAGAGCCCCTGTTCTGCTGTCACAGGTGCTTTGCAAACATGCAGTCACAGACTATCTGGCTGGAACACTTTAGTTTGATAATGGTTGTGAAGATTAAAACTCCATAAAAAAAGACCAAGTTGCTTTCCACAACCAGTGCCATGATTTGGCACTTTGAAAAATTGGTTTACTTTGTACAGCAGGAACAGCGCAAAATGCCATATTCTCATTTACTTTGCCTTGCAGTCTTGGAGTTATGCTTGTTACTCATTCACTTCACATAACTATATCCTTGCCATTTTTCCTTCCTTTGGACAGAGCTCTTGGCTTTCAGACAATTCCTGCAGACCCTGCAGCAGTTGTGTCACCATAAGATGTGTCACTCAGACTGGGAGCAGTCAGGTTTGAAAACCGAAGAGCTGCCTGACTTGCATCCTAGGTGGAGCAGACAGTGAGTGAGCAGACAGTGAGAGGGATGTAGACAGATGATGTCCTTTGTCTTAATCTAGGCTTGATGCAATTAAAACCAAGCCTCAGATATAGCTCTTGATGATGCTGGTAATAACTACTTGTTTGGGACTTCTTGGAAAGAATGGTCATCTCATTTTGTGATAAAACAGGTTTGCAGAATGAATGCTTTCATTTTCCTAGACGTGAAGTCTGATAAGGAAAGAGGTACCTTTTTCTTTTGGGGAAAAAAATTAATTAGACTGTTAATTTCTTCTTGCTGATTTTGTATAGCCCTTTGCACAAGAGGGTGATAATGCATGACAAGCTCCCCGGCAGTTCCTAAAACATGCAATACTCATATGATACAGGGATAAGTGACAGTCAGCACATGCTTCTTTTTGGCAAGAATTTGTTGTGTCACACAAATATAAAATTTTCTTTGTGTGTGTAGCAAAGCAATAGGTACTATGTATCTCGACTTTGGAAAAGCTTTTAACACTGTTACACAGCATATTCTACAGAAGGGAACTAGGGAAGACTGTTCCTAATACTGCAGGAACATTCAAATGGTTGTGGGATGGGTACATCTAGGTCTGGTACTATTTAAATCACTAGTAAAGGCACTGATATTGGGATAGGGAACACTTATTAAACTTACAAGCACATAGTAACAGCTGGCAGGCTGAAGGAGAGGCTGAAAAGTCCAAATAATAGTGCAAATCAAGGACTGCATGAAAAGGAGACCAGAATGTCATTCAGCAGGGACAACTGGGAGATGACTCAGAGTTGTCTAGGGGGCTGATTGCTCTTTGGAGAGGGATCTGTGGGAGATGGGATTCACCAGCTGGATGGGAGTCAACAGTGATGTGCTGTTATGAAATGGATAAATAGAATGGTGTGGCAAAAGGTTCCTGTGACCAGTCTTGAGCACTGCACATCCAAAAAGAGTGGACCGTGGGAGAAAGTCCAGGGGGGAAAAGTGGGAATGACCAGAACTCTAGAAAAAAACCCCACAACAGTGATGAAGAAATGTGGAATGGACTGAGCTTCTGGAACGTGGATTGGCCAGGGGAGCAAAGTGGTAATTGTCAAGTGTGTGAAAGGCTGCCATGGAAAGAGAGGGAATCACCTGCTTTCTCTGTCTATCATGGATAAGACAAGGAATTGGAGGCTTAAACTACAGCAGAGAAATTAAGGTCAGATACTAGAAAATGTGGTTTTGGATGGTAGAGATTATGAAGCATTGCAACAGATTTGTTAGGGGGGTTAAAAGGTTTCTATCCCTGGAGAGATTTCCATGCATTAAACATTGATCATGCCCAAAGGCAAAGAAAGTGGTGGAGGACTCACCTTCTCGAGATGCCACTGACCTTCTGCCACTGTGAAAATAAGCTGGCCTTGCAATCAAGGCAGTGGCAAAACAAACAAACAAAAATATTCAGGTTTGATCCCAAGTGTGGCAGATTTCTTTTGTGAACCTGCCCAGACAGGTGGCAGTGCCTCAGAAGCCACATGAACCTTGGAGTCTGCTTATAAGGAGGCTTGTTTCTGTATTCTAGGAATTCTTGGATTTTTAGAGAAATAGTGTCTGTTGTTACCGTTTGAGGTCACCATTGAGGACCCATTCTCAGAACAAGATTAGGAGTGTCACTTGAAATCAGAATCAGAGTAGTAAACTTTTTATTGATGAAAATACATGGCAAGACATCTGTGATGTTACCTTTTCTGTCTAGAACGAACTAAAATAGATGGATTTAATATTTACTTCATCCACAGCTTTGTCTACAGAGCATAGTTATGAGACCCAGCAGGCCTCAGACCTACCACACAGGGTGGACATTTCTGGCTCACAGAAGTCCATTAACTCACACCAGGCTTTTCTTCCACACCACGTAAGGCGTGGAGAGTGGCTTGCAACCCTGCTGCCCTTGGAGGGAGGGGACCAACCATTCCTTCTGTCATTGCCTCTTCTTCTCTCATGTCTCTGTGGTCTGCAATTGGCTCCGCTTGCTTAGGAAGAGATGGTTGGAGGTGAGCACTTCAGGAGGGCTCTCCTCCTCCTTCCACCTGTTTTTCATTCCTTGACTCACTGGCTCTAAGCCGTAAGCAGTGACGTGACAGCTGAGTCACGGACGCACCACCTGGATGCTGTCAGCATCAATCTCTCTTATAAGGATCATAGAAGAACAAAATAGAGAAGACTGTTAGGGCTTCTCATTCGTCTTCCTGCCAGCGGGGTACCGAGCCCTGCAGTGCAGTCTCTGGCTTTGCCCAACTTTGCTCTCAAAATCCCAGGCAATGGGCTTCCACTGCTCTTCCCCAGGAACCGTTCTGCAATTCAATAAACATCATTTCCAAGGAGAGCACTGCTTTTCCATAATTATTATTTAGCCTAACTTCTACTTACATGAGCAAATAGCTTCTTACTAATACCTACATGAATGAGTTTTTTTCTTGTCTTGTGAAGAAATGCAGTATACTTGCAAAACTGGAGATTAAATGTTTTATTTGTGATCTATTTATCCACTTTAAGAATGTCCCTGCTGCATGCATTGTTCTAGAGAGCAGATGAAAAAAACCAGAGATGCAGTCCTATGCCCTGAAGAACTTACACTTTTCATTTAAGCAAGATACAGTCACTGAGAATGACAAGTAAAGAGAAGGCAGGACAAGAGTCATAAGAGAAAGGTCAGGATGTTTCTAAATAAAACCTATTGTCATGCTTTTAATTTTGGTTTGTCTTGAAGAGTCACCATACATGGCTACATATTTTTGAGACAATTTCACCATGTTTTAATTAAACATTTTTTAAAATCTCACAAACCCATCTTGCCTACTTTGGTTTAGTGATTATTTAAAGCTTCATTTTACAGAAATCCATATTTTCCTCTCACGGTTACTCTTTCACTCAGCCTAACAAGGCTTGTTCAAAAACAATTCAGTTAGTCTGGTTATTAATTCCTTGAGTATCCCAGAGGTACAGGAGCTTTTCTGGCTGATCCATGTCACTGTGACAGGACTGTTTCTCCTTGACCTCTCTCTCTAACTCTCTGTCTCCTCTCTGCAACACTCCTAATTGCCATTATTCCAGAAATGGCAGTCAAACCCCTTCATCTGGGGCTCTTTTTCTGAGTGTAAAAAAGCAACTTGTCTCTGCACAGACCTTACAGCTGCCTCTGCTCAGCAGAACAGCTCTTCTCACTGGACACCAGTAAACTGGACCAAAGCATCACGGAGCCAAACCTTCTGCTCCACCTCCTCCTTATGCCTTCTCCAGCTTTTACACCCGGCTCACTGTGTGTTTCCTACACCCAATGGAGGTGTAAAGCCAGTTCCTGACATGCTTAGCTTTGGGTTTGCAATCCTCACATCTTCCTCTTTATGCTACATGATTAGCAGAGGAGTACATCTAATTTTGGGGGACGTAGGGTAAAAGTTTATCATGCTGATGCAATCTTATTCCAACAGATATCCATTCAATGCCATCTGTCCCACCTGTGGATTTGGCTATTATTTCTTACTAAATTTTATTCTTGTCTTTACCTTAAGGGGACAAATTCTTTCTGGTACCTGACTGCAGGTTTAGCAAACTCCCAGAGGGAAGCCCAAATGCATTTCAAAAGCATTTTTAATGTGTCTTTCATCCTGGTGAAACCAGCTGTCCATGCACATCAATTTCCTGCAGCAATTTTTCCCTTCATGGAATAAAAATATTCAGCCTCATATGTGGGTGTGGAAATTTTGCTAAATTAAGACAAGGGGTCTGCATAAAGGGACTGACTTTAGCACTCTGACTTTCCAGCCTTCCTCTTACCTCTTCTGAAGGAGGTCATAAAGGTTTGAGAGTTGAGTCCTGCTGGGAATTTCAAATGATTTGGAAAGGAGAAGGGTGATTTTCAGCTAAAGAACCTACCAGAGTTTTGTACACACACACTTTGCTGAGCAACTTGGTCAAGTACACACATATTGTACTCAGAAGGCAAGGGGAGGACCTCTTTTCTCTACTAGACCTCCAAATTCAGGTTACCATAAATGTGCTTAATTATTATTTCATTATTTGCACTTTGGATGGAAGGCCCTAACTTAATCAGAAAAGCAGATGCTTGTTTGTACAGATAGTGCAGAGTTATTCCAGCAGTCACACTGGAAAAGCATTAGTTATCTAAGGAGACAAATTGAACAAGACAAATCTAGGGCCAACCTGTGTCTCCTCAAGCAGTTTTTAAACTCATACTGAGAAGCAAAGAATTAGGAAAGGAGAGCTGAATTGGCTTTTGCTGTGATCCAAATTCAGCTGGTTAAAGGCAAGCACACTTGGCCTCATGCTTCATTTTAATTTACTGTGTTTAAGCAAAACCTTGTTGAACCCGATAGTCTGACAGGTGATGATGCTCAAATCCTGCCTTTTCTTAAGGACAGATTTTTTTTTCTTTAAACTTACTTTAGGTCCAACTGAAGATCTGCTCTGGGAGCAGGGAGCTCTTGAACAGCCTGGAGTTCCTGGGATGTTTCCTCCACCACCCTGGCTGTTGGGGCTGGGTATCAGCTGCTGCTCCCCTACAGTTCCTAACAGCTTCCTGGGCACATAAGCAGCCACATATGCTTGGACCAGGTGTCTTCAACACCAGCTTTAGTTATTGTCTGAGGTTGTTCTGTTCTCACAGAATTTATCTAAGCTTTGATGCGTTAACTTCAGGGTGTGACCCTGCTCTGAGACAAGGCAAGGGCAAAAGTCCCACTGGGGCAAAAGTGGGAAGCAAGGTTCAGTTGCTCTGATTGATTTTTTCCAGAAAACACAGGCTGATTTCTCCTGAGTTTGGTGAACAGTACCTGTGTTGGGGATACAAAGGCATTTGGTTTTCCTCTGTACACCGTTTGGTATTTCTCCAAACAGTGCTCTGAAGGCAGCTCTGGGGTTTGTGATCTGCTCTCTTGTAAACGCCAAAATGTATTTGCCCAAACACCCCCTCTCAGAGGGACAGCCAGCAGATTTTGTCTTCCGTGGAAGACAAAGTGGATATGGCAAAGTGCAAATAGCAGCAGTTCACAGTGATCAATACATACAATAAAGCCCATCCAACTGCAGTGTCTGTTTGGATTCCACGCAAGCTTCTCCTTGTGCAGGATTTCTAACAGCTACTGTGCCAGTACAGGGGGCTGATTCTGGCTGTATGAATGGAATTTTATGTATTGTTACAGCAGCACAAGCACCGAAGGGCTATTGCAACTCTGCCCTACAGACCGTAAGACAAGGGCCAGCTTCTGTTCTTGTTCTATGGAATAAAATGATTTTGCTGCTGTGCAGGAGCCCAGGTACCCACTGCGTCCCTCACGAGGGACTAAATTCAGCTTTGTGCTGTTTAAGACCAGTCCTGTTGGAAATCTCAGCTAAGGTCCGAAAGAAGCGCACAGTATTAGTGGAGACTGGTGGTGGGGAATGATGGCAGTTAATACAGGATGTCTAACCATTTCTAAACTTTTCCCTCCATTAAGCAAAAGTAATTACTATCATTACATTTTATATTTTGTGAATGGAAATAATATTATATGCACTCCAAACATTAACAGATTCAAATTTGCTTTCAGCATGAAATGTGATCATTTTAGTGTAAGGATTACATGTATTATGTTTTACTAGCTGTTGAATGCATGGAGTTCCAGATAGTTAATTCCAGCAAGCAGAAATATCTTGTGATGTGATAAAGGCAAAGAGTGAAGCACTTCTAAGGATAAGAGGGTAATGTTATCCATAACTTCCATTAATCATGACAAAAGACAGCAAAACAAAGCTACTCACTGGGATGTGTGAGGGTACTCATGTGAGGGTACTCATGCAAGGGTACTGTGTCTTTACTCACAATAATCTTGATTTCAGCTTCTCGAAAGTATTTCACCATGGTTCAGGAAGTCCTTAAGCCATGGATTGTTGGAAATTGAGAGAAGATACCAGGGAAGTATCAGCATAGACTTACTTTGATCTTGACATTTTTGCTGAATAAGGTGTCTGAGCAGGTATGGTTCTTACACTTTTAAGTTAATGGCTAAATCAAAAAAAAAAAAAGAAGAGCTGAAAGAAGGAATTAAAGCAGAACTTAAACACCTAAATCCAGCATTGAAGTAAAAAGGTTCTTTCAGCTCCTGTCCAATCCTAGAGGCACCTAACTCAGGAGGTACCTACCTTCAATCTCCAAGAATCTCAAAGGCACAACAGTCAGCTTGCACATGTGCATGAAACCTCTGTCTCCTCAGTGGGTCTGAGTCCTTCTGGGTCCTGATAGAGTTATGGACTTGGTCAGGGGATGGTCCAGCTCTTGTAGGATGTAGAGCAAACCACCTGCTTCAGTTCATGAACTCAGTTTGTGCTGAGGATGTGCAGCTGAGAAGGGGAAAAAAAAAAAGAAGCAAACCTTCTGAGAGAAAAGAAAGCAAATCAGTGCAGAAGAGTCCTTAGTTCAGCAGTTGGGATGGTCCTTCAGGAAGAGGAATTGTATGTGCCAAAGCCACCCACTCTTTCACATTGCATTTGCACCTCACCTTCCTGACTGGAATTCACAAACAGCTCTTGGAGGAAGACTGAAACTCCAGATAAGGTAGGTGCTCTCACCACTAAACTGAGAATTATACTCACCTTTGGTCTTCCTCTTCTTATAGCTCAATGAATCTTTAATCCTTTTTAAGCAGAGAGGAACAGGTTCAGCATAAGGGCATGCAGTGCTCTCCTCCCTGCTCTCCCCATCTCCCCTGAGTATCCTGCACCCCAGAAGGTTTTGGTAGCCCCTCAGGGAACACAGGTTGGTATTTCTCAGGCAGCAAATCAAGCTGAACTCAGATGCCCTCCTTGTTACCCTGCTGAAAACCTCCCTGTGAAATACAGATGGCCAGCCACAGCCTGGAGGAGTGTCCTATGCTTGCCTCTGGATGGACAGACTCTGCTCATGTCCTGTAAGGTGGCTCAGCCCTGGGGACAGACGTGGTTTGAAAGCTCATCCCTGAGCTCCTTCGGTCATCATCTTGTTTTCTTTGTCTCTCCTGGGAAAGGGCATAAGCAGCGTGTGGAATTATTCTTCCTTCCTCTGCCCCTGTGAATATTTCACTATTTTTACAGCAGAATAAATCCTAAAGAACAAGCTGAAGAAACTCCAACTCAAAACATCCTGCACCTAGAAGGCTGAGACAACTCTCCTGGAAGAATGGAAAGATAATTTAGGAAACCTGCTCCAAAGCTAGTAAGTGGTAAAACACTCCAATGTGCCAGGTATGTACGGGATATACGAATATAAAACTGCCTTGTGTGTACTAAGTGCATGCTATAGTCATGAGAGGTCCGATCCAACAGACACTCCAGAATGACTGTGGGAAATGGATCTGATGGACCACGATGTCTTTTGAAGGTTACTAGCAACCCAAGGTGAGTACTCTCCCTTGAATCAGAAATTAAGGAATGGAAATTCATGTGTACCTTGAATTTTGGAGCTGCAACGCAAAGTGTCTGGGTTCCTGGCTGTCTAAATTTGGGAACTGTATCTGACTCGTCAACTACTTCCCCGAGGGGTCAGGTTCTTTACTCCTTACAGGACATCTGAAAATTGAGTTTCAAGTTAGATCCACACAAGCTTTTAGGTGCTTAACTATTGCTTTGGCCAACAGCAGCAATCATCAAACCTCTTGCTCAGCCATCATCTAATGTCCATGTCCAGACACCCTTTGTGTACACCAGGGATGTTCTTTGGGTGCCCTTATCTTTCTCTGGGCATGTCCAAGGCACTTGAGTCTTGCCAGGCCTGAGCAGCATGCTGTGAAGTGTCTAACTCTAAGAGGGGCTTTGGTACTTGTCACCTCAAATGAAGCTACTTGCAAGGGAGGAAGTACTTCCAACGGTGCCTGATTGGCTGATTTGATAATTCCCTGCTTCTTGTACTGCTGTGGTGAATTGCATATGGAAACGAAGCTCCTAACAGCGCAGTAGCAGACTGTATCAAAATTGTAAACTGAGTGTTGCCACGCACCTTTTTGCAACTATATTCCTAATTACTATTGTAGGATAAGAAAGCCGTACCAGCTGCCTTAATGATCACAGTGCTACACCTTGGGGCACAAGATGCATTACATCAGCCAGGCAGTAACTCCAGGTCTTCAGGAATATAGATCCTACAGGAATTATACATTAAAGTCACACTGCGTTTACCTTAAAGCAATCTGAAGAGGGATTAACTAGGTGATCAGTCCATCTCACCACATCACAGAGTGATTAAATTATTCCCCAACAAAATTGCCAGAATTTGACACCTAATCTAACTGCTGATATCTCTATAATCTTCTCTGCCTACTTGTTCGAGTGCTCAACCTTCCTTGTTAAGAACCGTGTCAATTTTGTCCTGCAGAAAGCTAGAATATATTTCTTCTTCGTCTGTCCTTGCTGATCCGTGGAAATAACAGATCCCCTCACATAAAATTATTCTGGCTTTGCAGAAGGGGCTGGTGAGCCTCTATTTGAAATACAGTTCCCGGTTACCGGTCACCTCATTAGAGAAGTGAGTTGCCGCAAATAGGGAAGTTGCAACAGAGATCAAATGATACAAGAAGTTAATTACTGCGAACAGGGTTAGAAAAGCTACAGTGTGGCTGCTGCCTTTGGAAAACAGCAGATTAAAAAGCCACTTTAGGGGGGTTTGCAGAGCTCTGAGGGTATAGTAAGGATTCACGTACAGGGGGAGAGCCGAGCTAGTGACAAATACCAGAACAAAAGGGAAATTAACAGAAGCTTAAGTAGGGATGATCAGCAAAGCAGTGTAATTTATTTGGGAATTTGTTTGTATTTAGCTCAGTTAATATATGGAAAATTATACTAAGGCTGGAACAGAAACAACTATTACAAATCATTTTACAAGGCTTTAGACAAGTGTAGGGGCTTAAAATAACTCTGTGGGATGCAACTCATAATTCAGAGGAGAGGAAAAGGGCTTACATCTTCGTCACAATCTTGTCTCTTAAAACATTTAGCTCCATTGTGCTAAGTAATAGACATGGTTACTTTAATATGACTATCTATACAATTCTCAGGGAAAGGTTTTAATTTACAAGATTAATTTCCCTTCCAGCTTCAAATACATAGATGTGGGGGAAAATAATCAGAGAGACTTGAAGGGGTAGGGCTGAATCCTCATCTCAGCAGCAGCAGCAGAGCGAAGCCCGAATAACTCGAGGAAAAATGTCAGACACATGCAAGGATGTAACTGAGCTGAGATCTGGTCCTGAAGTGTGTGCGTTCCACACAGGAGAACCTTGATGTCCCCTCCTTAAATTTCAGGGAAAGCTAACAAAAGAGTCCCAAGTTGTTTTAGAGCATTTCTACAGTTCTTGGAAGAAGCCTGTATGTTCCCATTTGCACATGATGCCTCCAGGCCATCAGTTCCAGCAGTCGCTGGATCAGACTGGGCGGCTCGCTCCCTTCGACCTGCAGCTCCGCCTGTTTTAAGACCAAACAGACTGCCTTCAGCTCTAGCGAACCCGCTGAGAATTGACCCTTCTTACACACCAAGGGAGCGGGGGACACCGGAATGTTGCCCCGAGGCAGTCCGTGTAATCACAGTAAGACTCTTTTCTTTCCTTCCAGGACGGGTGCTTAACCTGCGGCTTGGAGATGCGTGGGTAAGATCCCAACTTTCTCTCCAGGGGAGATCCCCGCAGGCAGTTAACGATTCCAGGGCTCCCGCTGTGCTACCACCGTTTACTCGGAAAATCAAAGGCAATTAATCATACTTTTCTCTGGGGAAAAAAACCACTTGATTTGGACCCGTCATTACGCAGGGAAACCTACAGAACACTGTGCTGTAATGCAACATGAACTCTGCTAAAGGTATTTTTTTCTAGGGCTCCCCTTCCACTTGGCAAGACTTGCCTGCCTTCGGGAAACCGGGACGGGTGTAACGGAATTTGGTTACACTTGGATGCGCTGAGGAGCAAGATTCACCCGCAGTGTTGTCCCGCACCTTTTTTTGGGCCGCCGATGCTAGACGACGGGAGCCTGAGGAAGCCACGGGGAACACTCCGGGATGACCTGTTGCCTGCGCGGGGCTTTCCCCGAACCCCTCCCGCAAACAGCGGTGAGGGGCGGCGGCGGCAGGGAGCTCATCCCGGCGGGACCAGAGCTCCGGCCGCCGCTTGGGCAGGCGCGGAGGCGAATGCAGGGATGCAAGAAGGAAGCAGTTTCAGGCGGCAGGTGAACAGGGCAATGCGATGGATTCCCGGCCGTCCCGCTTTCAGCGGGGCGCAGTTTGGGCGGTACCCGCAGTGACTCCGCCGGTGACGGCGGGGCGGGCGCGGTGCCCCCGCCTCTCAGCAGTGCCAGAGGGGGTCGGAGTGCCCGGGGACGTGCGGGACGCCCCGCCGGCTCTCTCCTCCCCTCC
>JAWMRA010000164.1:8940988-8996403 GCA_035584735.1 Pseudotriccus pelzelni | reverse complement strand
CGGGCGCGGGCGGCGGCGGGAGCGGCGGCGGGGCGGCGGCGGGCGGAGAAGCGGCGGGAGGGCTGAGCGCAGCCTTCAGCGGACCGCGCATCGCCTTCTACGTGGGGCTGAAGAGCCCCCACGAGGGCTATGAGGTCCTCAAGTTCGACGACGTGGTGACCAACCTGGGCAACCACTACGACCCGGCCAGCGGCAAGTTCACCTGCCAGGTGCGCGGCATCTACTTCTTCACCTACCACATCCTCATGCGCGGCGGCGACGGCACCAGCATGTGGGCTGACCTCTGCAAGAACGGCCAGGTGGGTTCCACGGCTCTCCCGCTCTTGTTTCGCGCCCCGGGGCCACCTTTCGTCCCTCTCCCCCTCCCGTCCCGTACTCAGCCCACGGCAGCGGCCGCCGCCGCTCCCGGGAAAAGGAGCAGCTGGAGCATCCTCCGTGCCGTCGGGGCGGGGCTGCGCCGCGGGAGAGGCTCTAGAGCTGCGACAAATTCGGAACTCCCGGCTTGCGAACTTTCCTGCCGGGATGAGGAGAAGGAGCAGCGAGGAGAGGGGAGGGAGGGAGGGAGGACGTAGTGGTACTGGAGAGCCTGGAAAAGAGGGGCTCCCGGGGAACTGATGGAGGGGCCGGAAAAGGGGAGTTCGGGGAGACTGGTGGAGGGGCTGTGGAAGAGTAGCTCGGGGAGCTAATGGAGACGCTGGGGAAGAAGGGCTAGGGGGGCTGATGTGCCCAGCGGCTGTGTTGGCAGGTGCGGGCCAGTGCCATCGCCCAGGACGCGGACCAGAACTATGACTATGCCAGCAACAGCGTGGTGCTGCACCTGGACTCCGGCGACGAAGTGTACGTCAAGCTGGATGGAGGCAAAGCACACGGAGGCAACAACAATAAGTACAGCACTTTCTCTGGCTTTCTTTTATACCCCGATTAGCACAAAACAAGCGACATGGCACAACTGACCCTGCCACTGATGCGTGTGGGGCTGTTTGGCATTTCTGTATCCCATCGTGCTGCTGTTCCTGCTGGTATCCACTGTCTCCACAGGTCACTTTAGCGTCATTATCAGTTTGTATGTCTTTATTTTTACCCTTGTGGAAATGAAATAGAAGTGAAACAAAGCAATCCCCTTCTTTACTCTCCCACATTTCTTCTGACTCCCCTCTCCCTTTGTCCGCCTGCGTGTTTCGTGTCACACGAGGAACTCGGCAGCTTGAAACTCTCAAGTGGTTCCTGGAGGGTTTAAAAGAGCCCAGAGTTTGGACTGTGCCACATATGGAATTTGAACCAGTCACACTTTTTAATCAAAAAAGTATTAATTATGATGATGAATTTTCAGATGGACTATTTGCGAAGTGGGACTGGGCCATAACTGTTCTTTCCTCTGCTGCTTTGTACGGGGTCAAGTGTAAACTTTTCTTTCTGTGCTATGCAATGCTCATGTGAATGATGGTGTCATTTAACCTCAAACCTGTTTCTGTCAGCAAAAGAATTTGGTCGCTGACCACAGTCACCAAAATATCACATTAAATTATGTTTTTAGACAATGCCTTTTTGCTTTCTGTCTCTTGCAGTGCTGCAAAGGAGCACTGTTGTGCTACCACAGGAGTGGGGGAGGTAGACAAGGGGGTCACTTTGGTCCCTTAGGTTTGCAGCAAAATTTAAAGGGGTTTTTTTTTAAAGGATGGGGCACTTTGCCTAAGTCTTGATTATTGTTCAGGGAGGCTGGAAAGAAGCAGAGGGAGAGGAAAAAAAGCTTCACCTTTGTGCAGTTTTGTAAAAAGGAGGCACACCGTCATCAAAAGGTGAAAGTGGGGGTGTGGAGCAGATCTCCTGAACAGATTTACTGGGTTTGAACCTGATCTAGAGGTTAGCAAAGTACAGGAAAAGCAGTTTAATCACTGATTATGGAAAGCCATATTTCTGTAACACGCTTGACAAATGCAAGGAGGCAGCAGGGGAGAGAGTTTGTCTAAACCCTTGCACTTGCAGTGTATGTATGGGTTGGAAACCACACCTAACTGTAGGTGGGTCTGCACAGTGCCTCAGATGGGCTAGGAGAGAAAGCTTGCTCAAGACTGTCAGATTCAGACCATTTAGAAAGGTTTTCTTCTGATGTCTTCAGCAAATCCCAGCCACTCTGGGTCTTTTTAAAAATGCACAGGTGTATAACTAGTGCGTGTGGTTCTGAGGCTTTGGTGTAGGAGGTGTATCTTTCTTCATCACCCAAACAGGTAACCTCCTAGTTTGTGTAAATTGGTGAAGCTAAAACAGTTAAATTGGTTTATACAAGCAGTTAGTTTCATTTTACTGTCTTGAAATTTCTTTTTTTCCTTCTGAAGGTCTTACCTCCCTATCATTTTTCTGCCCTTTGCAGCTTTAGTGCAGTTTCACGAGTAAGAGAGTCAGGAACTGGACTGAAACAGCTCTGCCAAGGCTGGAGCTTTGCCTGATGTGTCAGGAGGAAGGGGAATGCTGTTTGTTGGACTTGGTCCAGCCGCACTTTGGGGCAGCCCTATGATGACTGGGTTATTACAGTCACTTCTATCTCCTACCTGGTCCTTGGTGGGTATTGTCTACTTGTTGGCTGGAAAAAGAGGGTCAAAGAGAGAAAGCAATTCCTTCATCCCATCCTCAAACTCTCAAAACTGTCCTCAAACAAAAAAATCCCAGTCGAGGGAAGCAGAGTTCATAACCAGATACACATGTTAGACACTTATCAATCTCTAATGTCTTATCAATTTGTACTATTTAGAATATGATTAAAACCAGTGTCTGAGACCCAAATGAACTATAATTGCTATGGATCCTCGATTCCCACTGGATCTGTAATCCTTTCTGACTATTCCTCCCCCCTCCTTCAATGAAATGGAGCTTAGACACAAAGCCCTTGGTTTAAATTTCAAAAAATTAAAATTGACATGCAGCAGCATTAGCAGGAGCCAGGAGGAATTCTAAGGAGGTGCCTGGGCTCTGCTTTATCCTTTGCATTAAGAAGCAATTTGTACTTCTAACAAAGACCCAACTGTTCCCCCTTGGCAAAAGGGCAATGAAGATGCCTTGCAAGGGAATTGCTGTTCACAATACTTAAACAAATTTGAATCTTAGATTTTTAAATCTGTATTCCCTGGTGGAGCCTGCTCCTCTCAATTCAAATGCAGGGCTGGCGGTGTGTGCCTGCCAAGGTGTCAGTAGCTAAGCGGATGATGGATTGATGAGGCAATGGGAAGACACAGGCTCACAGTGGCAGTTTGCCCCGACAGTGATCTATGTATCTGCACATTATCAATGTCATGAGGAGGCTTGAACCACCCTCGCTAGATGTCTCATTTTCCACTTATCTCTTATGTACTAATTATCAGCCTGGATTATTCCCCAGGATAGAAACAAAAAAAAAAAACAAAAAAAACCTCATTGCCCCTCCACTGACAGTTTAAACAATCGATAGAATGAAAGTCTCCCTCAGCTGCTCACAGGCTTTTTTGTTTCCTTTCCTCATTGCAGGGTCTTTTGAGAATGCCTCTGTGGGGGGTTGATGGCTCTCACCCAAAATCTGCAATGGTGGTGCTTGGACAGGTGCTCCTCTGTCCCAGTCATCTTGGTAGTAGCTCAGTGTGTGGGTTGTTTTTGGTTTTTTTTTTTTTTTTTTTCTGAAATAACACAGGGAAAAGCAATTGGGAGATGAAAAACTTCAGTGCTCAGTGGTGCAGTTATCCAGAAAAGCAGAGGCAGCTCTGCAGATGGGGATGTGATCCTTGTGCTGCCGGTGGCTGTGGGAGAGAGAAGGGTCATGTATGGCCCAACAAGCAGCTTGCAGCAGGCTTGTAACCCTCTGGGCTTCAACTGAGTCATCCTCCCCTTGGGATTGGTCCGTGGGTTCTACATGGCACAAAGAGAAGGGGCTGTTTGTAGGGGGGATACCCTGGTCCCCTGGTTTGAATTGGAAGAGGAGAATTAATGTGTACTTAGAGGCTGACTTCAGCTTTCTCTGGGACTGGCTTTCCCAAATGATACTGGCAGCTCAAATGACCATTAGCCAGTGCCTGCTCTGGAGGTCTGACCCCTTGGATTGTTATTTTACTTGATGAGTTAAACAAATGATTTTAAGAATTGTGAGGTGATCAGGTGGGGTGTGAATAGGGAACGCCCCCCTAAAGGAGTAGTGTGTTGGAGTCTTAGACAAAAGGTGCTTCTGTTTTGTGCCCAGCTGTGTGTTCAGGTTAAAATTAAAATACTAAAGTTAAGATTTAAAAACCAACCAACCAACCAAAAAAAGGACGGGTGTTTGTGCTGTCAAAGTAACCTAGATACCGTAGCAGCAGACCCCTGATCTTAGTGAAACCTTATTCTGTGTCTGGTCAGCACTGGCCAGGGAAGGGAACCCTGGAGTAGAAGGGAGCAGGGAGACATTGAAGTCCACAATGGAAGAAGAAATTGGGATGCTGTTGAGACTCCTGAGAGGAGTGCCAGCCACCCCTGGTCTGTGGTTGTTCCCTGGAGGAAGGTGTTCAGGTTACTCTGCTCTCCCACAAGCCAATATTTGTGGCTGGGCACTTGTTTTCTTCTGTTTTGGCCTTCGTTGGTTTGGGAAACTCCTGGCAAGTCTCTAGGGAGATGGGTGAGGAAATCCTTCATTGGCTTAGGTGAAGTAGGTAGGCTGCTGGGGCTGAGTTTTCACCTGTGTAGAAGGTTTTCTGAGGAACCTGTGCTGTAAGAGCAGCTGGAGTCTGATGTCCCACATGAAGTCTTGTGCCTCTGTGTTTTTTAGGATGTCAGTTTGCAGGTTTTCTCCTTGTTGCTCATTTCCTTGTAAAGTAGTGTCTGGGTCAGTGGGGCTCACGGGCCCACAGCAGGACAGAACAGCCCCACATCTGGGTTCTCCTTTTTCCCTTTTGCTGTTAGAAAAGCAAAGTGCTGCTTTCTGTGCCTCATGGCTTAACACATGTGCATTGAACCATGCTTTGGTCTTCATCTTGCTGCTTTTGAAACTCACTCTGGACATTTTTCTTGGTGATTTAATGCTTGTTTATCTTTTTGCTTGGCTTCTCCAGTGGCTTATAGTGCCTGGATGGGTTTAATTTGTGCAGTCACGAAGTAGGGACAATGGGTTTTGGTGGATGCTCATATATCCTTTTTCTGTTTATGCCACAGACTAATTATATTAAGGGGTCTGTGACAGACAGAGGTGGAATAGCATATAAATCTATTTCAAATCTGTTTGTGTTAAATACCTTTTCTTTGTAACATGCCTTTTTTTTTTTCCTTATTGTGATTGGACTGAACTCTGGGAAAAAATCCTTGTAAAATCCTGTGTCTTAGTATTGTCTCTGGGATAAAGGAGCCTGTCAGAATAAAATAAAGACTAACTGAATCTTCACTGACTTTGAGACTGTAAGGTGTTTGGTCTTTTTTACTGTGAATGTCTACATCATGAAGAGACTTGGAAGATTAATTACAGATGAGACAGGTAAACTGTTACCATGTGGACACCCAGGCACTTAGAGGTGAGAGCCTGCTCTCAGCTGTTAGCAGGTTTAAATGGCAGAAAGAGGTTCAGCTTGTTTATAAACTGAAGGTAACATACAAATGGGGGCCCCTTTCTCTAGACCAAGCCCATGCCAGTTCAGAAGTAAATCCCTTGCTTACATAGCAGGTGCCACAGCAGCAATGGAGATGCTTCACTCTTCCTTAGGCCCACTTGCCCTTGAATGAGTGTCGTTATCGAAGGCTGCTGGGGGAGTAAGGGAGGGGCATTAAAGATTAAAGGGGCTGAGCTCCTGATTCCTCTCCGTTTAGGACTAGTTTGTTACTTGTCTCAGTGGTAAGTTACAAAGAGGCTGGTAAAGCGCAAGGCTCGTTCCCCGGTACAGCCTGGGGGACAGGGGCATTGCTTCCTGGGTAGGTGCGAAGCTGAGCCTGGGGTATCATTTGGTGTCCTAGACTTGAACATACACTGGAATTCCCCTTATTTCCTGCTGCATTTCAGGCTGAGGCCCTGAGTGTTGGTGGTTTCAGGTCACAACCTGAAAGGTGGCAAGCCACTGTTGTGTTCTGGCCCCCACCACAGGGTGCTTAGCAGGCTCTCTCAAGGTTTTGCAGAGCATAATTCAGAGGGAACTGTGAGTGATGACCCTGTTTTCTTGCACAGGAAGCCACAAATGCCCATCTTCTTTTGTCCCTTCCTACTGTAAAATAGCCTGGATTAACCATTAAGCTGTGTGGCACGACTCTGCATTCTATTAAATGGGAGTACATTTTCTTCACAGGGGGCTGATGGCATATCCCTCTTTTTGTGCATTTGCTCCCTTTTTTTTTTTTTTGCATGAACTAGGGTAGAAACAGAAAAGGCCTGTTTGATCTCTGTGATCTGCTGCCCTATTAATGCAGGATTATTTCCTCCGGTGCTCTCTGAGAATGGTGACACAGAGAGCATGGCTTGCCTGCAGCCTTTGGCTGTGCTCCTCCCAGCGAGGGCACATTCACATGATCCTGGCTCTTCGTTTTGCTTGCAGCTGCCAGATCATGTCTAGAAAAACAAACAAAAACCGGTATCCAGCCCCAGTCTTGAATGCAGCTGAAACGTTTTCTTGGTGACATTTCTCTTTGTCAACAAATTGCTTATCACTTAAGTGTTGTGATGTGTTCCCCATCCCAAAGAGGAGAGATCTGCTGCTGGGAATGGGGAGGAGGGATGCCCAGGAGAATAACTTGTTTGAAGATGTGAGCACAGGCTTTATGAACAATGAATCTTTGTCAGTTATTAGCTTTAAGGTGCAATTTCGGTGGTATGATAATGCAGAAAATGTTTTAAGTCCTTGGGGAGGAAGCTGCTTTTCAGGTAGTGTCTCGCTCTTTCCTCATTATTGTAATGCTGTTCCTGAAACTTGGCGTCAGTCATGCTGTGCTGCAGCATGTGAATGCATGAGGTGATGGAGAGCAGATCCAGGTGGATATCTCTGTTTTGTTTTGGTATACAGCTGAATTCTTGACATTTGCTTCCCATTCTAGCTCCTTATTTTTCATGGAGCTGTGCTTCTTGGGAGCTGGGAGCCCAAGGGCCAAAGTCTGTTTTCAGGTACGCCTATCTAATTCTTCTCAAACTTAGTTTTTCTCAGTATCCTTGGAGTCAGAATCAATCCTTAAGCACATTACAGGTAGGTTCCTTTTGGGTTTGCTATTGTGGTGAGTGGTTAGATACTGTTTGGGGATGTATGGTAATGAATCTCAGTTTTTGTACCCTAGAGGTGGAAATGGTGCAGGTCCATTTTTTTGTCCTGCCCAGTAAGTGTAACTCTGTACATGCTTTTCAGAGGAAACACCATTAGCATCTGTGGAGAGGGTAGGGCAGCCCCTTTTGCCAGCATCTAGCAACCTGCTTAGGAAAGAGAGGTGGCAAATACCATTGAAGCTCAACTCCTCCAAGCTCCTGCTGAGTGCATCACTGCAGCTGAGAGAGCTTGGATCATAAACTAGCATCCACTTTCAAAAGGCAGAGTATCCTTGAGGAGTAACGCTGCTGCTATTTATCAATTTGTGTGAGAATGAAGCCTGAATGCTATTAGAGCTGAAACACTAATTAAGCCAATAAATTCCTTTGTCTTTTTGGGTGTGTTTGCAATTAATATGCAAAATCCCATTGATTCCAGCAACTCCATAATTCACGATGCAATGTTATTACATATCGACGGCTTACCCTGTGAAGCCTCCAAAAGATGCTGCTGTGCACAGATACTGCTGTGATCCCAGTTAAACTGTTACAGGCTGGGTGAGTCACCACCCTCCACCAGGTTCTACCAAAAACTTGACTGTCAGTTGGGGAGGGGGGTAGGAAGACCACACAGAAATGTGTTTCTGTTCAGCATACGCTGTGTCTCAGTGGACTTTATGTCTCAATGCACAGAATTACGGTGGAAAAGAAAAGTGAAAGATGTTCCAGCTGACCCTAAAATCCACCACCTCCATGGGCAGCCCATTCCAATGTCTAATTACTCTCTCTGTAAAAAATTTCTTCCTAATATCCAACCTAAACCTCCCTGGCAGAGCTTAAGATCGAGATGGGACAGGAGGGGCTGCTCTCTTTTCCAGGCAACCTAAGACAGAACAAGAATCCTTGACTGCTGAACCCAATGGTGACTCTCTGCCTAAAATTGCCTTTTGCAGCATCAAAGTGAATTCTGCCCAAATATTTTCCAACATCCTTCCCTAAGGCAGCAAAGTCAGGGGGACATTGTAAGGAATAATTGGTTCTTAGTATCAAAATACTTAATTAAGAAGGCTGCCTATATGAGACTTTATTGCCTGTTTTTTCTCACATTTGGACTCCTTAGCTTCCCCAGCTCTGTAACAGCTCTGCTTTCAAGGTGGAAAGCTGATGGGCGGGTGCCGAGTGGCTTTAGTGAAGTGTGAATAAGGTTAGATTTAATCTTAGGTTGGGATTTTGTGGTGGTGATATTTTTTGTTGCTGTTTTCCATTCTCAGGAAGTTACTGGATTTGGTCTTGGCATAATCAGTAATCCTGCTGATATGTATTGTCTTTGAAGCCTGTAGAGCAGAGCATGGGATGGATGTGCTTTTACAGCAAAATCAAATACATAGTTGTTGAATTAATTTGTGGTTGATGTTTTCTGATAACTGCAATTCAGATTTCCTCTTCCTGTTCCCACTGTCATCCTTCCAGGGGGAAAAAAAAAGCTAGGGAGGTAAAACTGAAGCAATTGTAGATGCATTTGACCCCCATGTATGCAGAAGCTCTATGACAGCTTTACAGAATGGAAGATGAATAATATTCAAGTTGCTATCTCTGATTTCAAAGATAGAGTCTTTGATTTCAGGCACAATGATAAAGCAGAATTCTTGAGAGCTTGTCCAAGCTAATTTTCTTCTGAGTTAGTGTAGTAACTATCTACCTAACCACAAGCTGTCCTTTTACTTTTTCTATTAGTGGACTAATAGGACTGCCAGGTCTTACTTTCTAGGTGGGTTTTAAATGGGAAGCAGTTTGTTTCATGGAAGCAAGATGCTTGGGGAATTAATTTATGCCAGCTTGTAGCCACCGGAAACCTCTGTATTCCAGCAGACTTTAAATTGAAAAAAGGATCTTGCTTCTCATACTAGATTTCTAAAACTGCTTACTCCCAGAAATAGAAAAGCAAACTTGTCAGATAGAGATTTTTTGAGGTATCTGTAAGTGTTTATCACTTAGTTCACTTCTGGAAATCTCCGAGTGAAATACGAGAGCCTAGATTGCTTAAGAAGGTCAAACAAGGTAAATATAACAATCCCCCCTGGCCTGAAAAATCCACAAATTGAAGTATGGGCAATGGCAGAGCTGACTTTTAAAAAATTTGTTATAGCTCTCACAGACCGGTGGTGGGAGGGAGTCCAGTGGTAGAAGTAAGGCTCGTGATTCACAGATGCTTTTGGGGTAAGGCTGAACTATCATCTCTGTCTGCAACTGAGGTCAGTTTCTGTCCTCAGGCCGTTCTAAACTCACTCTATCTACAAGGCACAAATGCAAGTCTTATACAGCAACACAGGTGGAAGAATGGCCTGGTGATTTCCCATGTGTTTCCCTGTGGGCTTCTCTGTGGTTGGCAATTCCTTGGGCAGACATGAGAGATGGCATCAGGTAATGCAGAGAAAACCATGGATTTCACAGATGGGAATCTGTCTTTTTCCTTTTTCTCTTTTGTTCCAGAGAAATAATATCTGCAGTTGTACCAAATTACATTCAAAACAGCTGTGGAAATATTACAAATATTGATCGCATGACTTAGATGAATACAGTGATTTCAGAGCCTTTTGGGTAATGTACCATGAGACCAGTTATGGATGATGCATTGCCAGGAGGAACAGAGTTGTGTGGGACAGTGCCAAAGTGTGTCCTGTGCTCTGCTCTGTTCAGTTCTATCCTGAGTGCTGGGACTCATTAAGTAAAATACCTATCTGTTAAATCTGCAGATTTCATAAAGGCAGAGAAGAGGACTAAATTCAAAATTACTTGGACAAAACAGAGGAAAGAGGGGTAAAAAACCAGAAGAGAATTGAAGAGGTGAGAGTTACCTCTCCCTGGAGGCAGTCTGTGGCATGGACATGTGCAGGGAAGTCAGAGGAGCAGAGGGGGTGACTGGGAGGTGTAGCCAGGGAGCTTCTTCTCAGAGAGGATATGGAGGACCACTGACTAAATGTGAGGTGACTGTGTGTGCAGTGGAAAAGGCCAAGTATGCATACTGAGATGTTCAAACTGGAGCAGCACCTCCAATGGATGTGAAATAATCCCCTTCTGAGCTCTGGAAAGACCTCACCTGGAGCAGTCAACCTGTGGGCTCCATGCAACCAGAAAGCTGTGGGAAGGCTGGGGATGGTCCAGAAGACAACTCTATTTCCAGTCTAGCAACCTGGAAAATTCAACCTGAGAGGAAAGAGGCATGGATTGGGCTGTTCAGCCTGAAGAAAGTGGTGTAGGGGTCACAGGGCATGGTCCTTAAGGATAAGAGAGGAAGAGAAATGTATAAATGTGATTTTGAATAAGAAAGAGTGAGGCCCTTGAGATATAGAAGCAAGGTCAAACAGAAAAGTTTTTGGATGGTGAGGCATGGGAGCAGGTTACCTGGGAAGGCTGTGGGTCTGTGGCACAGGAGTCTTAAGAGCACATTAAACATCCATCAGATTTCGCTGTAATGTAGCTGTGCTGGGATGGGGAGCTGAGCCAGAAAGCTCCTCGAGACCATATGGACTATTGATTTTCCATCACCTTTACTTTCTCTGTATATCTGCAGAGACATATACACCCATCTGCCTACGTGTAATAGAGTCCCCTAACTATGAAGTTTGGTGTGTTTCTGTGCCCCCAGTGATGCTCTCTCTGCACACCTGAGTGACTGCATCTCTGTTAGCTCCATTTTGGAGGGATAGATGGAGGTACATGGGAGGTGATGGCATGCAGGCAAGGTGATGCTGGTGGAAGGGCTCTTGCAAGGAGTGAGTCCCTGGAGCTAAGCCCTGTTGCCATAGCTCCAGACTGCTGGAGCTCATGCTGCCCAGGTTCCCCCCAAATCCTCCTGAAGGACTATGCAAAGGTGTTCTCACCATGCTGGATGCTCTTTTGGCATAGTCTCTACCAATCTGTTTGAGCACATTATTTTTGCACCTAGGGTAAGAAAATGGAAACCTGGACCTGCTGTTCACCAGGCATGTAACGCTCACATCTCTTTGAATTTCATAAATATGAGAAACTTATGTACTTCTGAGCTCCAGGAGCCCTGTACGTATGTGCCTGGTGCACCAGGAAAGGCAAGAGCCCAAGAAGGGGTGAACACTCTCTGCTTTCACCATAGTGTCCCCCACAAAGTTAGGATGCCTCCAACCTTTTTACTGTATTACCTGTATAACAGATAATCTGCAAATTATATGTTAAAAAACAACCAGCATAATCTGAAGCACTTCCCCTGTATAATTCACCGTCAGTTGTTGTGAGTGATGTGGAGGTTTATCTCAAAGCTCTGTGTCCTTGGATCCCTGCCACTTAATTTCCCTGTTCCTGTAGCCCCTTTGTCCATCATCTCTGGCTTTGGAGGGACTTTCTGAGGTCTCCACTTCAAGTTCTAGTGCACTTCCAGCTGTGTCAATTCTATGTGTGGAAAGTACAGTGTTCATTGAAAGAAAGATTTGAAATGTAAAAGGAAAAGGGGACAACATGGTGTAGTCTGTGTATCCTGCTAGTGGTTTTTTTTGCTTTTCCCTCCTATCAGCTGAGATCATAAAATAGAAAAATGACAGGTTTTTTTCAAAAGAAGATTTTCAAGTCTCAGCTTGAGTTTGCTTTTACTTAATTCACAACAGTCTGACTACCCTTGTTTCCATACTGGGCCAGAGTCGCTATATTTGAGGCTCTGCAGGACACAGTTTACAGTGGTGGTGCTGACTCACACTTCATTAGGAGTCACAAGCAGTGACTCCTGCGATGCATCAGCCGCCGCCAGGACCCACGTCCCTTGCAGCTGAGCCGGGCAGAGCCCAGCGCCTCGCAGGGCTGAGCCCATCCAAGGAGATTGTAGAGCTATCAGCCACTGCTGGCCTGACATTAGCCAGCATCACTGGCCTCCCACAATGGGGCATCGATGGGATGTGTGACAGTGACTGAAATGGGATTATTAGGAAGTGAAATCAGATTCAATTGCATTAGAAATTCATGTCAGATAAAGCCGGTGGAGGTACTGCAGAACTATACATCTGCTTAATATATTTATTACATATCCCTCCCAGATTGACTCTGGGCTTAAATTAAAAAAAACCCAAACTTTATTTTTTCTCTCCTCAGTTCCTCATCTGGTAGTTTTGTAATATTTGGCTCTTCCCTGCTGTTTGATTGGATTTGCAAACTTACTGGTTGTGTCAATAAAGCGATCAACAGAAAGATGGAGTCAGACTTGGCACAGGGAAACAGCGTAGCAGATTTTCCTGCTTCTCCTGCACACCTCAGGTCTGGTGTCACTTGTGGCGACCAACAGCAGCCTGGACTGAGCTGTGGGCAGCTAGTCTGGACAGCCCAATAGTAACACTGAATTAAAATATGGCATTAGCAGTGTAGCTCAGATAATACTTCAAGGCTCATTGACTTGCAATATGCTGGCAGAGTACAGGTGTAAAAACAGTCTCTGGCTGTGCCTGCCTGTTCTGTCGACCAGAGTGTTTCTCCTCCAGCCTCCTCTGAAGCCTCTCTGGAGTGTTGTCTCGTGCCTTGCTCCAGGCTGACAGGGACTGCATTTATTTTGGTGATAACAGCATGTAAGGTTGTAGAGATATTTGTAACTCATGGAGCTATTTGGACTCTATTCAAAAGCTGTTGGAACACAATCCTGAGTAACGTGCTTTAGGGGACCCTGCTTGAGCAGGGAGTTGCACTACATGATGACCTGCAGTGGTCCCTTCCACCCTTAACTGTTCTGCGATTTTATGATTCTGTGACTTTCTGTCTCTAAAACTGAAATAGAACGTGGCCCGTATGTGTCTCTAGGAAGATAAATCATCCCTTCTTTGGCTAGGTCACTCATCTCACTTCCTCTACTGTACACTTTGTGCTCTGATGTCTATGAAAGTGTGTCTGGAGCAGGGGTGCCCAGTTCACTGCAGTCACTCTGACCACAAGCTAACTGTTGCATTCCCATGCTCCTTGGTCTCCATCTCCATCCCAAGAGGTTTGTCCTCTGCTCACACCAGACTGGGGTGATTTTGTGTTTGCTGCCTGCATGGTGAGTGTTGTGGCCAGAGTCCAGGGCTATGGAGTTGGGCACTGTGGAGGGTTGCACTGCTGGCATGTCTTGGACAGCACAATTTGGGCCTCTGACTCTCAGAACGAAGTGAGTTATACTTCTGGGAACCTTGGAGACGGAGTGTGCCTTTGGGATACCTTCCTAAACCTGCTCCCAGCTTTCTGCAATGTGGCTCAGACTTTCTGAGACTGATGTTGTGGCTTTGTATTGTTTCATCCATGAGTTCAGCTGCCTCCCAAATCACATGCGGTGTTGGTGTCCACACCACCATCCTACAGTGATGACTTCCCAGATTTGATATCAGCTGTGCACAGCAGTTCCTCTTTCTCTCTGTTTGAGCAACCATCCCAGCGTTCCTCAGCTGCATCCCTCACTTGCTATGGTGGGACTTGGCTGCTACCTCTGGGCTTTCCCAGCTTTCTCGTGCTCTCCCACTTCCGCTCCCATGGACAAGAGGGGATGTCTAAGCATGGACCCAGAGAGCAAAATAAGTTACTTTGCTCTGTGTTTGGGGAGACCTTTGCTGCAGCCTGTGGTTTGGTGCAAGCGGTCAAGCTTTATAAGCACTACAGTGCCTATAAAAAAAGCACGTCCGGAATAGAGAATTGAAAGCATCCTCAGCCCCAAATAACCACTCTGCAAATTTACATTTTTTAGTGCAGTCTGTGCCATCTGGGAGCAGCCACAGTGGTGGGATCTCCATGGGACAGTTTTATTTTAGCCTATGCAGGCAGAGGAAGTCCCTGTAGGCAGTGTCAGGAAATGAGGTTGTGCTTCGAACAGAGTGGGTGAAGCCCTGGCAGAACTCCCACCTGCTTCAAAAGGGGTCTCTGTGGTCTGTTGATTAAAATTATTTTAATGCAAATCAACATTAGCCTGTTCCATATTGCATGGAGCAAGGAGGGAGAGAAAAGAGAAGGTCTGACATGGTTCTTTCAGCCTTCTGGTTCTCAAATCTTGGTGCAGAGCAAGGAAACTTCTGCTAATAGCAATCCTTAGGGTAAAGCTTTTTTTAAATATTCCCAGTAGGTTTTAGCCAACTAAACTGAGCCAGAAACCCCCTCCTATATTCGACTCTTATTCTTCAGGAAGGATATCTCACAGGTGTAATTTCATCCTTGATCTCACCCCAAAATTAGAGAGATAACAAACACATAAAGATTGAGGCAAACCAGTGTGATCTGGAGAGATTAGAGCAGTGGGGTCTGTGACCTGCAAAAAATCAGAGTCCAAAGCAAATAATACTCTGTGTATGAGAAGCACTGAAGAGCATGGATAGGGATGGGGAAGAAGAGTGTAGCAAACATTACCTGCTGATGAAGACACCTGTGTGGCTTGCTAGTGTAGTGTTTGTGCACAGACTGACTGGGCTCAGTGGTTTCACCCCCGCTCCTGTTTCAGAGGAAATCTACTTCTGCCTCTACCAAAGCTTTGTGGACAAAAACTTAGGGAGGGATGATGCACCGTCAGTGTGAGAGCAAAGAGCATTATATTATATTCTACTTTACCTCTTGTAATACCTGCACCTGAATGTTAATTTTTGCTTTCTCTTCAAGGGAAGCTGCTAAATGCAAATTACCTCTCCACCACCAGAAAAGCTGGTAAGGTGATGGTAAAAAAATATACAGGATAAATGATGCTAAGCAATGCATTATTCTAGAGAGAGCAGGAGAAGGAAGAGGCACTGTAAATATCCTCTGCATACATTCCTATGTAATCCCAGTGGTGTAGTGCAAGAGAGGGCACAGAGACTTGGGGTTCACTCAGGTGCTTTATAAAATAAGATGCAGCAGCAGTGTGAGCTAGAGCTAAGCCATGATTAAACACGCCCCAGGTAGTTTAAATGAGATGTGCACATTTAGAAGATAGTTTTTAGTGGTTTATGTCATCATCTGACTAGAAGATAAAAAAAATAAACAGCTGTGGCCTGTACTAAAAAATGAATACGGAGAGAGAACAAAGTAACTTCATAAATTAATTTTCAGTCCTGCTGTGGTCCTGAGCACCTTCACTCACCAGCCACCTTTCTCCTCTGATGAGGGTTGGCACTTGGCAAGGTGCAGCCAGACAAAGCCTGAAACATGAAGCTGCTGTCACTGTCAGGGCAAAGATGTTGGAGCTAATGGTTGAGGTGTAACTGCCTGATGGAGGTCAGGACATGGCCCCGTGGTTGTGAGTGACCAAATTGTGGTGGTCTAGAGAGCAACTGCCCCATTAGCTGGGAGTTCTCCCCTCACAACAGGGGCTATTAAATTGAGAAGGCAAATGTGTTATCTTGAACCTCCAGGAAGGTGGTTTCCCCAAGTCCTGGTCCACTGGAGCCCATTAGAGCCAGACTCTCTGAACTTTTACAACAATGACAGGACTTGCACGTGGTTGCCACCCATCAGGTGTGAAGAGAAAAATTCCAGCTGAAGGGAGAGTTGCCCTCCTTCTCAGCCTGTCAAAGCCATTAAATTGCTCCAGCTCAATCATGGGGAACTCCCTGAGCACTTCTAAGGAGAATATCTGATGGGAATGTGCACAAGGCTCTGGGATTCAATCTCAAGCCAATAACAAGGAGAGAAAAGTTCAGCTCCAGTTCTGTAGGCTCGTGGTAAGACTCAAAATGGCTAAATGTCTTGTGGGAGTGCTCCAAACATACTGCAGCCTGTCCTATGGCTCCAGCAAGGAAGAGGAGGCCAACCTGTTGGTGACCATCCCCTGTGCACTACTGGGGTGCTGCACTGACACTGACCTGCTGGGGCCTCGCAGAATCCAGTGCTCCGGCGCTGTTTGGAACAAGAGACTTTGACAGGGTTGTGCTCATTTTTTTTACATCTTTGAAGAAATGAGCAACTCCTCTGTAGGGTCAAGTGTTTTTCTCATCCAGCTTTCTGCAGAACCCCTGCAACAGAAACCTGCAAAACAAGAGGCACCCCCTGATGTCACCTGGCCTCTTGTTCTGCAGGTTCCTACTGCAGGGGCTCTGCAGAAGACAGGATAGGGAAAATGCAGAACGTGTCCAGCAGTCAGCCGCTTGATGTGGCAGCGGTACCCTTGGTGCTGGGGGAGCATCGTCCTTGCCTGCGGAGACAGGAGGGAAAAAAGCCTCTGCTCCCGACGGCGGAGTTAGAGATGCCGGCCAGAGTTAGGACTGGCTTGACGGCTCCTGACGGTAGCAGGAGGGGAGCCTGGAGGCCGTTTAACTGTGCCTTTGCCATCACTGTGGTGGTTTCTGTGTGTTCCCAGCTGTGTTGTGGATGAAGGGATACTGTGTTAGGATGCCAGGTGGGGTGGTCTGGTGAGCTCATTGCATCCCAGCCCTGTGACTGCAGGGGATGTGCCTCCCTGCCTCGGAGCTTTGCTTCAATATTTACATAACACATTGACACATGTTTAAAAGGCTTCAGCTGGAACGAGCAAGACCAAACACTGCTGTGGGAATGTCAGTGTGTCCTTTATTTAGAGACAGTGTAGGGGGCTGGCTGTTGGGCACCAAGCTCTTTTGGGAGCACAGAAGTTTCAAGGGAACACAAGGCTGTAGCAGTGGATGAGCTTTTACATGGGATGGAGGTGGGAGACAAAGAAGGGAAAGAGATGCTCAGATCTGTGGTGCTAGAGTAAAACATGAAGCCAAGACCCAGCTTGACAGGCTTTGTTAGAAATGTCCCAAGGAATGCAAAGACCAGTTTGGGATACAAAGCGAGCTAGTTTCGGGTCTACCAAGGAGCCTTTGGAGGTGCAACAGTGCACCCTGACCAGGAACAGCCTGAGGAGATTATCCAAGAGAACCCTGAGACCCACCTTGCAATAATTCCTGGGGCAAATCCTTGGCCCCAGCAAAATCATTGCCATGACTGTTCCGCACTGGGAAAGCTTGCTTTTCGTAGGCATTGCACAGACAGACAAGTAAAGGGTGGTGTCATCTAAACACTGTTATGGATATTTTAATGGTGCTGTGGATTTGTTTTCTAGCTTTCTCTGAAAAATAGTTTGGGGTGCATATAAATGCACATGTTGAGCCTTAGTGTTTCATCAGGGAGGGAAAGGGACTAGAGCATCACTTTGCTATTCATTTCCAAAGGCAGGATGTACAAACAATATCAATATTTATTAAACAGCTTTGTTTGTCCCAGGATTGCAACAAAGAAAGTGATTTAGATTGTGGTGTTTGTCCTCTTTGCAGTGTCCTATTTCTCTTTAGGGATTGTGGGTCTTTCTTAGTGCATATATTACTTCCGTTTTCTGAAGACAGCTGTACCCAGAATATCTTAAAAAAGAGAAAGTGACACTTAGTTAATGTTTGCCTCAGTGATTATATAATTTCTGCTTTTAAGAGCCCTACTTTGTGATAGACAGCACCCAGGCTTACAACAGAAGCTTTCTTGTCAGATTTTGCCCTTCCACTCTTCCTCCCTTCCCCTCAGCTGCTTTAAATAAACAGGGAAGTTGTAAGTTCAGTGAGACCAGTAAATTTACTGAATCTCCACCTATGAATGGCTTATTTTGTTCACTTCAGTTTCAACCTGATTTCAAGTGACATCAAGAAGAAGAAAAATATCCCCAAATCCCCAAAGCCCACTTACAGCATCGTGAAAGAGCGCAGCCAGCAGTTTCCGCACCAGCAGCTTTGCTAGAGGCTGTTTGCTGTACCCTTTACTGATGGGCCCATGGAGGGTGCAGAGGGGAATTTCTAGGCACCTCCTGAACTACAGAGGTGAGAGTTAAGGTGTTTACTCTTTATTAAGGATGAAAAAATCAGTCTCGAGCACAGGGACTCTGCCACTGCGTGTTGCATCCTTATGCAAGACAGAAACACACTGTAAGGCATGGTGCTGCTGCCTCTGAAAGCTCAGGACTGTTACCAGCTGCTCCCTTTAAATTAATTTTCCCAAAGTCAGTCACAACACAAGCAGAGAGACTATCCTGGTGACATTTCCCGAACAATTAGCACCGGGAGCAAGTGGCACCAGAGGACTCATGCCATGTTCTGTGCTGCATGTCTCCAGTATAAATAGCCTGGCTGGAGGATTTTTTGCCCAAAATCATGATGAGAGGGTGATTTTATGTTAATTCAATGTGTCAGTTGTGTTTGAAACCAGGGACACCAGAGCTTTCTGCTCTGCCTTGATCAGGAGCACTAGACTGATTAAAGAGAGGGGCAACATGAGGGTTGTTCATAGCTGGCTGGTGGACATTAAGGTTTGTGGTGTGGGAAGTGTAGGGCAGGTAGATCCTATGTACTTCCCAAACTACTTGCTGTGTCAACTTGCATGAGGAGAGGCCATGCTCTGCATGGTAGGGACAGCCAGAATAAGGAACCCTCCTTTGGAATCGTGAGGGCACTGACCTTCTTATGAGGCACCAAATGAGACCACAGAGATGTCCCATCAGGAAAGATGGAGGGTGACCTGCCAGCCAGGCAGGTTGAAAGTGCACAGTGACAACCTGACTCCTACTGTAACTGCTGACAAATCCAGCTCGTGGCTGTGGTTTGCTGAGCTTGATCCCCAGGTGCTTTGCAGAGCAGGTTGGCAGCCACAGTGACCTGCTGCTGGTCCTAGAGGAGCTGCTTCTGCCAGAGGACACTTGGCCAGCACAGATCTCATGCCTGCAATGCCTTCCACAGGCAGAAGTCTGTGGAAAGGATATAAAGCCCTTGGGATGGAAAATGCTACTGAGAGTGCCAGGAGTTTGCTGAGTCCTTGACAGTGGTTACAATCCTCGCTACGTAAGGATTAACACCCAGCCAAAATGACTCAGACTAAAACTCTTTCAGGAAGTCCCTTAGTGGATGGTTTTCTTCTCCTTCCCCTTCTGTGTTTTGACCAGCTGTGGGTCAGTGGAAGGAGAGAGGAGAAGGTGAGTAAACCAGGGGGAACACCACACTGCCCAAGGCAAAATGCTGACCATAACTTCAAGAGGGGGGAATGGAGAAAGCGTCAAAAGTTGAATGGGCAGAGAGCCACAGTGGTTTGTGTTAACTAGCTAATGAGCAGTCTGTTGGAGGGACACAGAATTAGGCCCTTAGCCTTCACTACACAGAAAGACCAGTTGCATTGTTGAGCTCAAGAGTCGGGGTCCACCTTAAGCAGTGGTAGCATGTGAAATACTAGGGGAGAGATCCCAGAGACTGATAAAGACTGATAGCAAAGGCTAGTAGAAAGGCAGGACTCACCTGCTTGCAATGCCCTTGAGTAATTCTGTTGGGGAGAACATGTGTGAACATGGAAATTGGCTGTGGTGTGTTGGAGCTCAGCTCTTCCTATCAGTGGGGGATCCTGTCTTATGCTTTTAAGGCATCTGGTCCCTCCAGCTCATCTTTTCAACTTTAATAAGAGATGTGCTTCCCCTTCCCCCCAATACGTTACATTTTCAGATCAATTTTAAAAGTAACCTCTTTAATATTGAATTATTCCTGATCTCTATTGTCACTTCTAGCTGATTAGTTTAAGGACTGTGCTTGGTTTGTTTAATAACCTCTTGACACTAAACAAACAATCTCGAAAGGGGAACAATTTGCAAAACAGAAGGAAAACAAATAACCTACAAGGGCATCCTCTTCAAAATAGAAAGACTGATTACATTAAAATGGCAAAATAATTCCAGACATTAAAAGAATGTATATAGATATTGGCTTATCTATATTCAAGGAAGATTTGAAAACACCGCAAAGTTAAAGTTTTCATTAGCAATACAGTGAAATCTCTCAATTAGAATTCCTTGAGCATATTAAATGGTATTTAGTTTCTAACTCAATGCATCATTTTCTGTTAAATAATTGATCGTGGTGCAGAGATTGTGTTTGTGTAGTTTAAGAAAGCGATTAGACCAAGGAACATTTGGTAGGAAAGTTGCATCAATAACTCCAGCACTACTCCAGTGTGTTGTGGAGGTGCTCTCATAGCAAGGCTGATGTGGGAAGGTGTTGGGGCTGAAGTGACTTGGGGCAATGAAAGCTGTACTGGACCACACGGAAGTAACTCTTCTGGAACGTGATGAGGAGAGCCTGATGCCTTCAGAGTTCCAAACTGCCCAGAAATGAGTTGCAGATGGGAGGAGGAAGAGCCCCGCATCTACACTGATTAAGTAAGCAGAACAGAGGGGAAAAGGCTGAAACTCGAGATGCTGAAGATCCTAGTAAGGAGCCATAGGAGTCCTGGCAAAGGCCATGTGCAATGAGGTTAGGCTGGAGGAGGACAAAACTATCAGGGCTTTCATTAGGCTCTAGCACCCCTGTGAGCAGCGACTGAACTTCAGTGCTGTTGTTTTTCTGCATGACACTAATTTATGCTCTACCCACCTGGTGCCTGCAGCAGGAGAACATGGTGATGTTACACCTCTCTGTTGCCACAGCACAAAAGACTCTGTCCTCAGATGTGTGCACTTAAACATTATTTTAAGTGCTTGTTTCAGCCTATCCCTCAGCCATGTTTGGACTAGGAAGGGTTTAACCTTCCTTTGTGGCTCTGCCATGACTGGCACATGCAATTACAGCCACGTGTAAGGGTCTGGTGGAATTCCCACTTGACTGAGACTAAAACCAAGGTTTCTGTTGTGCCTTTTATGTGGTCAGGTCTCCTTGGAAACTTGCTGCCTAGGTGAGCAAAGCCGCCTTCTGGGCTGCCCAAACACCACCCAGTTCTTCAGGGCTTCTCTCCATTTTATGAGGTATTTAGGCTGATTGAATGGCACAACACAAAGCCCATAATGTCAAACCACAAAGATTTTGGGCAGCTTCTCCCCCCGCTCAAGTTTTTAATTTTGATTTGCTTATATTCTTTAATGGGATGCAATTACAGTTTCAGTGTAGTAGGTAGGAGGCTTTATATTTGTACTGCTTTGTAGTAAAGACATAATTACTGCGTTTATGAATCAAATCCCTTTATGTATCATAAATACTTATTAAAACAGCCACTGGCAATTTTACTTCAACATGTTTCTTCATGAAGTAGGATTTATTGCCTATATAAAAATGCCAGTCTTCCCTGGATCTCCCTCCCCTACAATTGCTTGGCTTGCAGAATCCCCGTGCCTGGTTCAGAGTGGTTCAGAAGGTGAGACATTTTACAAAGCACTTAAATATCTGTGTGCGTGTGGATACAGCTCCTGTGCCCCGAAGACACCTTCATGATTATTGTTTGTGCTCCAGTGATACCTCTCACCTGTCTGTTGCTCAGTATGCTGTGAGCAGACAGTAGTAGATGTCATCTTCATCTCGGCCAAGTCTGGGGCTGACTTGTCTGTAGCTTCTGCTGTGCCACCTCAGCCATAGCAGAGCCCAGTGCATTCTGTGCTCCAGTAGGACTGTCTCCCTAAGTCTTTAAACTCTGCAGTTTTGTGCATAAAGGTGGATTTCATGCAACTGAAGAAAGTTTCCCTTCAAATAATTTTTTTTTTCAAATGCAAGCGTTACTTCACATTCTCTTCCTCTTATCCTCAGACTGGTTGAATCAAGTCTTTGCCCCATCTACAGATGGAAAACAAGGCTGGGGTGGGAGGTGGCACAACACAGGATAGAGATCTGGGGAAGACAACACAGGATAGAGATCTGGGGAAGACTTGAACATGGCTAATTGTTTGACACTTCAGAGGCTGCTGCCAGAAGGAGAATTTGATTAATGGACTATTGAAACAGTAGGAGAGACAGCTTTGATTTCTGTAGACAAAGGTTCAGAGTCCCAGAAAGTTGAAAAGGAAGGTTGGCAAGGCAAAATCCTGCAAAATGATGCCAGAAAGTTTGTGCCAGATTGAACTGATTTCTCTCTCCTTGGCTAAGCTAACAAACAGCCTCAACACAAGGGCAGTAAATCTCCTCCCTGAAAATGTACTCTTGAGAAAGTACTTTGCAAGAAGTCATTGGTGAAACTAGAAAAATTGTTTCTCAACAGATGAACAAATAAGGTTGATAAGGAATTCATTTACAGACAGACAACAGCAAGCAAGGTCTTAATAAACACTTTTCTCAAAGATAGATCTTAGTACAGATTTTCTCTTAATGACATTTCCTTAATGGCTCAAAAAGCCAAAATTTTGTTTATTACATTAGCCACTGAGATACGTTCAGGAGATCTGGTCAGTGGAGAGCAGAATCACAGCTTTTTTTTTTTTTTTTTTTTTTTTTTTTTCCCCAAGAACCAGCAGAAATGGAATTAAATGTTGTGAGAAGTGCGAAGTCCTGTGTTCGGGCACTGGAGACCGTGCTAGGAGCCTGTGGTACGCACTGCGGGCTGGGAGCTAGTGAGGACATCCAGCCCCCTTGCTCCAGTTATCAGATAGGCAGCTGTAACCTAAGGGTGGGACGGACTTTCCCCAGATACAGGAAAGCGAGATATTATTACCCACACACAAGGTCTGTACAAGTACTTGCCTGCAGTACTGCATATTTGGGTCACACATCCTCAAGAAAGATGAATTTGTCCTGGAATGGCTACAAAGAAGGACTGATAGAAACAGAGCAAAGGGGAGAGCTTATCCTGCAGAGGAGGCTGGGAGTGCTCGGTGAGGAGGCACAGGAGTGCTTGTCTTTGGGTGCTGTCTCTGACAAACTCTGCTTGAGTTAGAGGACAATGCTGGGTAAGAAAAAAGATGGATATAACACTATATAACTGTAACCATGAAGAATGAGGAGGTCAAAATTTTCTACCTACCAGCAAAAGAGCTGGGTCAGCACCAAGAGGACAAGAGGAAGGGCACAAAGACCTCGTGGCTTAACAAGGGGGAGGTGTAACTCAGACACATCTAATAGCAAGGGACAGTAATCCTGAGTGTCCCTTTGGTCATCAAGTCACTCCTAATGAGCCCCTTCATGCTCAGTCTTTCACAAGACAACACATGCAATTTAGGTGCACTGTGAAGGTCCTGGTGCCTGCCCTAATTTATTTGATGGCTGTTATTCCTTTTTTATCAATAAGGAATAATGACACAATGAGGCACTGTAGTTGGATCATTAATTAGAAGACTTTTCACCTTTCAATTAACAGAAGCAAAACAAATGCCTCCTGGATCCTTTAGCTGCAGTCCCAGGGGAAGGGGAAGGCAATCACCCCACACAGGTAGGGCAACAGGGGAGTTTCATCCAGCAATGCAAGGTGCTGTCTCCAGAGCTGATTGATTGGCCCAGAAAGCTCGTTTAACCTGATATCTATCTTCAAGAGTAATCAGGCATGATGAATAAAAAAGAAGAAGGCAAGCTCTTTAGTGAGAGAAGACTGGTGGCTGATAAACAGATAATTACACAAAGCAAAGCTGTCACGACAATAAATGTGTTTGAGCAAGAAGTGACCTCACAGTGTGGGAAGCACACTGAAGAGTTTAAACCTCACCATCATCCAGGGGTGAGGGGAATGAAGGAGGATTTGCCACATAATAAATGGTCCTGGCATTTGTCACAGGAGATATGCAGAGTCTCTGGACATTGCTTGAGCAAGCCCTGGTGCTGCCGGTAGGTGGTTGTTTCTCAGACATTTGGTCTACAGTTTGGTTTTTCATAGGATCACAGAATTGTTTGGGTGGGAAGGAGCCATAAAGATCATCTTGTTCTGACCCCCCTTCCATGGGCAGTGATGCCACCCACTAGATAATGTTGCTCAGGGCACCACCCAACTTGGCCTTGAACACTTCCAGGAGTGGGGCATCCAAAACTTCTCCGGGTAACCTGTTCCCATAACTCAGCACCTCACACTGAAGAATTTCTTTCTAACATTTCATATAAATCTACCCTTTTTTAGTTAAAACCATTCCCCCTTGACCTATCAGTATCTGGCCCTGTAAAAAGTTGCTCTCACTCTTTCTAACAGCCCCCTCTAGGTATTGGAAGATGCTCTAAGGTCTCCCTGGAGCCTTCTTGTCTCCAGGTTTTACAACTCTGACTCTTTCAGCCTGTCTCTATAGGAGAGGTGTTTCAGTGCTCTGAGCATCTTCATGGTCTCCTCTGGTCTTGCTCCAAAATTTCCATATCTTTCTTGTGCTCAGGGCCCCAGACATGGATGCAGTACCGCTAGTGGATGTATCGTGGGTCCTGGCAAACTCTGGAGTCATCAGATGGACGCAGCCCGGAGCAGCTGCAAGGGGGAAAATGGGTTGCTCCTGCCCAGGGGAGCTGTTGGGACTCCACGCTTTACCCCATGCTCTTCCTTAGCAATCTGAGCAAGCATCAGAAGCCTCGGTGGGCACCCCTTTGGCCATATTTCCTTCGGGGAAATGCAAATCGGGGAGGCAGAGGCTGCTGGAGCTGGAAGGCGAGCAGGATGCCTGGCACGTTTCAGTGGGAGCAGCCGAGTGTGGAGCTGCGCTCTCCGGCGGGGAGAGAGCTGCCACGCAGGACCACGGCCCTCCAGGATGGAGGAGCCTTCGCCGCGCTCCGTGCTCGGAGGGGGTGCCAGGCTGTGCCGCGAGCCGTCCCCAGCCGGGCTGTCCGCTCCCCTCCTCTCTCCACAGGGTGGCAATGCTGCCTTCGGCTGCACAGCCCGGCCCGCCGCCGCTCGCAGCCGCCCGCGGAGCCGCCGGAGCCCCAGCCGGGGGTCCCTGCGCACCGAGTGGGGACAGCCCGTGGGCACAGGGACACGGGGCAGGAGGTGCTGCTGGCCGGACCTGGCACCTCCGGCTTGGCGCCTCTTCAGCGTCACGGGGTGTTCCTGCCCAACTCTGAGCCTCGGGGTGGCTTTTGGTCCTATTCCTGGCCGTGCTCCCCCCTCAGTGTCCATCTTCCCGGCGTACCACCAGCGCGCACCGACCAGGCTGGGTGGGAAATTTCCGTAGCTGGGAAGTCTCGGGGACTATTCAAGACCTGTGCAAAACGCCCATTATATATTTGGCGGGCAGTAAGTTGCTGGTGTTTGGCTGGGCTTTGTAAATACATGTGTGGCTCTAATTCCCGGTCCTCTCCTCCAGAAGCTGCCGAGTGGCAACAGAAGGAGCTGCTGAAAAGCAGACATTAAATAGGTAAACATTAAACTTGTGATGTAGAGGCATCATGGGAAGGGAAGGGAAAGGGAAGGGAAAGGGAAGGGAAAGGGAAGGAAAAGGGAAGGGAAAGGGAAGGGAAATGAATTCCTTTGAAGCAGCTGAGCCCATTTTTTTATTACAAACCACGTGAGAGGATAATGTGGTCAAGCACAAGCTCACACCGCTTGCATGGCCAAAGGTTAAGCTGTAGGACAGCTGTTGTGAGCTGAGCAGCAGGACACTGCCCTGATGAACCAGCTGGGGCCCACAGGACTGAGAGAGGAGCTGGGATGCCTAGTGCTCCCATCGCCAGGACTCAGGAGCAGCTGTGCCATGGGAAGGCATCCCCCAGGGTGTCCCTTTTTATAACTATTTACAATGTTGCAGCCCAGAGAACAGAAGCAGGTGTTGTATTTTAAGGCATGCAGGAGGTGAGTAAGTTTTGTGTTTAATTGTTCTCAGGACTGAAGTAATAATTTAACCCCATCTCTATTTCTGCCATGACAGGAGAGCCCAGACGTGTCCTCTAACGATGTCAGGTGTCAGAATTTCTTAACGATGCTTTCCCCTCTGATTTTTGTTTAATTTGCCCCCTTTCCTTCTGAAGATTACTCTCTTTTTACATCCCTCTGAATAAAGACCATTTAGTGAGCGAGGAAGAAAAGATTGCCATTGAAGAACTAAGAAAAGCAGTGGATTAATTCTCCGCCTGCAGCTAAACTGAGAGTTCATCTCCTAATAGGCCATTTCAAAGCAGTTAGATTTACTCTTTTAGACTAACCATACTGTCTGAACAATATTTTATGCCTGTGTTAAAATATAATAGACTAGAGAGACAACTCAAATGTCAAGAGTAGATAGTGCTGTCAAAGTAATTTGTCTTGGGTAATAGATAGAGTGACATGACTTTGAAACATTCTGAGAAAGAAATCATTCCACATTTGAATGGATTGTTTCTTGCCCCTTAAAAAAAGCCAAGACTGTATTATTTAAATCGTGTCTGTAAGGAAGTCTTTATTTTTTGTGAAAATAACATTGGTATTGCTGATGGTGGGGATGTGGCACAATGGGACTTTACAGTGTTTGACAGGGGAATTAGGTGGTGCCACCACAGTGCTCCCAGAGCATCCTCAGACCACCCGGCATGACACCTTGAGTACTCCAGGGAGTTTGGGAATGGATTAAAAATTAAACCCAGTGCCCAGGGAAGGAGCAACAGGGCAACTGATTCAGGAGAGATGCTTTTCAGCCAAGGTGTTTTGAAGTCCCCTGAAGAGTGTGATTTCTCCATTACTAACCATTTAGATAAAAAATGCTACCAAATTGCAGAGGTAATTGTTTGTCACAAGCCTCTCTGTGGCAGAAATGTTATTGTGACTGTTTATAGATTTTTAAAGCTTTTATCAACTTCCTCATAGACATATACTTAAGGGATATGGACGACCTGTTATCTAGTCTTGTCTGGAAGAAAGGCATAACTTAGTTCTTTGCTAAGAAAGTCTATGTGAGGACTTAGAAAAACTCAGAAAAGTCTTAAGAGAATTCATTGTCTTGTGTTAAAAAGATAAAAAGGAAGTTGGTAAGGTCTTACTTTGCAGAATACAGAGTAAGTAAGATTTTTAGTGTTTGTTTAGTCCCTTCACAGCACTGTGCTGGGTAAAAGAATGGCTGAGAAAGAAGCCAAGAACATTTATGTTCCCTTTAAAGTCTGTTTCCACTGCAGATATAAATGTCACCATCTAGCACAGCTGATATTCACCCAGTTCGTCATCTTCCCTAGTGCTGTGTTGTGCTCTCCTGGGCTTATGCTGAGCTGTCTCGAGGCTGGGGGTTCCTCCTGGGGCACAGGTAGGGTCAGGGTATTATCCATCCATGGGAATGGAGATTGGCCCTGCCCCAGGCTCAGAGTCTGGGACCATCTCAGTCATTCCCTTCATGGGGAACTTCTTTAAAGGCACAAAAAGGCCTATAGGTCATAACCTGAAATAAGCACATGATGCATGTAAACACTTCTTTCACCTGCAAAAGAGGCATCTCATTTGGAAATGGATCCATGCAAACTCAGTGTCGAAATGGTAGAAGAAAAGCATTTGTTGTTTTGACTCTGCCTGAAGGCAGTGTGGTGTTTGAATGGGGAACAGCTTCCCCAGGCATAAGGGTGTTCTGCAGGGCTGAGCCCCCATGCTTCCTGCCCCTTGGCAAAGTGTCTGCAAGACTATCCAACACTAACTGCATATTTTATTCCCCATCTCCCACACACAGGTATAAATGACCACCAAAAACCATGGGGCTATAGCAACAAATGGCTCATTTGAAAGTTTGCCAGGAACCATTCCATAAGAATGTTGATAGCTACCGTTGTCATACTTGTTTTATGGATGAGTACACTGAAGCATGGAAAGAGACTTGCTCTGCTGGAATTAGAGGCAGTTCTGGGAATAGGGTAGGTGTAGCTAGGGAGTCTCATGTTCTAGTGACAGAACTGACATTTGTGGGCAAAACACCCTTTTTCCATTGCTGCTCTACTGCCACTTGCAGCCATTTCTATTCAAGGCATGTTATTAGCAAATCTTATGGGGACCCCCTTGAGATTTTTTGCTGATAACTAAAAGAAACTCCTTTATGTTCATAATGATAAAACAAAGCATCAAGTCATTTGAGTTGATTTTACCCAAGACACTTCCTGAGTTATTGCTCTCTCACAGCTGTCATGGGCTTGAAGCTTTCAAAAGCCCATTTTGTTTCTGCTCGTAGCTCTTTCATCGTCAAAGCCTGGTGCTGTACCCCTGGGTTTGCCTGCACAGCTCAAAGAGGAGTGAGCGATGCAGCTCCTCAAAGTTAAACAAAAAGCACTCGCGGTTAATGAACTTGTCTAATTTTATGCAGAAAATGCTACCTTCTTTCCTTTCAAAACTCACTCCACATTCCAGGTTGATACCGAGGGGGATAGTTTCAAAAGCACTTCAGTCTTGGATGCAATTCCTTTTGACTTTCAGCCAGACCTATACACTCTTACACACTTTCAGTGGGAGAGATTGCAGCTGTCAAAGCCTTTTAGGCAGCATCACAAACCTACCTGGCTTCTCTTGAGCACTGTGACCAGCAAAAATCAATGCCTCTCTACTTAGCTGTGTAAATCCAATTTGCTGTAATTACCCATGTAAGAAAATGATATGGCTCTACTTTAAGGCTCTCCAAACTTGTTTTATGATCTTCCTGTAGTATTTTAGCCATGTTGTGGTATTTTTTTCCCCCACATCTTGAGCAATGAGTGAATACGAAACTAAAAAAAAAAGACGCAAACAGCCCATATACAAAAAGACAAATAATATCCCTAAAATGATTAAATTCCTGTGTAGGTGAGTTGGTAGAAATCCTCTTGCCTACTCTGAAATCAAGTTGACCTAAATTATACAGTATAGATTATTGCATTTAGAATAGTAATGGTGTGCTGGATGTAGTGGAGTGCTTTTAAACCAAGGACGTACAGCCTTTGCTGAGATCCAGAAGGGTTTCTTGATCTGATTTATGATGCAAAATTTAGGTCAGGTGGATTGATTCCTAATAGAGAGATAATGAATCAAAATTTCTACAACGGCTTTATTTCGCACAGAGGTGTCAACAAGCTGTACTTCTCTATTTGTGCACCTGGCGTGTAATGATTCTCTTGAAAAAATCATAATCCATCAAGTCCTTCATTCAAGAATATCAATCAGTGCCAGGAACAAGACTATTTCAGCCAGGAGTTCTCAGTCATTTTGCTTTCCTGTTCATGAACACATAAGGCGCTGTGATATTTAAATTGTGCTTTGACATGTAATCATTAAATGTTTGAAAATGTCTCATTCAGTTTTTGTTGCTTCATCCATTTGCTTACACTGGCTTCTTGTTTTGCCATTGTTTTTAGCATTTGATACCCATATTGTTGCTTTTGACAGCTGGAGACAGAGTAAACTCACTTTTCTGAAAAGAAATTTGGGTTTAGTATTAGAAGGCTAAAATTAAAGCTAATGAGATGTCCTGCTTTAATGGAAATTAAAACAAATCAACTCGGACCTGTCTCTTACCATACCTATCTTTCATATAACAAGCCAACATCACGGTGATCATCAAAAAACTTCTGATGTAGGCACAAAAGTAGATTTGTGCGAGCTTTTTGCTAAGGTTTATGTCCTACATGTTCTCTTGTGTTATACTTTTTTTTTTTTTTTTTTTTTTAGTCAAGGTGGAAATAAAGTTACATGGTTGGGCCACCGTAATTCCCAACCTCCTGACAGTGTCATGTGTTGGGCAGCTTTCTGGCTACACGTGAAGAACTGATAGAGGGATTGGGGCTGGAAACACAACAAATCCCTTCTACTGAGCAGCAGTTCTGGGCAGGGCTGAGTGTGACAGGAAATAGTTACACTATAAGTAGATGTACAGGCATGGCATTATTTATTATGGCTGGAATTGTCATAAACAATAACAGTGACTTCTTTCTATTTTTACTGAAACAATGTGCAAATGTCTAAGCCAAGGCAACAGCCTGTTGCAACAAGAAGCTATAGCGTTACCCATGGAGAAGCAATGCCTTCCTTAAAGGGCAGGGCTAATTGACCATATTAATTTTAATTTGATCATTGAGTTATGATAATCCATTTAAAAGAGGCTCAAGGTGGAGACTTCTATAAAGCATGTTGAATGAGTGCCTAAAAATGGCATTAATACTCACTGTGGTCCTGACAGTGTGCTGCTGTTACAAAAATCCACTAATGGTATAGCAAATGTTTGGCTTGTTTCAGCCAAAATTCAGCTCAGTGTTGTGATCGCTAATGTCCTGCTTCAGCCTCCACAGGCCGCTGCCATCAGCCTCTTCCCTGAAGCATCCTCTGGCATTACACAGATGGTCAGGGACTAAATGAGGGCTGGAGGTGATCTTCATATCTCTTTTCCCTGTGTGAGAAAATTGTTGTTTGCATAATGATTAGAGACCTTGGGATACAGGAGAGCCCTGTCTCCATTTCCCTGTGTGGAAGCATCCACAGAAGTGCAGCTTTTCGCTCGGTACTCTCCCATTTAAAGAGGCTGAAAACAGTGGGCTGCTGTGTTAACTGCTATGTGCGGCACTGGATGCAGGCAGCTATGGGTGGCTTGTAAAATGTTTGTGTCTTTATTGCAAACCCCCACAACACACACAAATCCCATGGCCCAGCCTTGTGAACACGCTCAGACCTATCCCTCTCCAGCACGTGGCCGGCTGGGATGCTGCTTGCCTCCAGCCTTCCTGCAGATCGTCAGACTTTTTTTCCCCTCCTCTCTTGTAATTCTGGTGTGTAACTGAGAAAATTATACCTCATTTTTTTCCTTGGTGTAAATGGATGCAGCTGCCTTGGAGTCGGCGGGGCTGTGCCAGATTGTACCAGCCTCAAGGTTGGCTGGAAGCCAGCACTTGGCAAGATCTTGCTGAAAGCTGTGTACAAACAAGGCTCGTCACTATGTATGTTATTGCCCCTTTGTTTGGGATATAAATATGTCCCATATATGCAGGCAAGCCTCTCGTTTGCTATTTCAGTGGAGGATCCTGTAAAACAGCTGTCATGCTGTCTTCTGTCAAATCAGTTGCAGATGCATGTTTCCTTCCCCATAATGAAAAGGTATGAAATCATCTTTATGCGCTACGCCAGCCCTTGTCACCAGGAATGCAAACTAGGGAAGCCTGGGAAAAAAAAAAAAATCACCCCGAAAGCTGGAGCTCTGGCAGAGCACCATGACACTTAATTTGACCTCTTCAAAGAGACTTACAAGCAGAACATTTTGGGGCATGAAATAATGAACTAATGGTGATGTGAGTAGAAAAACTCCTTGCTGGTCCAGAAGGTCGCCTTCCTACACTAGCTGCAGGTACATGATGGCAAAGTAGCTCTTGTCCTGGACAGGGTTAGAGTAAGACACTGGGTCATACTCCTTCCTGCATCCACTTATGCTTTGAGAATAACTGTCTGTGCAAGAAGATAAGGTAACAAGGTTCCACTCTATAGTGCAAGGAAAGGAGAAAGGCAGGATTTAAGGGGCATTTTAGGACTCCTGGACTCATTACATACCTTGTTATTGCCAAGGGTAGCTGGTAATTTTGACTATTTTTGTCACTGAGTGACTTTGGATAAGAGCAGGTCACCAGATCTCCTGCTCTGAGGGACTTCAAGTACATCTCTAAGCAAGAGACCCAAAATGTCTTGAGATCCTTGATGGAAAACTCTGCCCACATTGGTCTCACCACAGGCCAGTATCAGTTTGGGAAGACCTGAGCAAGCATGGGTTGTATGTCTGAGTGCTCTGCTTTTCCCTTACTAAAATTTGATTAAAAAAGCCCAACATGACACATGTCAAACACCACTAAAACACTGACTTGTTCTTACACTCAGTGCTGCCCACAGGAGAATTGGTCTTCAATATCAATGGGAAATTAGTCTAAGTTTATAATTTTTAGGTCCTTTTGCCTCTACACTTAACTCCCACCTTGTGCACCAAATGTTTTATGGCACACCTTCTGTTTTCAATTTAGTGGTTCTTTCCCAGTGGCTGACATTGGTCCTTCACATGAATTAAGTGTCAGATTGTGAAAATCTCCCCTGCACAGATGGACATAATGAAGCAGATTTGCAGAGATGATGGTCTGGCCCATACATTTTATTCCCATTTTCTTAGGCCATGTCTCTGAGGTGGATAATCACAAAGCTGACAGCATCAAATAAAGTGCCTATTAGCTATTAGTATCTTGTTTCATGCAATAACAGTCAAATCTGCTTACATCTGACAGCAGCATGTGTGAAGGTTTGGAAAGTTTGGGGTATCCATCAGAGTTAATTTTTTGCAAAGACTCAGTAGATCAAAAACAAGTAGTTGGGGTCACACACTGACAGTGGGGATGAGGAGCCTCTCATGACAAGGCTTGAATGCTGATGGAGTTCTCTGTACTGAGCATGAAAAGAGTAATGTCTTACGGCTTGGAGACTCTCTGCAGTTGATGAATTTCCCATCTCCTCCCCACTTCAACAACATGCTGTCAAAATCATAAAACTCTATGAAATCCTGTTTGCACCTGAGCCAAGGATGTTGAAACTGTGTGATGTACCACCAGGGCCCTTGGTCATACAGCAATTAGTGAAGTGCTCCCGGGCACGGCACAACACACACAAATCGGACTTCTCAGACAGGGATGCTGAAAACAGAAGTCCAACAACAAACCAGAGCAAGAAGATGCATTCTGGAGAGTATTTCTAAGATTTTTTTACAGGCAAATATGTGTTTAAAGAGATTTCATTGAGGACTAAAATGTCACTGGGAAACATAGAATCACAGAGTGATTTGCATTGTGGAAGGGACCTTGAGGATCATCCAGTTCCAACCCACCTGGCATGGGCAGGGATAGCTTCCACTAGACCAGGTTGTTCAAAGCCTCATCCAAACCGCTCTTGAACACTTCAAGGGATGGGGCATCCAAAACTTCCCTGGGCAACCTGTTCTAGTGCCTCATCACACTTGCAGTGAAAAATTTCCTCCTAATATCTAATCTAAACCTGCCTCTTTCAGTGTAAGGGCATTCCCCCTTGTCCTGTCACTACAGATCCTTGTAAAAAGTCTCCTCTTCAACTCTCTTGTATCCGTTTCAGGTACTGGAAGGCTGCTCTATGGTTCCCAGAGCCTTCTCTGCTCCAGGCTGAACAATCCCAACTCTCTCAGCCTATCTCCATAGCGGAGGTGCTCCAGCCTTTCGATCATCCTCATGGCCTGCTCTGGACTCATTCTAGCAGGTCTACATCCTCTCTATGCTCAATAAGAAGGTGTTTTGTTCTGAACTCCAGAGAATGATGGTTTTAAGGAAATCTTTACCATTCTTTACTGATGTGTGTGGTGAGTTAGATGTGAGGAACTGTCCTCACAAAATCAGTAGGTGTTGATTTACTGGTATGTTTGACCAGAAGGATGCTGCTTGATGAAAACACTAGAGGCTTAAGTGGTACAGGGAGGAGAAAATACTGTCCCTTTCTGCTGTCCTTCCTGCTGGCAGTGAGCAGAGGTATGCCCCACTTCAGGTCCTACAGCTCAGGTGATGGGATGCCTTTCCTCAGCAGCTTCATGTTGGCTGACATGTTCACAAGGCTCAAACCCTACTGCTTGGCCACATTCTGACTTTTCTGCCCATTTCAGACACACCTTTGGCAAAGGCACTTGGTGGTTGGTAATATCTACTCTGCTGCAGCTAGCTCTGCCTCCTTAATTTTACTCCTATGAGATCACTTTACCACTACTTAGTACAGCAAACCAAGGCATCATGCCCATCAAACTCACTTCTATTAGGCAGGTCAAACTTGATTTAATAGCCCTGGGTTGAAGGTGTTAACCTCATATATTCATTTTGACACACTAATCTATGCGACTCTCAGTGCAGGAGTTTGGGGAAAGCGTTGTCAAAATGACACTGTTCTTGCTGAGGAAGGCTGCAAGCTCTGAAATCCCCAAATTATACCCAGGGAGTACGTGGTGATACTTGCTGACATTTTGTACATTTGCAGACAGAAATAACTGTCCTGGTAGAGGAGGATGGGGCAGTCTGTTTGGACTTGCAAAGGCAGCAAAAATAAAATAAAAAGCCTTCAGACCAGAGATCTTCCATTCTTCCCTTGGATCCTTTGCATGGTGGTGGTGGAAGAAATAAGGTGTCTCAACATTTCTCCTCATCGTTGTATGTTAGGGGCAACAAGTGCCTCCTGATGATAGGAAAACTTTCTGTATCTTCTGCAAGGGCATGGCTGGGATAAGGGCTGTCTGGCAGGTCTGTGCTGCACCTTCCCACCCCTTCTTGATCCTCCTGTCTCAGGGGGTCACTGCCCCTGTGCCAGCTTGGTGCACAGCCCTGCACAGCGATTTCCAGGCACTCACTGCTGGTGCACCACAGGCAGAGCTGCAGAGCTGGCCAGTATGCTGTTGGCAATATTGAAGCAAATCAAATTAAATGGATCTAATTGCTGCTCCCAGGGATTTTCTCACTGCTTTGCTTTTGCCAGGAGGTTGCTATGAGTCTGAGGGCTCCAAGCTCGTGTGTGGGGCTGGGTGCCTTTTTCAAAGACTGCAGTGGAGCAAAGCCCTTGAGCACAGCTGTGGATGCAGTAATTTGGCTTCAAATGATGCTCTGGGTATGTAAAATCCCAGGTGGTGGTAGCATGTCTCTGAAGGGACCATGATTGCCTCAGCTGTAGTAGTTTGCCTGAGCTTACTGGACTAGCTCTAAGATTTACTCTGTCTATAAGCTTCAAACTCAGACTCTTTCTATAACTTTCTCTGAGATTCTTTCACTTTCTCTGAAATATTGCAATGAGTGAGCTGAGGTCCATGCAGATCAGCCGAGCTCTCCGAGCTGGGCTGGGTGCCCAACATACCTGCAGCCCTGGCTCCTCTCCCTCCTGAGCCCCATAGGCAGGGTAGATCCAGCTGCTCCTCACAACTCTTTGCTGGGGAAGGATAGTGCTCCCAGAGGACCAGGGGTCAGGGGGTGGTGGTCAGGAGCATTTTTTCTGGACCATCCTTGCTGTCTTTCCGTATTTATGTCAGAGCTCCACACAGCTTTCACCTTGTACCTTTTCTCTTTTCCATCTACTTCTCTTCAGGTTTTCTCATCTGCAAACTTCAGTTCAGGGAATGTTGGCAACTCCATAGACCAGTGTTGCTCTCCCAGACCACAGTTGCAGCTTGTGTTTTTGACATATCCTGGTGGATGTCTGGTTGCCATCTCAAGCTCTTTTCTTCCAGGCTATGCCAAAGTTCTACATCGTATTTCTGTACAGCTTCTACAAGCTACCACCTATCCATCCCCTCCGGTGTTGTATCTTTCCTCCAGTTTTCCCTACACCCACCTTTCATCCCTGCCTGACAAATACAGCTTGATCAGCTTGTGGAGAACCACCACAGAGTTCCCTCTTTGGGTTCAGCAGCCATCTCTTCTGCTCTCTAAATCTCCCTGTTCCTTCATGTTCTTCCGTAGTTACTTTTTCAGGTAGTCCCACTCCAAAATTATCACTTGACAGTGACTCAAGGCCATTGAATCATTAACATTGGAAAAGACCTCTAATATCATCAAGTAGCTGTCTCCAGTCTTGAACTGGAAAACTCTTTTTAGTCAGTGTTTGCTAAGGGTCTGGCATGGGAGGCTCCTCACTGCTGAGCTGAAACTAACACATCAAACTACAGCTTTGGTTACAAATGTAAAAATACCCCTCCTCTGCCCTAAGATCAAAGGGTTGGTCTGCATGTTTCCCAGTAGGGGAAAAGGGAGTAAAATAGTCCTTTATTTATTCAATTTGGAGTGCATGAGTGCAGGAGAGGAACTGGTGTGCACAAGAATGGCCCTCATGACAGCTGCCAGGTTTACTCTCAGGCTTGGGAAGCTCTACCATGGCAAGTCCATACCTGCATCACATCCCCCGGAGTGAACAGAGGGGATTTAATCCGTCAGCATCTGGGTTGAGGAAAAAAGAAAAATTCAAGGAAGAAATCAGAGGGCAAAACAGCTTCCAAAATAGGTTTTTGAAATCTGCAGGAGTTTGATGCTCATTTAAGAGTCTTTTCATTTTGTGCAGACTACTAGGACAGGATAATTAGCTAATTAGCTAAACATAATGTCTAAGTCTTTTTTTTCATCTTTATGCCAACTTTATTTTTAAACTCCCTCTCCTCTAGCCCAAAATCCAGCTGTTTCTCAAAATCATCTTCTGATTAATCTTGGTCCTCATTGTAATCAAGAACAAAACTCCCCTTCATTACACTGTGGCCAAGGTTTCTACTAAGAGGATTTTGGTCAATGTTTTTTCAAATTGCACATTTAAATAAACATGAGTTTTTGCTTAAAAAACCAATTTGGGCAAAAAGTAATCCTATTTAAAATATTATTTCTGTAGATGTACCATTTACAAAATCTTTTGTGGAAGGATCATTCTTGATTTAAAACAAATTCATTCTGGATTTAAAGAAAAGAGCCTGGAGAGAAATTGAAAATATATTGCAAATGTTTTATATAAAAACAAAGACTTGTCTTCCCAAAATGCTTCCAAACTTAAACAAGGCAAGCTTGAAATTCAGCACAAAAATAGGTTTTTGCTCCTGTTTGTTTTGACTTTCTTTCTGGTTGATTTATTACCCTTGGCACCCCGCAGCACTGTCTGAGCAGTCTTTCATTACTCTGCTCTTTTTTTTCGGACATGATGAAACTTTCTGGCTCCTTGCTGTCCTCCCAGTGATGATAAACATGGAGCTGGCACCCAGCTCTTCCCAGCCAATGCTCCCCACCTCTGCTGCCAAACACCCACCTTCAGCGCTTGTGTTTGCTCTTGTCTTGCCTCTGCCAGCAATTTGGTTTGCATTGGTGCATGCCTGGGAGGATGGGAGGTGGCCAGGAGGGGGAAAAAAAAAAGGCAATTAATTAAGTCAATCAATCAATTAATTAAAAAAAAATCAATGCCCCAAACCTTTACTCCTGTTTAAACACCGATTTCAAAGCCAAAACAAAACAGGGTGCTTTTAGCTGCAGCAGCCACTGAAGCATGGAGATGTTTGGGTACTGAGGCAGCCAGGCAGATGAGCAGCAGGGCAGCTGGATGAACTCAGCCTGCTTTTAATCATGTATGTATTTTATACACACCCCAGCTTGTGTTTTCAACCTTCGTTTTGCACCTGTTACCCAGGAGTTGCAAACTCAGAGTCCAAGGTATTTGCTAGACTGTTGTGTCCTTTGGAAACACCTAGCCCTATGATTTTTTTTCGTGCCTAGCTTAATGACAATTGTTTTGTCCTGTCTTGTCAGTCTGAGGCTGCTGGGGCTAGCACCCAGGTGATCTGCTGCAAGAGCAGAGGTGTGGCTGTGCAGGCCAGGTTGTGCTTGCTGAAGCCTTGGGGGTGAGCACTGGAAGAGGGATGGCTGGGAGTGGCAACACCTACTGCCAGTTACCACACACGTGAAAAATTAGAAACACACGCTTGGGCCTATTTGTGTGTGCACACCTGTGATACCTGGATGGGTTCTTCTTGAGACCTGCCATAGGTGCTCCAGACTGGAAGTGCTGAAGACAGGTCATGAAATCTGTGGCCTTTCCCAGTTTTTCCTTTGTGGCAACCTAGTTTCACCAGTGGCTTGGTACAGTCAATTCTCCCGTTAATGAGGCTGTAATTAGGCAGAGCTAATTTGGGAAATGTTGAAATGTTGGGAAATGTTTTTTACAGTCCATCAATGATACTGGGATCTCACTCATTGCTCCTTTCATCAGTGGCCCAAAAAGGGGAGGTTACAAAATTGGTTTAATTTGCATTTTTGGGGTGGGTGTTTTTAGTTTTTATGTGACAGTCTCACCTGAGATGCCACAAAATGCCCATGCTATGCTGTCTGCCTGTGCATGCCATAGGAGACTGTGAGCAAGGCAGAGGTAGACACTGAGGAAGTGTCTGCAGAGGAGATGCTGCAGCAAAAGCCCTCATCACAGGTTGAATCACCGTGAGGTGCTGAGACGCTGGTAAAGAGAGTGGCTAATCCAAAAAGCCTGGAAACGTGAGCTCAGCAGACCTCACACGTTCAGAAATCACAGATTAAAACCTCTCTCCCAGAAGAAAATTCCCCCTGTATGTGCATTCTGGTGGTAGGATGATTTCTAACACACTTTTGGAATGCTTTGTTTTGACAATAGGAGGTCTCATTTCCCCCTGTCAGCAGATGTATACAGCCAACACTTGAATACGTAAATTACAGGGTATAAATTAAATTAGTATTATGACGTTCAAAGGCATTATTGGCCAATGCATTATCTAATACTAAGATTTTGCTACCTACAGAGCGGTCCAGATAACTGAGTCCACGCAAAGGCCCTGTTTTTGTAACCTGTGCACGGGACATGCAATCATTCAACCAGCACCTATTCTTATCCAGTCCAGTGTCCCTGAAATTATGTGAGTGCACGTGACTTGAAAAAATTAAACCCCACACGTGAAACTGACAAACTCTTAACTACAATCCCAACTCCATGCTTGTTACTAGTTGCAGTGAAGCCAACAGCACTATTTTATCCATCAGGAGAGGTACAGAGAAGGGTAAGGGATGACCAAGGGCAGGCAAGGGTTTCCATATGACAAACACTAAACAGACTGGGACTTTTCCTCTTGGAAAATAAATGACTGTGAGGGAGATGAGCTGGAAGCTGTGATATCTTGAAGGTGATGGATGGGGTGACCAGGGGATTATTCACCATGCTGTTGAACACCAGTACAAAGGCCACCAGCATTCACTGGTGAGCACCAGGTTCAAAGGAAACACAAAAAAAGTGCTTCCTAATGCTCCCTCACCTGACAACTAATTATGTCGAGCCCCCCTGTCTGCCTCCATGGAAACTTTTGTGTCTCAAGTGGTCAGTCAAGTATTTTTTTTGTTGTTTTCAGAGTGAATAGAAAGAGCTGCTCTGTAACAGGAAGGGTGTTGGGTCGACAAGAACACATCAGGTAATGGGTACTTTAAAATATTTAATCCACCAAAATCTTAATCTTCTCATTGTACCACTTACTAATTTGTTAGTCCAAAAGGAAGGGGGGGCAGCTCTAGCACGCCAGAAAGCGGCAACACCTGGTACCTTTCACTGCATCACTTGCCAGTCTGGAGCAATCAGTCAACTGCTTAATAAGCAAAACACTTGAAACCTTTAGAGGTATTTTTCTTTGTTGTTATGAAAAGGTGACACACACATCTAAGCAGCACTGACTTGCATTGTGCTGCTTTATATGAATGCACATAACCACCTGCGACCTGCCAGCCCCTCATTTGTCAATGGGGAGCAATCACTCAGCCACTTAACAATTGCCAGGAGAAATGCTCTGAAGCTTTCCAACTGGAAATTAAAGCAGAGCACTTTGGTGAGTGATTGCAATTCCCTGACAAAGCATCCTACTGTCTTAAAAATAGCTGTGCATTTTTGTATATATCTGTAAACAGTTGACAGTTGATTTCTTCCATTTCTAAGCAGGCTGGGTAAATTCTTTAATTAATGGTCATTAGGGATTTAGAAGACAAATGAGTCATTCATTAGCTCGGTGTCCAAACTAATGAGCAATAATGCTTATGAAAGACATGATTTATTTAGTATTTAGAATCTGTGTCAGTATGTGGCATCTGATGAAGATTCTAAGAGATAAACCTGACCTATGCCTTGCAGACTGCTCTGTGAAGCCACACAGGTACCAAGTTTGGGAAACTCCTGTGAGTAACAAGGATTAGTTTAGATAGCCAAGGCAAAATTTTCTCCCAGGGTTAGGTGTTTTCCTAGGGACTGAGTCCAGGAGTATAATTCCTGGCTATGTCAGATCACTTATCTGAGATCTTCCATATATATATGGCACCACCATGGGCTGCATGTTCTTGTCTCAAAGCCATTTTTGGACTTTCTTTCGATACTGTCCAGACAAACAACCCAACAGTTGAGGAGGAGAGCCTGGCTGGGCTGCTGCCCCCATTACCATTCAGTTTTCTCTGTGATTTTTCAGGAAGGCTTTCCATCCACCCAGCCTTTGTTTCCCACAGTTGAGAGCTGGAGTTGTAATAGTCCAGAACAAAGCTAATATGCCAAAACATCAGAAGTAATGAGAAAAGAAAATCACAAACAGCACATTAGTTACAGCTGGTCCTGAGAAAAATTTACTCTGCATCCTTTCTAAACAAGTCTGGAGAGACAAACTGGGTGGCTGCTTCACATATGACAGAGACAGGGAGTTGTAATACTAGCAGGTACTTAAGGAAGGTAAAACCAGGGTTGCAAATGGCCCTAGTCACCAGTCCAGGCTTAAAAAACCTCCTGGTGCCAGGTAGAGAGTGGCTTTTGCCCTAGCAGAGAATTTCTGGTCAAAGAGGGGGACAGGTAATGAATGCGTGCTTATTTTGGAAAAGAAGCTCCTGACTTACCTGGTGTGTGTGTGTGCTTACTAACGCGTCCTCGTGGAGTTGCTCTCTGAGCCAGCTCTCTGGCTTAGGCTCCTCTGGTCTCAGGAATCTCTTCCGGCCCCAACTCTCAGCCCCTTTTCCTCTCGCTGATTTACTTGCTGTTTGTGTTGGGCTATTGGAGGAGGAGAGTACAGCTCGGGGTAGCAAGGATGAGCCCTTTCAGGCAGGTCCTTCCAGCTTCCAGGGAGTCATGTGAGTGATTGGAGACTTTTGAAGGACAAATAGCTCCTCCAGAAATATGGCTTCCAGATGAGCAGAGAGCAGGCCCAGGACCCTGCAGGGATCTCCACTTGTGGCTCTGCACATGGTGGGTCGAGGGTTAGACTTGAGAGAGATCAGTACTCACTGTGCTCATCCTGGGAGTCCCATCAAACAGGAAGGACAGGTGTACAAAGCAGACACAATCATTTGTTTTCTTTCTTCTTATGGACCTTACAGAGGTCTCCACACAGAGTTCTGATCCCGTTGCCTGGGTATTCATGGTAGGTTATTCAATTCCTGCTGCAAGCAGAAAACAGGAAACACACTCAGTAATGTTTTTCAGGCACAGAATTGGCATTTATTTTTATCACAGGTACTTCATATGTGCTGTTTCTGTGTTGTGCTAGAGCTACATTACTAAATGTTTCAGATGACAAAAATTTTAAAAATTGGTACAAGCAGATATTTTGTGGACCAGACAGTTCAATTAGTTTTTTCAAAAAAGATCATCAAATGCTGTGGTGTTTGGTGGGGTAAGAGTCTGTGCATCTGCCCTGTGACACTTCCACTGCTGTCCTTCAAAGTTCTGAAAGTCTGCTGTTTAATTAAGACATCTTTAAAAGATAGTTGTCACCGAAGCGAGCTGAAGGAGACAATTAAAAAATCTGAAAATTAATTCAAAATAGAAGGAACTCTTCAGATACGTGATTTTTGGCACAGGGATCCTCTGGGACACAACTAATTACTGCAGAGACCAGAGGCAAGACCAAGGTGAGTTCATTTTGCCCACAGCGTTCCTGCTGAGAAAGGGGAGTCCTCAGGCATGTAGTGAACGTCACCAGTGCTGCCCAGGGCTGGGGAGGAAGACAGGAAAGCACATTGCCATATCTTTGAAGAGGTTTGGAGCTGTTGCCAGCAGAAACCAGGTGGACAGATGACACCTGTGTCACCTCTTTGAGGCTGCCTGTGGCCCCTGAGCAGGGCCTGGGGGATTTGATGCCAGTGGGAATTCATGGTGCTGCCCGACTGCTTGGCCACAGCAGGCACCTGGTGGCTTCTCCAAACTTTAGGGTCTTGAGGGGGATCATTGAAGGGGCCAAAGGTTCTTCTGGCTTGACCATGTCAAATCTCAACTTCCAGAGACTCAGATCATTGGGTGATAAATGGCAAAGTAACGCATGTGTGTGACAGAGAGACTTGTCCCTGCAGACATCCTTTAACTGGTCAGACGAGCTGTGCTGGGCGCTCTGAGCTGGCCCTTCCCACTTCAGAGATGTTGAGTTAATCTTGTGTGTCATGGTGGAGCAGCACAAATCTCATCCAGGAGCAAACAACCCCATGCTTAAATAAGATAACCAATTTGTGCCTTTGTGAAACACCAGCACAGCTCAATTTATGCCATTTAAGAAAGGTATTTATTATTTCCTTGCATAAGCAGCAGCAGCAGAGGTAATGCATTCTTCTTTGCTGTTTTTTGAAGGCAGTTGTAGTCATTTTTAATGTGTGACCTTCAAGCTATGCAGAAAACTTACAAATGAAAAGCTTCTGTGAGTAATCCCATTTGTAGTCAATATAGCTGAATTCTGCAGAGGTTGGGTATAACTTTCTCACCTCAGAATAGCAGGTAATAAACTAAGGGTGGGTTTTTAAACTTTTAATAAATGGATTATTTGACATTCAGAAATCCTCCCTTAAGCCTAGACTCTGAATTATGCTATTGCAAGAAATGTTTTTAATTTAAGGAAGAGTGGTTCTTAAAGTCTTGGCTCTGGCCATGGTGGGAGCCTTTTGTCACAAATTCAGTCCTTGGTGATGCTGCCTACCTGTGGGCTTACGTGGGAGGGGAAACCCAATGTGCAGCTTGGGCTGGAATGCCTGTGTCCTTTGCAAATGCTTCTCATTAATTTAGTGATGAATGAGAAAGTCAGGGGAGAAGGGGTATTTTTCATGTCTTCCTGCTGTCTCAGTCGATTCTCCCCGTAAGAAAATCTCTTTCTTGGCAGCTTGTAGAAGTTCATAAAAAATAAGTGTCAGAAAAGTAAGTTTTTTGGCAGGGGCTGAAGCTCCTCAGTCTTGGCAGGTGACCTCCAAGGGTACGTGGGACTGGGGTTCAACAGGACGTTTTCTCCCTGCAGCCCTGGGTGAGAGCTCAGACAAGGCTGCTGGGGTGATCAGCCTGGATAATTAAAGAGGTGTCCAGGTCTCTTGGTGATTAAAGAGGCTTTCTGGTTTTGCCTTCCAGAGCATTGATTTCAAACCTTGGCCTTTCTCTCTACAAAAGGGTTCGCTGATCTATCGCTTATTTATTTTTTTAATATGGAGGGGTGGGGTAGTCCTGAGATAACTGGTGGGAAAGGTGTGAGGGATTGTGAGCTGACCTGGCCTGCTCAGTCTGCAATAGGAGAGTGCAAAAATTCTTTATTTCCAGTTGTAAACAGTCCTTGCAACTTTATTTTTAACATCTGCACACTTGAAGAAGCCGGGGGTAGGCAAATGAATGCTGGCAGGAGAATGGGTCTCCTTGATGAGTGCAGCCCAGCACTCCCATGAAAACTGGGACTGATTTGGCTGAGTTATCAGCTTTGGAGAGCTACAACTTATTCATGCATTGAGTATGACTGTACATCCAGCCGGGGGAGAGGCTGCCTGTCCTGTGCCCACCCTGGGGCTGAGGGAGGCTCCTACAGGGACATGACTCATCACTCACAGAGTTTCCTAAATCTGTGTGTCAGTCAAGTAGTGGCTGCAGCCTGATATGCAGAGTTGCTCGTAAAGGGATGCACAAAATTCAGCCTTCCTTCCATTTAGGGGAGACCAGGCTTCAACTGCAAGGAAATAACTTCTATTTTACATTAAACCGCAGACTTAAATAACTTTCATCCTTCTCTTTGTGTGTATATGTTAGGAATACTCTTTGTCTCTCATCTGATCACTAGGCCAGCTCTCTCTGGTTCATAATCACAAAATGTGAGCAAATCCCAAGCCCTTGGCAGAAAGTGGGTGTGCTGAGACAGCTTGAGCCATGAAGCAGCTCCTAAAGGCTGAGGTTGCCTCATTTCTGTTCAGCATTTAAGGCTAAGCTGCAGAACATTTGGAGGAATGATTTTCAGGATGCTTTCTGGGGGCTCTGGAGCACAGAGAACAAAATGTACTTCTGCAGCATGGCCCAGAGCAAGATCTCTGTACACTGCATATTTCTTGGGCCAGTGCTGACTTCAGAGTCCTTTAATGCTTGATCTAGTTCAGTGGTTAGGAAGTGGGAGGACAGGACATAGGTGAGACTATGTTGGGTTACTCTTTGCTGATGGGCAAGATGTGTTATTTTGATCTATCCTTAAAACCAACTCAACAACCCAATGAGTCAAACAAAAACAAGCTGGCAAAATGCTTCCCATCAGCAGTAGCCAGGCCAGTAGGCTCACTGGTGGGCTCAGGGAATACTATACTGGTCTTTCATCAAAAAACAAGTGATTTGAGAATTATTGCTCCAGAGTGCAAAGTCACTCCATTTTGAAATAGGAGGTGAGAAAAGAAAATTAACAGACTGATGCTTCAGTGCATTCAAATATTTTAATAGCTTAAATGTAAAGAAACACTCACTTTAATATTTTTATACTTAAAGGTATAAACCACTATGTACAAATTTTTGGAATTTCCAGGACAAAAAAAACAACCCTCATTACCCCCAAATTATTTTTTCCTGAAGTTGCTATTACTGTCAGCATTTTCCACCCTGCCAACAAACAAACAAGTATTCCTCCCTCTAGGCGAGGACAAAAAGATGCTCTTTGTATTAAAACTTTGAACCAAAATAGTTTTCAAAATTGTAGAGGTTCTTTATTTTTGGAAAATCCATGTCCAGAGAAAACACAGATTTTTGAGGATGAGAAAAATTACAGCAATTTGGAAAGAGATCTTTCAAGCTTCAGAAGTGGTCACCCTCTAATAAACACCAGTTAAAGAACCACTGAAAAAAAAAAAATCAAGGCAAGGATTTTATTTCAAGGCCTGCCAAGGCAGATACAGCTTCAAGACTTTGCCTTTGCTTCCTGAAAGCTTTTCCCACCTGCTCTGGTTTTTGCAGAAGTGCTTCCATGGGCTTTGGTCAGCCTGAAAGACAGTTTCTGAAGGAAGATCAGGCTTAGGTGCTTATACCCAACATCTCCAAAATCACCTCCCTCATCAAAATAGAGTCTCCTGGGACCTGTGAGGTCCTGGATTTGGGTGAGTTTGGGACCTCATGCTGCCTTTTTTTTGATGAAGATCCATGGCAAAGCCAGTTTCCCTGCTTATGGAATCAGTTAACTGCGGGAATCTAGGCTTCCTCCTGCCTCAGATAGGTGAATAGGTGGCTTTATCTCTTGTATACAGTGCTTGTATCTCCCAGTGTTGCCAAATTAAGTGTGCCACAGATGGGCAAGAAGCACTTTCAGAGGGTGAATTGAGATCACGTTCCTGTTCCAAGGAGAACACCCTGGCAATAACAATATTTTCAGCCATGTCACAGACGTCAAAGGACAGTAGCAAAACATAGGGCAGGTCTTCACTCTTATTTGCAGTGAAATAGCCCAACTCCTGTTTGTGGGACTGGCAGGGCACTTGGGGTGCTGAGAGCACGTGAATACCCCACATTGCAGCTGCAATGGCAGCAGGAGGATGCTAATGCTAAATAAATATGATGCCTTTCAAAGAAACAAATGATTTAGGTCTTTATGCTGGGTTTCTCTAACATGCCTGCAGTGAAATTGGGCATGTGGCTCTCAAGGCAAGGAGAGCATGTCAGAAAGTCCCAGCCTTGTGGGCAGCAGAATTTGACCATCAGAGTTTGGAAGCGGGCTTTTTGGAGGCACTGACAAGGCTCATTAATATCAGTGATACTCGGTCAGCGTGTCCTGGGGCACACTCCCACTGAGGGCAGGAGAATCTCTTGGAGCAGCAGCACTTGCAGTCCTTAGTGGAGTTTCAGGTCTTCTCTGTGTCAGGATGTCAGGCCAGAATCAGGCTCATGTTTGGTCAAAGTTTAGCCAAAATATTCTTGATACAGGGGAAATTTAGGTAAAAATAAATGTAAGCATCGCCTACTTAAAACGAGGAGAAGGAAAAAACCCTGGTCAATATTAATCAATGGGTAGGTGTTAATTAATGTCTTGTTTCTCAAGCCAAACACCATCAAGCTGGTAAACCACTTTTAACCTCACTTCCAGGTAAATTATGTTTAGTTGCCCTTTTATCTGCTGTGCTTTGTATATAAATGAGCAGCAGCTCCCGGTAGACTCCACCAAAAGGTTAGCAGCCGCGCACAGCATCCGGGATGAACGCTTGGGATCCTTTCCACACAGACAGGCGCAGCAGCAAAGAACACTTGGGTTTGATTAATTGGGACAAATTTTACTTTGATGGGAGTCCGGAAGGTACAGTGGCGAAAGCAGTTGTTAATCAATGTGCCTGGAGCTCGGTGTTGTGTGCTCCGGCGTGGGAAACATTGTTATGACATCAATATGCATCTCCGGGATGGATGATGCGTGGTTCGTGTGATGTTTAAAGATATGTAGGAGAAAGTGGGAGAGTAACAAGGGGCCAGGCCCTCATTTACAATCTTTTCGGGCTGTGGATTGTCAAAATATCTTGGAAGGATTTTGGCAGCTTTGTCACTTCCCCTCCCCTGGTGCTCAGCTCTTATTTAATTATTAATGCATGTGGCTCAGGGTTGTCTCGGCAGGTGGAAGAAAAGTCTCTGTTGAAAGTGATAGGAGTAGACTTGAAAATCTCAGTTGCACGGTCATCATGTAGGACCTTTTGGAATAGTACAAGAGGATTAAATGTCGTGAAAGGCCAGATCCAAAGTCCGTCAAAGTCAGTGAAGTATTTCCATCACTTTGGTTAGCTTCAGGCTAATCCCCAGCAGTACTGACGAAAGAGGGAAGCAGAGAGAGATGGGAGCGTTCCCAGCCAGGTGCTGCTTCTTCTCATCGCCTAACATTGCCCTACTAATTGCAAATTTCGCTGGTTAACGAGGTTTCATGCTTTTCACCCATGCTGGGGGACTTGTTGGTCCCCGTGTCCGCCTCAGCAGTTTCACGGAGCCCTTCCCGAGTGGCAGCCCCCACCCAAAGCCAGAGACTTCTCTTGCTGCAGTAATGCCTCTTGGGCTGTGATTTTTAGTGACATATTGATGCTAGCAGGAGCAGCAATATATGGATTTACACCAGCCAAAGAACGTGTCTTCCGTCAGTGGCGGAATGGGAAAGACTTTTTCCAGCAGAAGATATGTCGGCCTTCAGAAGTCCCAGCAAAATCTTATTAGTGCAGACAAGATCAGGGGGGAGGTTTCCCTTCCTGGATGACATTTTTGGCAATTCTCTGAATATTTTCCACCTCTGCAATGAACATGGCCTTGGAGACGTTTCTACCATTGGTGCTTTAAACAGAAATGTCCCTCACTGGGATTGATGCACTTTGAAAATCTTCTCATCTGTGAAACATCTTCCCCTTTAATTTGAGAAGCAAAAGTACCAAGGTAATTAAGTTCCCCATTTAGATTTTCTAAGTGGTTTCTGCGCACTTTCAGTTTCATCTGAGTCTCAGCAGAAGGTGCTGGATTCCAGCACATAAGGCAGGATGAGCTCGTTAGGTGTGTTGCTGAATTGGGTAATGTATTTATTACAAAAAGTAGTTTATGCTTCTAAGGATAACAGAGGTGCCTCTGTGGCATTTTCAGCAGCATATACATGCATCTCACACGATGACAATCGCGCAGTAACAGAGGAGGAGCAGACCCCACTGGAGAGTCCCCAAAGTGATACATTTATGGTCAATTATTAGTCTTCTTATTTGCCAGCTTTTTTTCCCCACTAATGTGGCAAGTGGAGGAAAAAAAAATCAACTCAGGAGAACACTGCAAAATTTCTTGTTCTTACCTTCGCTTCAAAGTAATATCCTCATTGTGTTTACATCTGTACTCAGTAAAACATATTGCCAGTTTTCCAGTATTCCCTGCCAGTCTGTTACTAATCCCTCATCTTATGTTTTCCCAATGACAGATGGTCACCACCAACAAAATTTCTAGGAAGTGGATGGGATGCTCAGAAGTCCTTACTGGCAGCATGTGTGCAAGGAACGTTAGGATTAAATCCTTGTTAGTGTGGCACAGACAAACACCAGGCTGGGTGGGCTGAACTCCTCCTTTTGGGTACTTTGGCCTGGGGTAAATAAGGTTGCTTTCCTCACTGTCGGGACCACCTCTAAATTGCCGTAGATTGAGTTCATACGATATGCGAACTTGCTGAAATCTTTAACACTCACTTTCCCTAAAAATGGCAATACTTTTGCTTTTAGTTTTGGCAAGAAAACAGAGAAAATTGAATTTTGGCTCAATCTCAAGGTTTTTTTTAGTTTTCAAAAAGAGTCTCTTATTTCTCCAGCTCTCATACCTGCTGTGCCGAGACTCTTTAGACTTGATATGAGCTTTCTTTTTTTTTTCTCAAATTTGGCTTGACTGTGGTTACAAATACTTCTGAAACGCAGAGTCTAATTTTTGACCCCTAACTCCCTAAAAATATTGAATTTGTTTCATAATAATGTGTGATTTTGATGTTCTGTTGGAGGTTCTCTACATTTCTACTCTTTCTTATGCAGTCAATTTGGATTTTCTTTTCCTCTGTCGGTTTTGGAAGTTGGATGTTCCCCTTATCTTTGAACTTCTCTACTTTTCCATCCAGGTATTGGTTATATCACCTGCCTGGTTGTACCACCTGCTGAGGTTACCTCTCTCAGCTACTCTCAAAGAGACAGATGGGATGGCTCAGACCCAGTATTTACACACTTGACTTATTCCAGTTTACCTGAAATGCTGCTGCCAGGACAAACGCTCTCCTGCTGTGTCAAACATCCTGCACATAAAGGAAAAAAAGTATTTGAGCTCCTTTCAGCTATATGCACTTAATCTGTGCTTTTAACAGAGAATAACTTTACATTCTTTGATTTACAGCCTTTTTTCCCTTGACAGCTACCGATAGTGTGCAGTAAGTTGGGTGGTCCTCTCTCAGACTGCTCATTCCTCCTGATTTTAGTGAGAATTGTAAGGCTCAAGCTTGCTGAAAATAACTTGATAAGGGATTTTACATGTTCACCTCATTCCGGGAAAATAGCTGCAGGTGTAAACCATTTTGACCTCAGCAGAGCTGAGTTTATTTACATCAGCTGAGAACCTGACTGAGCCAGTGTGAACCTGACAGTGATCTCTTAGTTTCTCAGCTGTGACTAAAATATTTTCTGTCTTAACCAACCTTAAAGGCCTTCGAGGCCTGCTCTCTACTCCATACCTCAATATGTTGGCCGGGCTAACTCAGCATTAGTCGTTTGTCATGCAAAGCAGACAAAGCTGGTCGGGGTTTTTTTCATTCAACGAGACTTGCTGATTATCAGTATCAGTGTTTTCAAATACTGACAGGTACCACGATCTCATTTGAAAAAGATAGAGTATTTGGAAACTAAATGTCAGAAATATGAATAGAGCAGTACATACAGTTCTGAAATCAGAGATTAAGAGTTAAAACCTTTTGAAACAGTACAGGAGCTTGTCTCCTTAATGCGAAAATGATGGCTATCATCTGCTTTGTAAATTCATATCAGATGAGCATCTTGGAACAGTTTACAGCTACAGAGCACAAGATATCCAAATCAATAGGAGGGAAAAAACCCTAAAGATGGGGAAAGGGATCCACAAATACCTGATTACATAGGGAAGGGATCCATAAATACTTCATTAGATAGGCTGTAGTACTTGATGTTAACTGCGGAATGAGCCCTTCTACACCGTAGCAGGAGTTTTGCCTTCCCAAATGTGGGTGCCACAATATAAGAAAGGTATTAAGCTATTAGAGAGCATTCAAAGGAGAGCTATGAGGATGATGAAGGACCTTGAGGGGAAGCCTTCCTGGGGGCAGCTGAGGGCCCTTGGTCTGCTTAGCCTGGAGAAGAGGTGATGGAAAGGAGACCTCATTGCAGTTACAACTTCCTCATGAGGGAAAAAGAAGGGGAAGGTACTGATTTTTTCTCTGTGGTGACCAATGAGAGGACCTGAATGAATGGCATGAAACAGTGTCTGAGGGGTTTAGGTTGGATATTAGGAAAAGGCTCTTTGTCCAGAGGGTGGCTGAGCACTGGAACAGGCTCCCCAGGGCAGTGGTCACAGCACAAAGCCTGACAGAGTTCAAGAAGCATTCGGACAATGCTCTGAGGCACATGGTGTGATCCTTGGGGTGGTCCCGTGCAGGGACAGGAGTTGGACTTTGATGAGCCCTGTGGGTCACTTCCAACTCAGAATATTTTATGACTCTATGAAATGTGTCTTTTAAAAGTAATTTGAATGAAAACTCACCCAGTTCTATGCTTATGCTTCAACAGAACTTTAGCAGTTTTCTAACGTTGCATCCACGTCGGTGTGTTCTGGATCAGAACCCATTTCATCACTAGGGACATTGACATTACGTGAAGGAACCAGGATCCTTGAATGCTTGATGGCACAGAGGCGAAGGATGTCTTGGGACTACATCCAGCATAATGGGGCAAACAGCAATAATTAGGGTTAAACTGCAGAAGTATCAAGGTGGGAGAAAACTGGAACTAGAGGCATTGATGAAGTGCTGTTCACAGCAGTTTTATAACGCCTGTGTGCCATGAGACTGAAAATTACTGTGCTTTCTAATAATTAGCGCAGTTCAATTTAAAATACCTTGTTTAAATAACCATTCTGGGAGAATCCCTACTGTTTTATGCACTAGAAAACTTCAGGAGTCAGGATTCACAACTTTGGACATGTTTTTGCTGGCTGCCCAGGCGTTTGAGGAGGGACTCACTGTTCCTGATGTCCAGAAACCTGGAAGTTGGGCCCCTTCTGCTCAGACTTTTGGGCAGCACACATGATCCATCCTCAGGCCCGAGAGTAGACTTATCAGGAGCTAAGCAGTGTTAGAGAGAGCTGAGCAAAAAAGGCCTGAATTATTAACAGGAACAAATCCATGTAGCTCCCCAGATATCAACAGAGCGATGTTGATTTATACCAGCTGCAGATGTGACCTAGGTCACAACTCTCTGCTTCATCTCCCATGCTGGGTGATGCTTGGAGGCCTTTTGCTGAATTCTCATCACCCAGGAACCCCTCACTAAGCTGGGCCCCACATGTTTACTGGAGACTGAACATTTTACCCTCGCATCCTCAGTGCGCCGAGTCTGTCCCACAGGGTCAGAGCACGTCGCACCCGAGCAGGTCACAGCTGACATGCTGGCCTGTAATGGGAAGTGGCACTGTGCATCTGGGAGCAACAACAGGAAAATATTGAAAAAGTGACTTTTTTTTACACGTTTCCTAGTCTAAGAGATGTAAAATCAGAGTGTGCCGAAGCACTGTGGCCACAGCAGCCCCTGAAAAAGAGAGATGCTTCTCTGGCTTTTTCTTCCCTCTCCGTGACAGCTTGCACTGGGGGACTCAAAAAGGCTTCCAAAGCAAATAAACTGGAAGTAGGGGACTTCCCCACTCTTGATCTTGCAAGTTTTTGGAGTACAAACACAGGAGAAGCAAAGGGTGCTTTCTCCTCTCCTTTCTCCTTAACCACAGACAGATCCATTTACAGTCTTGTGAAGCTCTTTCAGTCTGGTTGAAATAACTGGATTTTCAGAGACAGGGTATTTCCCTTCCCTTCAGCATTGCTATCGGTGTCTGTCCCTGCTTGTTACTGGAGAAATTTTATAGCCCTGCAAGTTGAGTCAACAGTCTTTACCCACGTGTGGAAAAAAACACCCTTGTTCTTTTAGCCCTGAGATCCTCATTTCTTAGCCCTGGGTAATTTGGATTAGCTGTTACTCATGTAAACAGTGCCACTTTAGTTTAGTTTGATCTCATTTCCACCCAGAAAAGAGTTTGAGGGCCTCAGAAGTGTGCTGAGAGTCTTCTACCCCCAACAAGCCTCTTGCATTGCTACTCTGTAAAGTGAAACATCTCCTTTAAAATCACTGTGACTGCACAATCAGAGTAACTGCAAACTGACTCCCAGTGCTTGTGTGAGCTATAACTACCATGGCAAAAGCCTTCCAGAAATTCCCTTTCAGATGCTGAAACTATCAAGGTCACCTCCAGTTTGATCTTGGCATGTGCTGCTCATTCCTCTTTTCTCTGCACTCTGGCAAGGGCATTAGCATCCTTTTATAGGTGTGCTGCTTGCTTGGAACAGTAAGTAGCTCTTCCAAAGCCTGGTTGTGGGCTTGTCCCTGCCAGGTAAAGTTAATTGTGTTAAGGAAAACTTATTTTCTCTCTTAAGTCTTGTCTGGGTGAACTCCAGGCAGCAGCACTTGGTGGCTCAAGGACCTCAGCTAGCTCCTGGTGTCCAAGCACAAGTCAGGAGTGGAGTTACTGGGAGAGAGCCAGCAGATTAATTACTGTGGCAAGAACGTGGAGCTTTTCCAGGAATATGGTGCTTTCTCTGCTTTTAGAAATCTTTAAACCAAGATAAGGCACCTTCCTAGAAAACAAGCTGTAGTTTCAAAACGAGTAGAAATTCCCAGGTGAGTTTTTCTGCCCTGCACCGTGCAGAAGGTCACATGAGATTATTAGAATGGTCCCGCTGGCCTCAACATCTGTGAAAGTTTGCTGCAGTTCCCTTGAATAGCTAGTCAACTTAGTAGGAGGTGACTTATTTTTTTCCCCTTTTGGCATGTTATCAGAAGAGATCAGACTAATTGCGTATTTATCTGTAATTACAGTTATGAATTTACTCTAATAAGGCAGTAATTCATATCTTGAGTGATTTATGGCCTGAGCCTGAAAGCCCTTTGAATCCTTTGACTGCACTGGGATTTCCTAAGGCAAGGTCATTGCAGAATTGTGCTTCCTTGTGCTGCTGATACCCTGATCGTGTGGAACCAGCACCTTCACAGCGCCACTTATTTGTTGGTATTTATACAAAACATCACGAGCAGACCCAGAATAAATGCAATTTGTGTACTATTTTCTTATTCACCTACTTATTTAACAGCTCCCAAAGTCCTCTCCTGGCTTACCCCACTATGGTGCCTAGATGGCTTAGCAGGAGTTTTAGGAGGCAATTCTTCTTCACTCTGGAACTTGTGCTGTTAAAATTCATTTAGCTTCAACAAAGGAGAGTAACGAGCTTTTATAGTCCCTGTGAAGTAGATTTAACCTAGGACTCAAAAGACAAAGACTGCTGTTGAATAACAATATTTATTTAGCATTTTAGTATTTAAATCTTCCTCTATTTGGTTGTCTCTTTCCTTTTGAACTGGAGGCAAAAGTTTCTCTATTTGCCTGCAAATTTTTTTATTTTTTTTTCATCTCACACTGAATCCCCAGAAAATCCTCAAATATTCTTGCAAATCTCAAAGATGCTAAGACGTTAGCCCCCCTTCCTCCCCATTTAGACCTTTGAAGGCTGGTGTGACTAGAATGATTTTGGAGTTATAGCTCAGAGTCTGAATAAAAAATGAAGGGAAGCATTTTGCAATACCATAGTCAGTACAATAACTAATTACTTATAGATTTTAGGTCACATTTGAAAAAGACAAATACCGAAATAAATGGATAATCATTTGGAGCTACCACTAAGAGTTTGTTTAAATACCTTGGGTTAAATTCAGCTCTGTGTCACAGCAGAGCAGCTGCCTGCTCTAGCTTTATGGCAGTGCCAGTGAGAGCCAAACTGGTCCCTTTGTGGAGATCAGAAACACTTGTGGCTCAGGCTTGTGAACTGCACTGGATGGTTGGTTGGGCTTTTCCTGGACCATGCCAGTGGGAAAAGAGTTAACCAAGCAAAACATGACCAGTGCTGACACCAAGCAAGACAAAAAAAAAATGTCTCAGTGTTTTGAGGCCAGATGCTGCCTTCTACCAGGATGTTCAGCAGAAAAAGCTAAGAAATGTGCTGGCAGATTTGTGGTGATGTGATCTAAAACATCACTTCAGAAGACTTCAGAAGAGAAGGATGAAAATACAGTTAGTGACCCCTATATGATGTGACAAGTTTAATCTTTAGATACAGCCAGCATGTTTGTTAATGTTGTTACCTGTCTGTAATATGAGCAGATAAGTAATTCCTCATTGCATCTTTTAAAATGATGTCTTTAATGTAATAAATGCCTTTTTTACTTTTGCAGCTGGAATTGTCAGTAATTTTGGTAAGGAGAGGTGTGTTATGGGTGCATCAGGCATAAACTTCAGTCATTGGAAACTGGCTTTTAGTTAGCAAATATTTTGCTCTTCAGCATCTCTGTGTGCCTGAGTGGGGCTTTGAATTACGTGTGACTTCTGTTGAGGATATAAAAACTGCATTCAGCATCTCACCAAACTCCAGGGGCAGCCTTCAGCCTTTTCTTTCATGTCATTTTCCTGAGGTTTGACAGTAATGCCAATATGGAGACATGGAAATGATTAGACAAACACTCTATTAACACACATTCTCAGCAGGATCCTGCAGGACCTAAAGCTCTGATGCTGCGAAATTGGCACCTCGCTGCAGAGCTGAGTTTTCTGGATCCAGCTGTCCATGGAAGAGGCGTTGGCTGGGGAAGCAGCAGCCTGGGTGCCTGCCTGTGCAGTGGGCTGAGAGGGATGGCACATGTCTCCTCCCTTCCCGAGGGGCATGAGATGAGAAACCTCTCTTCAATTGCTTCCCTGTGGATTTTGGTAAATCCTTCCAGCCACAGCATGTATCCCACAGTGCCTGGCTGTTCCCCATTCCTTCCCAGCTGACATAAGGCCCAGTTTTGTCCCCAAAAGGAGAAAAGTTTCAGCTTGGTGCCAGACAGCCTCTATGAAATGTTCATCATCTTGGAAAAGTAGTGCTGGGTATGTTGGAAATTATGTTTTAGGGCTCCAGAGAAGATTCGTGTTCTCAAGGGACTCTGCTAACTTACTTCAGAAATACATGTGCCCTGGCAAGAAGGGAAGACAAACTACCCGAATCCCCCCAATTCTTCCCACCCCAAATCTCTTCAGATCACGAAGAATGGTCAGAGACAGGGATGGGAGCATCTGGAAATAACCTTATTCCTATGGGAAAGTGTTTCTTTTTAATTAATTGTATCCCTTTTATCCATGACAGTGTAATTGCATTTTGCTTAACTAAGACTTTTTAATCGGTGCTGGGTGTAAATGATAAGCAAAGCTGCATCATTCCTTTTCAGCTGTCACAGACAGCTCTTTTAGGGCAGTGCAGAGACATACAAGCTGGGATCTAATAGCACTGAGCTGGGTATTTGGGGAGGGAGGTGGCGTGGCCATGCAAGGCAGCCTCCACACCTCTGGACTACATCTTTTTGTAGGTGCAAAAGGCTTTTTCGCTGCTCACCAACTATCCCATGGGGACTTGTGGCACTCTTCCTGCCCCAGTGGACCTTCCCTTAGACTGGAGAAGTGGACACATGGGGCACATGTGCCCTCTAGACCTGCTGCCTGGGGGTCCCAGCGCAAGGTTTCAGGCCTCAAATGCCCCTGCTGTGAGTTGTGTCCTGCCCCCACAGTGGTGAGTCTGGGGTTGAACTGTGCAGCTGTCCATCCAAGGGGGCACCTCTGGCATGCAGGCAAAATTCGGGGTTTTGCCTTAGAAGATGTGTTTCTATCTATTAAGAGTGGAGAGCAAAACCTGCACAATGTCCAAACTGCCCAGCAGTCCAACAGTCAGGCACAGGAGATTGCATCAGAAAAGTATTTTCCACTCCTTTTTTTTTTTTCCGGATCTCTTTCTGGGAAAACTGGTTGACCACAGCTGGAGTTACTGAGGACTGAAACTCTCACAACCTGAGTCATGCCCTCAAACTGAGTGCCCTGCTCTGCTCTTGGGCTTAGTACCTTGATGCATGTGCCATCAGGCTGTTCAACTGTGGAAGGAACATGATGAAAATATGAGCAATTTATACTGCATTCTGTAGTTTTTCTAAACTTTGCTTTAATATAGCTTTATAGACACTGTAAACTGTAATTGTCAAGATGGCTGCGAGTCTCCTAGCTAGAA
>JAWMRA010000164.1:8899208-8940888 GCA_035584735.1 Pseudotriccus pelzelni | reverse complement strand
GTGCACCTGGTCACGAGACCTTGTATAGAGAAACTATAAAAGATCAGAACTCTTTTAATAAATTGGACATATTGCAGGTCTTATAGGTTGTGTGCATTGTATCACTGCCCTCCCACTCCTGAGATCATAGAATCACAGAATGATTTGAATTGGAAAGGAACTTAAACTTTCAGTCCCCTGGGCAGGGACATCTTTTACTGGACCAGGTGGCTCAAAGCCCTATCCAACCTGGCCTTGAACACTTCTGGAGATGCATCAGCCACAGCTTCTCTGGGCAACTTGTTCCTGTGCCTCACTTCCCTCACAGTAAAGAATTTCTTCCTAATAGCTAATATACATCTACTCTCTTTCACTTTAAGGCCATTCCCCTTGTCCTATCACTACATGCCCTCATCAAAAATCCCTCCAGACCTCTGACAGGTATTTGGAAGGTGCTCTAAAGCCTCTCTCTTCTCCAGACTGAACAGCCCCAACTCTCTCAGCCTGTAGTCAGAGGATAGGTGCTTCAGCCCTCTGGGCATCATCGTGGTCTCCTCTGGACTCTCTCCGGCAGGTCCGTGTCCTTCCTGTGCCGGGGGTCTCAGAGCTGGACGCTTTGCCGTAGGTGGGGGTCTCACAAGAGTGGAGCAAAGAGGGTTGCGCAGGAACCTCGGTTCCCCGTGGGATAAAGCAGAGGGAACGAGGGGGCAGGAATAGCATCCGGGCAGACCGAGTCGACGTCGCAGACCTCCCGCGGTGGCTTTGCGGAGCGGGCGGCGGCCCTTGAGCTCCCCTTAGTGCCGGGAAGGAGCATTTGAGATAACAGGGAGCCGCGGGCGGGGATGGGGATAGCCACGGGGAGGTGACTGGTGGGGGTCCTGGGGTCCGCGGCTTATCCTGCAGGTCCCACCGCGCCCCTGGCATCCCGTCGGAATGTGTCCAGCCGTTCTCCTTGACGGGAAAACTTTATTTATTGATAGTAAATTGCATCAATCCCATAGGAGCCAGGAAAGCTCAGTCCAATATTTTCTCCCTAATACATCTACAGATGTGTGTGTAATTTTATTTATCTGTTTATTTATTATTTATTTAGTTATTTATTTTTAATGCCAATCAATAGTTTATTAATTTCTGAGACACCATGATTTGATATGTTTTTATTTGTCATCCTTTTGCTTTACTGGTTCACCTAATTTCTAAAAGTATTAAATGCTTAGTTTTGTACACCAGATAAGGTAAAGGGTATTGCTCCTGGAGACTGGTTAGGAAACATTGACAGAGAAGGCAAGGGACTTGGCTAAGGTTAAAAACAAAGGCTATGCTAAATCAGAATAGTATGGTACCTAGATCCCAGGCACTTGCTTTTGTACTTTAACCTGTGATCAGCATCATTCCTGGAGACCATTTGTGTTTGCATGCCAGAGAGTTCATCTGATGATTTTTGAGCATCTGCTATTGTGAGTGTATATGCTCGCTGGGGGGGTTAGGCTCAGGTTCACAATTGTAATGTGATGAAGATGGACTAGGCAGCTCAGCTGCAGAAACTGCCTGTTTCTGCACACTGAGCCTCTTCTCTTACTGCACTAAGCTAACATGGACCATCTCCCCCGTTGTGCACTGAAAGGTCACACGCTTGTGAGCTCCTGCAGGTGAGCTGATGTCAGGTAGCTGGAAAAGCTGTGAACCAGCTCACACACCTGAGCTCCAATTGTTTTGTGGCAGCTGGGATGTTTCAGGTTACCTGTGGGTCTTGCAACCATTACCGACTTATGAAAAATTCAACTTTCTTTGTCAATACTTTTATGACCTGGTAAGGAGACTATATGCACCGCCTGATGAAATAGGGTTCACATCATGAAGAAAAGCCCCAGAGAGAGTAGAGGTGGCAGCGGCTCCCAGGGCAGCTTCTGTGTCCCATCAACTGCACTCCACCCCAGCATCCTCATTGTGGTTGCAGTTGTGTGAACCCCAGTTGTTCTTTCCACAGTGGAAAACTGAACTTTCATCCCCTCTGCAATTTACTTCATCAAGCCAAATTGTTCCAGTACCTTTGGAAGATGAAGTAAACAAAAAAAAAAACAAAACTGTTGGTCAAGAGAAAAACGCACTTTTTTTAGAGACCCCTGTAAATAGTGGGCATGTGTTGAGTTGCATGGTTGGCTCACTGGAGATCAAGCTTTTGGGCACAGTTCAAGCAGCACTTGACATGTAGCTCACTCATCTTGGGATGAGTGACCTACATATCCTCAGGAAGGATACTGAAGTGCTAGAGCAGGTCTAGAGAAGAGCAACCAGGCTAGTGAAGGGACTTGAACACAAGTCCTTTGAGGAGAGGCTGAGGGAGCTGGGGTTGTTTAGCCTGGAGAAGAGAAGGCTCAGGGGAGACCTCATCACTCTCTACAACTCCCTGAAAGGAGGCTATAGCCAGGTGGGGGTTGGTTTCTTCTCCCAGGCAGCTATCAGTAAGACAAGAGGGCACGGTCTTAAGCTCTGCCAGGGGAGGTTTAGGTTGAATATTAGGAAGAAATTCTTTACAGAGAGGGTAATCAGGCATTGGAATGGGCTACCCAGGGAGGTGGTGGGTTCTCTGTCCCCGGAGGTATTTAAAAAGAGACTGGATGTGGCACTTAGTGCCATACTCCAGTAACTGTGGTGGTAGTGGATCAAGGGCTGAACTTAAAGTCAGAGGTCCTTTCCAACCCAGCTGATTTCATGATTCTATTCTATGATTCTATGAATGAGCTGTCCTGCTGAGATCCTCTCTGCTCTCCTGCTGCTTGTGTAGGTGACATTGCTATGGTGATTCCTGGATGTATGTAACCACCCATGCCAGGACTGGGGATGTGGAAAGTTGCTGCGGACTCACCTCCACCAGCTGTGAAGGCAGAGACTGCACGGCTGAATCCCAGCATTCGGCAGACTACAGCAGCCTCTTGCATGGTCCAGTGGTCGTCACATACTGTTCCCCAGGTCCCTTGGTAGAAGACTTCCACACGGCCCCTCCTGCTTCCTCCAACGAGCCGTATATGACTGAGGTCAGCTGACAGTTTAGGGGAGAAGAAAATAACTCTGTGGGTCAAACAGGCATAAGAAAGACAGAAGCAGTGACCACCCAAACCAGATGGATGTTCCCATCTCCGTGGCTGAAGCCACAGTGGGACTAAGTTACTGGTACAATTCAACACCCCCTCCTGCATCTGGGGACACCAGGCTGCAACTCAGAGCACAGACCCCTTGGTTCTGGTAGCTGTGCTGTGGGTTAACCAGTATGAGCAGAGGGGAAAGTTGGTCCTAATCTCAGGTAGCTTCGATACCAGAAGTAAGTGAGAGAAGAAGGGAAAGCCCAGTACCTCCTCCCTTTTCACCTTTATTCCCTTTTACTCCTGGGGAACCTGCTCCAAATTAAAAAAACCCAAACATTTGACAGCTGCATACAAAGAAATCCAGTTATTAGCTTGTTCTGAATACTTGTATGAGTTGGAGATGTGCAGACTCCCTCCCCTTGGGGAAAATGAAAACCGTGAAGGGATTGAGAGTATGTAAAAGAAATGTGGCAAGAAAAGTATGATAACATACAGCAAAGTCTTCCTAATGTGTGATGCAAGAAAAGGGTCAAAATCCCATCCACTCACTTGTGGGAAATTGTTGGAGGTGAAAATCATGAAAGTTATGAAGATTGGAGAAGAAATCGAGATCTTGAAATATCCCGTGAAAACAAAACCTCCCTTTGAGGGTAGATGAACTGTTTCAATCCTACTGATGTGGTTTTTCTATTTTATTTCATGGTTAACTATATTATACTTGTTGAGTGTACCCCAGTTTCATATGAAACTCCTTTTATTTTTTGTACCCTTGAACCATGTTCTCTGACTGGTCTGTTTCTGCCATAATGCAGTATTTTCCCTATATGGTTATACCTGCTCTCAGTTTTGCATGTGCTGCCCATGCTCCTCCCTTGTTACACCCCTTTTCTAGTCGGTTCTCTCCTTGCCCTTTATAAGGCAGGAGCCATATTAAATAAAAGGCCATTTTGTTCTCACCTACAAAGTGTGCAGTCCCATTTTTCCTGCCATAACCGTCAGGAAATGTATCTCATTCCCACTGTTACCTGTAAAACGACATCTCTGATAGCCTTTGGGCTCTCCAGAAGCAGGCACAGTATCTCCTAAAGTACTTGAATGAAGATTTATACCCTGGGGTTTGTTCTCCAGGGACACTCAAAAGTTACTCCCAGTAGTCCTCCACGTTTCTGTGCAGCCTCTCGGTCTTGAGAGTAGGGATGTTTGAAAAAATCCAATGAGCTCTTCCCCTAGAAGTTACCTCCAGAAAGCCTTCACTGCTGTCTCCTTCTGGGAGCCCAGAGGATGAGACCCACCCAGAGGGCAGTGCTTGTCCTGGAGCCAGCCAAATTACAGTTTTCCCCTCTTCAGAAGCAAAGCTCCAGAAGAAGAGTGCATGGAGAAACCCCACTTAGGATCTGCTTTATTTTATTTCTGAGGATTTCTCTACTATTCTGTGTGAACAATTAAAAGAAAAATCATATGTAGCACTGGTTGCTTCCTATGGCCTGTTGTAACTACTGTTTGGGGTTTTTTTTTGACTACAGGTCTTAGGGTTTTTGGAAACCTATGTGATGGGAAGGCTAATCTGTCTGTTGAGTACCTCCAAATGAGCTCTGTGACATTCCCCAGAACAGCTTGTGCCAGTCTGAGATCTACGGTGCTGAACCCAAATGCACCATCTGCTCCACAGACCCTTTGGCAAACAGTCTTACCAGACAATCCTCGGTCTCCCTTGTCTCCTTTTGCTCCCTGTTCTCCTTTTGGACCCCGAGTGCCAGAATCACCTTTGCTTCCTTTTTGACCAGGTAGGCCTTGCATGCCTGGATGTAAAGCAAAAAAGTGATTGCCTTTGTATCTTCCCAAGGAAAGAACATGTTGATGCAGAAAGGGAGAACGTGGTATTTAAAGTGATTTGCATCATTAGAGTAAGTTATGCTGTAAAACATGGGTTTACCTTTTGGGCCCTGGTCTCCTTTTTGCCCTGGAAGACCTGGGATCATCAAAACAAACAAACAAACATACATTTATAAGATCAATATTTATACATTTATAAAAGCTTATGCAAACTAGTATTTATGTCGGATTTTAACTTATCTAGTTTAGGTGTCTATTCTGTAGACATCTATCTCTGAACTGGGTGTCTGATTTCACATCATATTTAGTGCAGACCATGCAAAAAAGAACATACGGGCAGTGGAGAAACATCTGCAGTAGATCAACTCCTGGTGACTTATTTCATATCTTAAACTCCACTGATGGCATAGACACTCTCCCTCCAGCTGGATTTTCACTAACCACATATAGACAGCCTAGACATGTAAATTTAGATGCATTAGACATATGTAGAAGCGTGTAAAGTTGGGCCAGGTGACTCTCATCCCTGTCATCCAGCTGTCAGTGAAGGCACAAAGGTGCAGCACTTGGACCTTGGTTATCTCCTGAAGGGCATGAGGTTGCATGCACTGTATAAATTCAGGATTTTAAAGGGCTGCTTCAAGAGAAGTACACCAGAATAGGTTTGTACAGCAGAATGTCACCATGTCGTTTGCGTGCTTAAAAAGAGGTGACCTTTTTCGAGTGGAATGTCAGAGAAAAGGCCTCGTTTGTGTGCCCTAAGTTGGTCTCTGAAGATACTTCATCCTGCAATGCTACAGAGGAGGCCAGGATGGATGCCTCCTTCACCATCTTCTCTCTAGCCAGTAAAACTTGTCATTAACTCCAGATCAGGGAGACGGTTGTTTAGTTCATCTTGAACTGATGCTTTGTTTGTGCATTTTCTATTTACACAAAAATTCAGGCAACATCACCTCCTCATACAGGTCATAGAAGATAGAAACAACTCTCTGGTAAACAGCCACCCTCCAGCAGCCTGGCAGAGGCCCAGGACTGCCATAGCATCCTGGGATGCACTAGGCCTCCAAGAACAGGACCAACAGATCTCCTCCTTTCCCATGCCTGCATAATGAGCATTGTTGACCCAAAACCTTATTCTCCTTTACCTCTTATTCCTTGTTCTCCCTTTTCACCTCTGAGTCCATCAGTGCCTGCTATTCCTAAAATTAAAAACAAGTCAGTAAGGGTGAAGCCATCATACAAAGTGAGGCCAGATTATGAGCTCAAGGAGTTATAGGTTTGAGTAATGTTGTACCTGGGCTACCTTTGGGCCCCCGGTCCCCCTTCTCCCCTTTCTGACCAGGTCTGCCTTCAGGGCCAGGACTTCCCACAGTTCCAGGCTGTCCAGGTACACCTTGAGGTGGAGTGAAAGTAGCACATATGAAATGTAACACAAAACTTGAAGGACATAAGAAGAAAGACAGTTCAATCACCAGCCCCTGCACTGTACAGACTGAGTTGACCCTATGCAGGCAAAACAAATGCTGGGTCTGTCCGAATCGCAACTCTCCTTGTCAGTACTAATCTTAGGGCAGCAAGGAGTGACGATCTGGAGTGAAAGGCTGTACATACCCAGGTCCTTGCAGTCTGTTAGCCTTGACGTGCACAAGTGCTTTCCTAAAGGAGCACCTTTGCATGTGCACACACAGCAGGAAGGAGACACAGCCCTCCACAGTTCAGGACCGTTCTTTCCCTCTCAGTCTCCTGCATAATGAGTGGGGCCCAGATGAGGCAGCCAGGGCTGAAGGATGAGTTTGCACAATGTTGGAACATTGTTATGGTTTCTTTATCTAATCATCATCTCTTGGGCAGGCTGGGATCTAGGTTGGCTGCAGTTTTCCTCATCGTGAAGCACCAGCTAAAGGAGATCGGTCCTATATCTCTAGAAGAACCTTCACCTTCCATACTGCTTACCTGCCTCTCCTTTCTGCCCAGGAGGTCCGGGCTCCCCCGTGGTACCTGCAACAACATCCTGACATCAGTGTGAACAAGGCTTAGCCAATGCTTAGTTAGGGCAGCCCTGCACCACAGCATGTGAGTGCTGATGGTGGGTCACACTGTGTCCTCTGCCCTTACCATTGAAACCTGACAGTCCTGGGACTCCCTGTTGTCCCTGAGGGCCCATGGGTCCACGTGATCCAGGGTCTCCCTTCTTCCCTGTGTCACCTTTCTCTCCTTGGACACCTATCAAATGGCACAACACACACATATTAATAAAAGAAAACCCCTGATTGTCTCTGCAGCCTGTGGAGCACCTCTGTCTAGACACACCAGTAACAAAGATCGGCCTCACACCTGCCATCATTCAGTGGCATTCCTGTAAAGCTGTAAAAGAACAGGGTTGGTCTTTTGGATCTATCTCTGACTCTGTCAGACTGTCTGGCCAGATGTTGGTCTGACCTGGTGTTAAAGACTTGCGGCGGTGCCATGACACCTCTCCAGTCTATTTCCTAAACTATCCCTACCACTACAATGGTTTCTCCTTTAGTTAAATATCCCTTATTGCAGTCTGCATCCTTCCCTTCTTCTCACCACAGTGGAGATACAGGACAGCGTATTCCTGTGCTTCCAGAGTTATCTCCCCTTAGCCTTCTCTTCTCTCAGCAGGTGATAAGCATGCTCCAAAAGAGCGGAATTACTTGACAGTGCCTTACTTAAAGTCTTACATCTCCTTCATCTTTCTGCTCCAGAATTATCCCAAAGTTCTTGCTTTTTGGTATTCCTCTTAAAATCACTTTTCTCTTCTGGAGCAACCTGTGCTAATGAGTGCACTGGAGCATATGGGATCTGATGGAAGATCTGAGGAAGCTCTTGTCAGCCTGTCCAACTGTCCTCCCTGCTCTGCACCACACACATCACCTGCTTTCTTTTCCTATCCTGCTTTCAGCCCATGTGTGACCACTGAGTAACAGCTATCCAGGAGATGCCCACTAATGCATGTTACAGGGGAGAAACACGTTGCATAATTCTTCTACTTAAGGTGTATAAAGTCAGACTTACGTAAGATATAAAGCTCTCAGAAAGAGGTTTTGCCAAAATGACGACTAACATCCACATGCTTGTGCATATAAATTACAATGTATTATTTTATATCATGAAAATCCTACTGCAAACATTGGTGCTTTAATCTAGGCGTGATAGATAGGTTGATTAATGAATATCTGTGGCTTTCCTTAGACAAAGGTCACTCTGTAAAAAAACTTCCATGGTGCAGAGTCAACATTTTGCATGACCCCTTCCCTCAGCCCTCCTTTGGGAACTTTCCTGAGGCATGACACGAAATTAAACCCCTTCAGATCAGGTTGAAAGTCCTGTTTATCCAGCTCCCTCATTGACTGGCAAGCCACGCTCAGGGCTGTGTGGATTTTTATGAAATACTGACCTATGAGGCCTTCTTCTAATGTTTCATGTAGAATGAGTTTAAACAGAAATACATGTGAGAATCTTAAGTAGTGAAGAAGTCTTACCTGGAAGTCCCATCTGTCCTTTTTCTCCTTTCACTCCTGGCACACCACTTGAACCAGCAGGACCAGGAGCTCCTTTGCTGCCCTTCTCACCCTGCGGTCCATGTAAGCCTGCAAGGACAGCACCACTTTTCTGATGCTCCATGGGATGCAGTGCCTAATGAATGCCAGCAGCAGAACATGCAGTTCATCCGCAGGCAGAAGCCAAACTCCCCTCTCCATGCACTTGATAGTGTGAAATTGGCCCACTGTGACTGTTGCACGTTGACTTTTAAAATAAGATTTTTTCCAGCTAAGTTTTGCTTTTGCTCACATTAGCTCTACATAGGCTTAGATTTCCTTCAATGACATCCTTACTTACTTACACTTTCAATGAGGGCAAGATTGCCCATAAAATCATCCATAAAGCTGTTTTATGTCCATCCACAGAAGTAATTCAGGTTTCAGAAAAGCCTTACCCTGGATTCCTTGGTCTCCCTTTGTCCCCGGTGGTCCCCGTAGCCCTGCGGTATAAAACACGTGTATCAGCTGACACACATCATCTATTCACAGTAATGGCTAAGAAGAAGAGATGAATTTTTTTTAATCATCCTTTGAGCACCCAGTTTTGGTCACCAGTGAGGCCAATCTTCAGCTGGCAGGGACCAGCACAAGTACTTAGGCAAAGTCCGTGGAGTTCAGCTGAGTGCATGGCTGGGCAGGGGCCAGCTGTCATCCAGCCAAGCCCAGCTCATGGGGACCATTGAGGAGATCTTCCATGAAAGTGCACTGAACTATTTGGCTCTGATGTGTAATAAACAGTCTTTGGCAGGAGGTGCTGTTTCAATGTTGTACGTGAAGCCAGGAAGATATGAAAACGTGATTTAAAAAAAAATTATAATTTTTCTTCTTCAGAAAACCTCATCAGTGTAGCCAAGAAGTAGGGAGGGATGAGCCACAGACCTGACCCAACAGGGGTTGCATCTTAGATCATTGTCACAGAAGCATAGAAACTGTTGTCTAGTCCGACCTCTGCTCAAAGTCGAGCCAACATTAGATCAGGACTTGCTGCATCCTCACAGTCTGGAGACATTTATCTCCTGCAGCAGGTGTAGTTCTTTCTACCCAAGCCCCAGGTACCCAGGGCAACAACTTGTGCATGGCTGTGGAGAACAGCCCTCGCACCCAACTCGTTCATAAGCCTGTGCCACTGCTTTCCTAGGGACAGGGTGGGAAAGGTCCCATCTCTGTCACATGCACTGTTCAGCTGTGGCTCAGCAGGGCAGAGACTGGGGAGGTTGACTGACCCTGAGTTGTCCTGGAATAAGCTGGGCAGCAGGAATTACTGTACCTGGGGCAGAAAGCTCAGCTATCTGCTGATTGTGGGATGCATATAAAGCCCCTCACTGGTCCTCTCTTGTGTCACAGTGAAATTTGGGATGGGTATTGCAGACAATGATCAGGTACAGTTGCTCGATCACCCCTGAGCTTTTCTGGTGGGGTATCAGTGAGGAGACAGAGATAAAATGCACCTACGTGGTGGTCACCGACCTCTGCGGGAGCACTCGGACCAGTCAAGGCTCCTGGAGGATCAGTCCAGAGGTACAGCAGGTCTCCTCATGTTCAGGGCTTTGTGTGTGTGCACACTGGGTAGGGTCTGGCTATAGAGACTGAAATCCCACATCCTCACATAAAGTCTCTTAGATGAAACAAAAGGAAAGACTTAAAAAGGAAAAGTTTTACCAGCATACCGGGGGGACCAGGATCTCCTTTGCGTCCAGGAGGACCTGAAATAAACATTTAATGGATAGTTTTCAGTAGTCAGCGCTCAGTGAGGAGCAGAGCAGTATGGGATTGACAGGCTTGAGGCCTGGGCTGCAGATACCACCCTTTCAGAGGGCACCCAGAGTCCAAATCTACAAATTACAGGAGGGGAGAGGATCCCAGAGACATATGTGCAGCTACAGAGGGAATCCGGGGGTCTGCACAGGGCAGTGCTCCAGGTCCTCCAGGTGTGTCTAGCTCCCCAGCCAGAGGATCTGGATCTGACTACAACCCTGCCCACTGGCTCATCACTAACAGACAAGAAGACCAAATCTTGCCCTAGTTATGGCTCATCTGAACTAGGTTTTTGGCCCAGCTTTGCCAGTGGTGCAGAGGAGCCAGATCTCTCCATTGTAGAGCTAGCATGGAAAATGGAACCATACCTGCAACCAGGGTGATGTTGCTCACCATCATCATCAGATTTGCGTTGCTGCTTTTGATTATGGTAATTTCCTCTTCTAAGCTTCTCCTCCAGTTTTCTTCATGTCCCATATACTTTTCAGCAGAGCTTCTCTCCGAATTCAGACTGTTGGCAAAGGAGCTCTTCAGAACCTCTTCTGTATAGGAGGTATTTTGCTCCTGAAATTTCAGTATCTCTCTCTCCATCTTAAACACTGAGGAAACAAAAAGCCCATGCAGTGAATATTCCCTGTCCGATCTGGCTGGGAAATGCTTGTTTGGCAGAGCAGCTCCTCAGCACCTGGGGAGAACACCCGGAGGTAAAGACCACCCCTGTTTGAACCAGGGAAGTGATTTTCTTGTGCCAGTCCTTGCTGCAGTCAGGAGTGAAGCCAGGAGAGTTTTTGCAAATGCAAAGCACATGTCTCGGGTGGGGGAATAGTTTCCTGCAGTGGCTGCTTTGCCCTGCGGTGTGCGGAGTAACCTCTGTGCTCCCTCAGAGGTTTTTGATCTGCGTGCCCATTCCTGCTCGCCCTTGCCCCAAGAGCACCCAGCAAAGCTCTCTTTTCATGCCAAGTCCACAGGGAGGTTGTAGCATTACCTTTATGCACCAGCAGCCCCTGGCCGGCCGTCAGCAGCAGCAGGTAGATGCCAAGGGCCATCCGAGCACAGCATGTAGATGGCTTTCTCTGGCCTTGAGGCTCTAAGAAACAACAGAAGTCGGGTAGGCACCCTCCCACACATCCTCTGCCCTACAAACGCTGATTGTTTCCAGCCTTTCAGGCTCACCCACAATAAATTAACAGTGTTTTCCAGCGATGGGGAGCAGAAAGATCCATCTGTGAGAGTGCTTGATCCTGCCACAGGGCAGGCTGCCTTCCTCTCCTCTGGGCTTTGCACTGCAATTCACTTGGCTGTCTTTTCCTTAGCCAGTTCAACTAGCTCAATTCCATCAAGACTTAATCCAGCCTATAACAAGTATGAATGTGGTGGTTCTCCCCACTCTGCATCAATAAACATCTTGTTTCCATCGCTTTTAGTTGTCCCAGGCTGCCATTCAGAGGGTTGCTCAAAGCAATGCCCTCTCCATCCAGAGTGCTGCATACATGTGATTCCAACAGTGATGCGTGCATGCATCAAAACCAATGAAAAATCAATAATAAACTGAACTGAAGAACAAATGGAGACAAGTCATGTAAAACAAATCATTATTGGCAAAGCGTAAAAGAAATAAACTGCTTTGTCAAATTTTGCCCTTCAGGAAGAAAAAAGTATTTCAGAATTATTAATAACTACTTCAGACACTCAGTAAGCTACCCTTAATTGAGTTGTGGTTTTTTTCCCTTTTTCAAAGTAATGTAATCAGAAATTTAAGTCTTAGTTTTAAAAGAGTACAGTGTTTTAATTGGTTTTACAATAGAATGGTTTAGTCAGCAATTAAGTATTTATACTCAGCTAAAAATTCATAAACTTACATTTTTTATTTGGTCTGGTGATTTTAGTATCTTAACTATCAAGACAATGAAAGTTCTACTCAAGAAAATTAGGCATTTTCTAAAACAGGAAAATAATTTTTTCCTGATGATCAGCATCAGCTTTTGGCTAGAAAGGACATTTTGACGTACTTCCATTTTTAAATGGCAGTTAATTTACTGCAAAATCACTGTAGAAAGTATTTAATATGCAATATTTCATTTTTGTATGTTATTTTGTTTTAGACTAGATAAAATCCATATAAATTCATTTAATAAAAAGAAATCTTACCACTTATCTGAAAAGTTGTGGTAGTAGCTGAGGCAAACCCAGTCTTGTCGGAAATACTGAGACTGTTCATAATGCTCGAGTTTTGATCTTCCCTGTATCTTTCTTTAATTTTCATGACAAATTTCTTGTGGCTAACTTAAAACCTTGTCAGATTATGGACAATAAAGAACCAAAAGGGACTTCTTCTCTGTCTCCTGATTTGATATGCTTTCTGATATGCATTTCCTATCTGCTCAGTTTTTATAGACTACTGAGAACTCTGATGTGGTAAGTTCCTGAAAAAATCCCACAGCTAAGAAGTTCAGCTGTTCTTGTGTTCTCACTTGGAGCCCTCAGAGCCTTGGGCAGGATCCTGAAAGAGTCTGAACCAGGAGTTATTCAACATCTCTGCTTTATAGCAGGGTTAGGCATGAGATGGACATTTTGTTCCTGACACAAGTAAACCTCCTCGTGTAGTCAAGACCTCATGTGCAGTGTTAGCTTGGAGATCCATCCCCAGGGAAGGGAAGTTAAGGACTTTGTAGCAGTGAAATACACAGTAACTTGCACCAAGATGACACCTCAGGGATGGTGTGTTAGTTAAGTCCAAGAAGGGAAAAAATCAGGAGGAGGTGTAAAGACAAACAAATGGGTGGGATGGGGGATGCTGAAGACTAGATGCTTTTGGGATGGTATGGAGAAGACACTTGCAACCTCCTTGCAGTCTCTCCAGTTCCTGCTTCCTCCCTGATCCATTTTTCACACCTAGAGACACAATTCCTACCTCTTCACCCTTTCTTTGCTCACATCCTGTAACACTCACCCCTGCAGACCTTGCCACGGTATTCTGCATTTTGGCATCTCCATTTGTGTCACATTTGATTTTGATTTTGACTTTGCAAAGCAAACTGACTCACCCACATCTGCAGGCAGGAGCTGTTGGTAGGTGCTGGGCAGAGCCCTCCTCATCCACGCTGCCACCACCATGTGCTGCCCTCCTTGAGGTGCAGGGCAGTCCCTGTCACACAGTTTGCTCAGGGGCTGCAGATCTGTGCTCATCTCTGGGGCTGCTGCATCCTCGCTGCTTTGCTTGGCCATGGAGTAAAGCGTGGCCTGAGCTTCAGGTAGAGGTGAGCTGGAAATCCACACCCTGTGTCCAAAGTGAAGCCCTCTGTTCTGCACCTGATATACAGACCTCTGAAAGACCTAAACCAAAAATATGTGGGGATTTTTAAATCTGCTTCTGTGTTCTCCTTTTAAATGTGCTTGTGCAGCTGTGAACTGGTTTGTCACCAGCAGGGAGGAAGAGAAATCCTCCATTATCATACTACTCCATTATCATGCTACACTCTGTGGGAATTGGGATAATTTGCCCCATTGTGAAGGGCTCAGATATCCGTCTAAACTAGGGTGACTTTAGAGGTTAACACCAATCAGGTGAGCCACAGTAACGACCTATGCATCCTCTACCTTCATGGCATCACCTCCTCACTGGGGTAAGGGCTTGTATCCAGACCATTTCTGATGGTTTTTGGGGTCCAGCTGAGAGTTGTCCACAAGCCTGAAGACATCTACTCTTGCTGGCCCAGGTGATGAGCTGGGAATGACTGCATTTGTGCTGCTGGGTGGATGTTTATAGGGATGGATGTGATTCAGGTGCACGCAGAGAGCACATTTACTGCAGAGGGGCTTTTAACAATGCTTCTAGTAGAATCCATTTTACTTCAAAGCATTAAAAATAAGCTGGCCACTGTCGTTCTCAAAAGCCCTCCTGAAGACAAAAGGTGCAATAAGATCTTTGTGCTGTCCTTCCCTGAGAAAGTTCAGGGATAAGTTTTTGCATCACTGATGGTCATGCTGTGGCCATGCCACTCTCAGTGACCCAGATGGCATGGCTGCAAAGTAGGACTAGACGCCCTTGATTCTGACAGCCCTGATCTTCCCTGCTTCCGTGTTCAACGTACAGTTCTCCATTTTGGGGGAGAAAGTCATGATCCCTCTGACTGCAGTTGTCTACCCAGCTAGTCAAATCTTTATTTCTAGCTGATGTAGCCCCATTCAGTTCCGCAAGCTGCCACATTCCTACTGCACTGGTGAGCATCTGGCTGCCTGGGAGCACTGTGGTGTGTTTCTATCTGGATGTCAGCCTCTGTACAGAGGCAGCGGATTTTCCAGTGCACATAGGGTCTCAGCCACACTGTGGATGCCAGAGATAATGTACCAGCATGCTGGCTCTGCTTTTGCATGAGCTCACTGCTCCTGCTTCCCACCCTGCTTTCTTGATGCCTTTCATTTCTCACTGCACCATCACCGACTGCAGCAATAGGTCAACTCTGATTTTGCAATCAGGATTACTAAATCAGGAAAGAAAAAAGAAAAGAAACTGCTGATTCAGTGTAATCTCCCTAGGCTGATGTTTTGCTGAAACAATGGGATTATTAATAGAATAAGTTTCCAGCACGTTATGGGACATGTCTGCTGGGCCATCAGCCTTATCCTTCGGGCTCTCTGTGAGGAAGCCCCGGTCCCTCTCCTCCTGCTGCTCATCCCGCTTCCCCTGACCTGTTCTGTTGACACTCACGGAAGAGCGTGAAGTCCTCTAGCTCATCCCTTCCCCTCCTGAACTCTGATATCAGTGGCTCGTGACAGGCAGAAGGTTCTTCCCATGCTTTCCTTGTAAATGTGCACCACAAAACCAAGTTTCATAAACAGACGCCTCAAAGTCACGGGCCTGGGGGGAACTGCTGGTGGAATGAATAGGAAGTGGCCTGCAAGTGGCTGGTGGAGGGAAATGTCCCTGGCCATACCCACTACCTTTCTCATGTCCTTCCACCACTGTTGTCTGCTGTGGGCATCTGCCACCATCAAGAGCTCATGGTAGAGCAAAGAGATGTAACAGCAAACTCTAACCTGGCAACAGCTAGACACGGTGGTTCCCAGCAGTGGTACTGCCAGGTACTTGGACAAATGTCAGCCTCCTCAGGATAACCATTTATCCTGAAAGAGCTGAAGTTGTAATTTGCTGAAGATACTCTAGCTGAGAGGTGTTTCTCCATTTGTCCATAAGGAGGTAATTTTTCCAAACTCATCTATTTGACTACAGACTGTCTTGGGCATAAATATGCAGAATTCAGGAGGCTTTCGTGCCCCTCCAAGGACGAAGAAAAGAGGACATCATGGTACAAACAGGTCCTATATCAGGTAAGCTAAAGCAGAAACCTCCACCATTTCTGCTGTCTCCTCTAGGCTGAAGTGAGAGGGGCAGCCAGCAAAGGTGACAGTCTATCCCTTATCCCAACACCTGCACTGATGTTTCTGCAGATGGGCTTCAGACCAAAAAATAATCCTGCCCACAGAACACACTGCTCTCCCACACAAAAAACCAAGTAGTTGTGCTTTGACACGTGACACAGCCCATACATGCCCACTGCAAAGCCAGTAGTTATCAGAGCTGTACAGTTGACTCCCTCAAAGGCAGGGAGACCCTGCACAGAGACCTTGACAAATTAGAGCACTGGGTAATCACCAACCATATGAAGTTCAACAAGGGGAAGTGACAGATTCTGCACCTGAGATGGGGCAACTCCAGATATCTGTACAAACTGGGGACTGAGATGCTGGAAAGCAGTGCTAGGAAAGGGCCCTGAGGGTCCTGGTCAATGGCAAGTTGAATATGAGCCAGCAGTGCCCTGGCAGCCAGGAGGGCCAACCCTGTCCTGCGGGGCATCAGGCAAAGCATCATCAGCCTGTCCAGGGAGGGGATTGTCCCACTCTGCTCTGCACTGGTGTGGCCTCACCTTGAATGTTGTGACAATTTGGCATACCACAATATAAGAAAGATATTAAGCTATTAGAGAGCATCCAAAGAAAGGCAATGAAGATGGTGAAGGGCTTTCCACCCCCTTCCCCATTTTACCTGTTTTTTCAGTCTTTTGTCTTTCTGAAATGAAATTGTTAAATTTTGACATATGATCTCTTGTAGTGCATTGACCACAGCCATCAGACAAACACCCACTCAGCTGTTCTTTCAGTTTTCCTTCCTAAAGGATGGGGAGAAAGCAGCAGGAAGGTGAGTAGACTCATGGTAGTTTAATATGGAAAGAAAAAGATGCACTTGCAAGCAAAGCAGAAAGAGGAATCCATCCTCTGCTTCCCATCAGCAGGAAGATAGGCAACTGCCTCCTGGGAATCAGAGTCTCAGCACATGCGAGGGTTGTTTGGGCTGACAAATGTATGAAGGAAAAACTTCCCCCTTCTTTCCCTGAAATTCTATCACTGAGCTTGACATCACATGGTCAGAATATCCACGGGGTCTGTTCAGGTCAGCAGCTCCTGCTGTGTCCCCTCCCAGTCTCTTGCCCAACCCCAGCCTGCTCCCAACCTTGACATTGTGTAAGCTCTGCTCACAACAGCCAAAACATCAGAGTGTACCAACAGCGGTTTAACCCCAAATCCAAAGCACACCACCACACTGTGTTGGGCTGCTGTGAGAATGTTACCTTCATCCCACTCAGACTCCATGCAGCTTTCCAGTATGATGGTGTTTATGCTAAAATGCCTTGTTCTCCCTGAGGAAGGACCAAGGACTTTGATGCCCATGAACATCAGGAGGCACTACTGAATTCAGGGAATGCCAAAGCAGGATGTGAGTGATCTGCCCACAAGCAGTTCATGGAGGTACCAGATGTGGGGTCTCCCTTGTGAGTATCTCACTGACTGCCCAGATCAACCCTGGTTAGCACCTCCTGAAAAAAAGGGCAAGAAATGGTGCATCACATGGAGAGTTTCCATGCAGAAGAGAGACTGAGGCAAATAGACAAGTTCTAATGCCAGGGTTTTAAAACAAACCTTGAGGCCTCTAGGCATATGGAAGCAGGGGCCTTGTGAAGCCCTCCATGTCCCTGCATGGCCAGACCTGTGCTCAGGGGGTCTGGCTGCTGCAGTAGCACCTGTGCACTCCTGAGACTGTGGAGAAGCACTTGTGCTACAGCAATAAAACTCCCAGCACTGCCTGGCTGACATTTCTCCTTTCTAGCTTGATGTGTTGCTCGGCTTTGTTGTAGAGATTGAAAACAGATTTTCTTTCCCTTCTAAGAGTTACGTTAATTTGTGTTTCATCAGAACTTGCCTCTTCTCCTTTTTCTTTTTTTTTTCCCTTTAGGCTGGATCCAGCTGCACCATGAATTCAAGGAACCACCTGCAAAATATTTTAATGACTTCAACCTGCTCTTTGAGGTGAATTAATATCAGGGCAGCCTCCACAGCATGGTGAAATAGTCAGGCTTGGCTAAGCAGGCCACCCTCAAAGTCGAAAAATATGTTTTACAAGGCAGAGGCTCCTGACAGGCAACTTTGTTTTCGAGGTCTTTGTATAGTGTCTTGTTCCTTACCTGAAGACAGTTGTCCCCTATTCAGGTAAGAGCTGATCCTGGGGACTGGATGTATCTCAGACCAGATTAGAAACAGGAGGGATAACATGACATGAAAAAAACAGCCGCACAAAGGATGGATTAGATCTGTTAATGGTCTGATGGATTAGACCTGTTAATGCTCTGCCATAAACATTGCAATTACAGTTGAAGAGAGGCATCTCCCAGGGCTTGCTCTGTACGTAGCAGCTCTGTGCTGTAGGGAGAGATCAGCTGCTCCCTAATGCTCCTTTTTCTGGAATGCTTTGGTTCATCCCATGCATTCAATGAGGCCAAAAAGACTTCTCTCAGCACAGTTCACAGTGTAGCTATGTCCCCACTTTCCTCCATCCCTTGGGCTTTTAAAATTCCAGAGTAATTTTAGATTTGCTAAGCAGCTGCAGGTGCTGTTGTGGTCTTTTCTGGCCAGGTGTGTGTCCCACAACCAACACAGCCAGGCAAGAATGTCTTTAGTCTGCCTTTATCTTTTTTTTCAGGAAAATCTCTGGTATTATGTAAGGTTCAGGGTCATTGTATTTTTAAATATTAAGCCAGGCAGGTAGTCAGCACATTGTTCAGAAGGACATTCTTAGAGAGGTTTATTATCAAGTATTGTCCTTGCACTGGGGCACGTCCCAATTAATTGCCTGCACGTCAATGCATTACTCTGGATTTATCTCAGGGTAAACATATTAAGGAGCTAATACTTGGGCTTCCACTAAAGGATGCCATGGGATGGTTTGTCTCTGATAAGGTTTCTGGCACAAATTCCCACGTCCTGAATGCTATTGGCAAACACTTCAGCTTGAAAATCCATTATCCTGTAAACCACTCCATGCCCCTTATGCAATGAATGCGGAGAGCAAACATGTGTGTGAGCAGCTATATACACAGGCTTGAAACCGTCACTGACAGTAGTCCATACAGAATTAACTCAAAGCAAGTGTCCTGTAAAACACGTGTGCAGTGCTAGGATTTAAAGCTCAGACCCTGAAAATGCTCCAGACGTCTCTGCTTCTCAGTTTTCTGCTGACCCTAGTGAGCAACAATCAGCCCTCCTGTTAAATCATTTCCCGTAATTGCTATGGTGACACTGGGTGCTTCAGAGACCCGAAGATATGACTTTTCCCCTTGAATTTCCTTCCTTCATCTCCTTCCCTCTGTTCTCATGTCCCTTTGTTGTCCTCCTGTGCAGCTCCTCTGGGTGCTGACATGATGGCATTGCTCCTGTCTGCTCAGTGCGGCTCTGTGAAAAACCCTCGATTCCCTTTTGGTGACTTTCCTGCTTGCCAGTGACAGCTACGTGTGTGTGAATTTGCTCAACATCCTGCTAGGAAATGATAAGCTGGAGTGTGAAACTCCCAGCACCAGCACATGGGGAGGGGTAAGTGACAGAAAAGGAAAACTTGCCTTTATTGGGATCTTCGTTGCCATCCTCCAAGGCACAGCCCCTACATAAACCAGTCAGTTTGCAATCACTGCATTGCTCCTCACAGATTTCACCTTTACATCAGTCTGGGTTGTTTTCTCTTCTCAATAACTGACTGCTTCTTCTCCATTATGGTCTTTAGCAATGATAACTAATTCTTAATTAATTCTTTTGATTCTCCGCTATTTCTCAGTGTGAGGGTGCCTGCCTCAGGAAGTACCTCAGGGAAAGGGAACAAGAAGCTGGCGAAAGATGGAAAGAGCGGGGTGAAGCATCTGATGAGGTGGAGCAGAGACCCTGGTCAAAGTGGTGAGGGCCTGGGAGAGGACAGTGCAGTGGGTGCTGCTGGCTTAGCATGTCAGTCCTACAGCACTGAGAACAGGGCAGAGTCTCTGGGGCCATCAGTAAGGTTTGTTCTTGTCCTCATGGGCACATGGGTGGCGTGTTAGGACTGGAGTGTATGTGCAACCTTTTGACTTGCCTTCTCACCAGCCAGTGGCAGGCTGGTGGTTCTCACAGTTCATATTTTCTACAGTGCTTGAAAGGCAAGTGTCATCACTGCTTCCTTCCCATGCAGAAACAAAAGCAAAGCTCTGGTTCAAAATTCTCCTCTGAGCATCTCACAAAGTGGGCTAATGTTAGTAGCAGGAGTGACTTAAGATGGTGTCAAAAGAGCAAACAAAATTACTTTTTTTCTTTTCATGCTTTCAGATGCTTTATTTCTTTGTAAGAAACCGAGTGCAAGTGTCAAATGCCTGGAGAATCCCACGATGCTCAGATCTTGCCAGTGGCTAACTTGCTTGAGATGTGGGCAAGTCTTTCTAGGGAAAAAAAAAATCTTTCATACTGACCTTCAGGCTTTTGTGCCGCTTTCCATAATCAACACACACCTTATTCTGGGAACTAGCTGGGAATTCCCATTCTCCTGCTACTCTGGCAATGACAGATCAAGCAAAGCTGAACTGCTTTGATCGCTTTGATGAATAAAACCAGAATTTTCCCCACGGCTCTGACTCTTGCCTAATTCCAACCTTTCCCATTGAAATGCCCTTTTTTTTAATTTTTTTGTTTTTCACCAAAGTAACTGGAAGCAGTGGGCCTCTAGGATTCTCACACTTGAATACGAGTTAAAGACCTAAAAGGCTTGGGCAGAGTGGCTGGAGCCGTCAACACCATTAATTCAGGAGTATTGCTGTTCTCACATACCTATGGGTATTTGAGCAGAGTTTTAACAGAAATTTGATGGAGCCAGGCTCTTCTCAATGCTGCCTAGCAATAGGAAAAGAGGCAACCAGCAGAAACTGATGCACAGGAAGTTTCACCTGAATGTGAGGAAGAATTTCTTTACTGTGTGGGTGACCAAGCACTGGAACAGATTGGCCAGGGGGTTGTGGAGTTTCTCTCACTGGAGATATTTCAAGAACTATCTGGATGCAATTCTGTGCCATGTGCTCTAGAATGAGGTTGGACCACTGTGGTCCCTTCCACCCTGATCCATTCTGTGATTCTGTGAAAAGGGCTTCTCATGCCACAGCCGCTCCATGTCCCCTGTGTGTTGCCTATGAAGACAGGTCCGTATGGCAATGGCGCTATGTGGCAGCGGCAGAGCAAAGAATAACCAGGTGTCATTGAAGGCTGGTTCAATACAGAGATGGTAATCACTGAAATAAAAGAGTATGGTTCTTAATAAATTCCCTCTGTCCTAACCACTAGGGAACCTGGCAGAAGACACAATTTAAGCAAAAACAAACATCAAAGCCACATATGTATATATACTTAAAAGGAAGGAGGAAGGGGAGAAATCAGTTAGAAATAGGTTTTCATTAATCAGTCAAATACTTAAATCTAACTCAATAAAATAGTAAAGATTGGCCTGCTATTATTTGTCTTTATTAATGAGTCAGATATCTTTAGTTCAATATAGCACTCTTGATGACATCAAGAAATTCTACAGAATTCTACAGAAGCCACTGATTTGTATTCACTATTGTGTTCAAATGAGCTGAGCTGGTGAAAATGTCCATGCTGTAGGGTATTTAAACTTCCCAAGGCATGTGCAGATTTAGGGCCTCACTCAGAGGGTGTTGGCTTGAAGCAGCAACTTTTGGGACATGTCAGCAGGCTTCAGGTGAGTCAGGACCAGGGAAAGGCATGAGAGGAGCTGCAGTCATGGTGAAGGTATGGAGCATTTCTGAGCCTTCTGTTACAGTCAGTGGAGCAGGAGAGCTGAAGAGCATTGGCTAGCACAACCCTGAAGCTATGATGGTCCTTCTTATGCTCTTCAAAACTCTTCTCTTCAATAATGTTGGGGCCACAGAAGGACACCACCAGTGTCTCAGACCCCACTTCCTTCTCGGTGAGGCTCCAGCAGAAGCCCTGGCTGACCTCACACACGTTTTGGGGCTGAAATCCAGAGGTCAGTAGTGTGCAAGGGGCTTGGTGTGTTTGCTAGCACTGGACAGGGTGAGGATTGATAAGGCAGGTCAGCCCAACCAGATGGATGCTAAGCCAGTTAGCCTGGCTCCTGCTGCCCTCCCAGCCACATCTGAAAGGGATTTGCAGAAGCCTTGTGACTGAGGCTTCAAGACTCTCTCCTTGCCAAAAATATTAGAAAGACATTGTAAAAAATTACGGCTCCCGGTGTCAATAAAGTATGTGACAATTGCAGTGGATTTCTGGATGTCCTAATTTCTTTAATTAAATTGCACCAAGTGAGCAAGCTGGTGAGCAGCTTTCCCTGCAACATAAGTGCATAGTTGAGAGAATTGGACCAAGGTACCACATGTTAATCATTATAAGATTTTGTCTGCACAACATCAGTCTTGCACAGATCTACTTATGAAATCATACCTTTCCCATTAAGAGCAGTTTGAGTTCTAAAAGCGAATTCATGTTGGCTTGCCATGAGTCTTTGCATAGGGCTAAGGAAACCTGGGAGACATGGCCCTGCTTTAGGTAATGAAAAAAAAATTAACCTGACTTCTCTTTTGTGGTGAAATCTCTGCTTAAGTACTGTGGATTGATGGAGCGGCCTGAGGTAGGGAGAATTTTAAAAAAGATGTCAACATGCCAATAAATGTATGTGCCAGAAAGAAATGCATTAAATGTTAGTCCATCAGAACAAGCTAAAGAAAGGTGTTCTTTTATGGAGAGAGAGAGTCTGATAGCTCACATCATTAAGGAAAAAAATTATCAAAGCAGAAATGAGCTCAAGCTTCCGAAAGTCATCTCACATTCAGAGCTCATTCCCTCAACCAGACAAGGGACGGATATTTGATGAGTAAGACCCAGAGGGGATCTCAAATCTAGGGAGAGTCTTGGGTGTACATTTTCCTTTAACTGTACCCTGCTTTCCCTCCACAGGTTACCCGAAGCTCAGGATCAGAAATGGCCTTTCAGGAGTTGCCCCAAAACCTCTCCGCAGGCCTCAAAGGAGAATAGCAAAATCCTAAAGCAAAATGAAAAGAAAGTGGATCAAGGTCACAGATTTCATTCTCCAGCTTGAGATCACGAAGATCCAGACTAATGACAAGCAGATGGGAAGTTAGGCACTGGTCTAAGTTGGCTGCCTTTTGCAATAGCAGTAGGGCTTGGTCTATAGTGCAACATGTTTCTGATAGAGACATGCTGGCTGTGGAGAAAAAAACATTGCACCTCCTCACAGAAGGCTGGGCCAAGAAAACTTTTGTTTTAGATGGTGTTTTGTCAGCCTAGCAACGTTGTTAGTAGAGATGATATAGCCCCGCTGGCAAGAAAAATCCTCATTTGGTACACGCAAAGGTCTGATGTGATGTCTCCAGTAGCATGACCTTACCAGGAGACGATCTGTTGTGCCAACAAGCTCTCCTTTGGTGGTCTGCATGGGGACCTGTAGCTGGGAATGAGCATGAGCAGCTGGTGGTAGGAGAAGGAAAGACCTACAGTGTACCTGGCTCTCTGCTCTGTCCCCTGGCACCAACACAGTCAGTGGGGCAAGAAATGGCATCTTTTGTCTGTTTTTTGTCTGTTTTTTCATAGATAAAGCCCTCAGCAAGAATAACTCCTAGTGCATTTTGGCATGTGAATAATGTCCCTGGAAAGCAATCCAGCAGTGACCTATCACAGGAAGGGGACAACAATCAGCAGCTCATGGTGGGTGTTGTATCATGTAGACTCTACTCAAAGGTCAACTCCTCAGTGTACTAATAAGAACACTTGAGGTTCTTTTGTCTACACACCAAAGTAAAAAAAAGAAAAAATAAAAAATTAAGAAAACCCATGTAGACATATCTCCTGTCCTAGGAAATAAACACATCCCTGTCCTGTGGCAGTGCCCCAGACTGGCAGCAAGCTCGTATTACTTAATTATGATATGTTGCATATACCAAATAGCAGGGGACAACCCCCCTCCTTTATTCTCACAGTCAGCTCTGGCTGTGTCTGCCTTGCAGCTGTTCAGACCACATATATCAAGATGTCTCAGCATCCCAGTGCAAGCAGAGGTGCTGGAGATGCAACACTAGAGAGAGAAGATGCACTGCTGAAGACCTGATTTTACCCTTAACAGCGCAGAACCAACTTCTTCCCTTCACAGGCTGATTTCCTTCCCTTTAAATGCAAGTTTGGTTATAGTTCTTTGCAAGGTTTCCCCCTAAAAAGCACCAGCTGCCATTTTGCCTCCACACCAGTTCTTCCCTGTTGCCATCCTGGACCCATTGCAGGGATGACCAGCTGCTGTATTGCCCACCAGCAGGATTATATGGACAGTGAGAGGAAAAATGCCAGGAAACTTCAACACCTCTGAGAAACCTGATCTTGTGCATCCTAAGCACATGCTCCTGTTCTCTTCTATTTATTTCTTCCAGCAAATGGCTCAGTCATACCTCCCAGCTCTATCCTGGGCTGAGGATAGAGCAGAAAATCTCCAAGTACAAAATAATTTTAAAAGATACAATTATTTTTATAAAATACAGAGCATTTGAAGGGGAAAGAAAATGTGCGTTTTACAGACTACTGAATCACACAGTCCTACAGGGAAGAGCCCAGGAATGTGCCTTCCAAGCCCATGGTACCCAGAGTCACAGCTGCTTTGCCAGGCAGACCCAGGGAAGATTCAGATCTGGAGCACCAGGATAAAAACCCAAGTGGGAAGCCCAGGAATGAGAGTTTGTCAGTGTTCCTCCTGGCTTTAATTAAGCTCATTGTCATTTTGGTCAACTCCCACTCCCCTTCCCTCCCTCTCTCTGTCTTTTTGCCCTGAAAGTCTGTTCAGCAGATTGTTCCCAGCTCTCAAAGCTCACAGTTTAATTAAACTCATTCAGTGGTTTTGAATGACTAATGACCTCTTATCAGGTATTGTGCTACAAATAACAGGCGAATGACCTCCCCTCCCACCCTTCATTAATACACTGTTATTTTTTTCTACTGCCTGCCCTGCCAAGACTCCTCCTGCTTCAAAATACCATGAAGATTGAAAACTTCCTTGAAATACATTTCAGTTAAGTGCAAAGGGCACAAAGAGGCCCATGGATGGAGATGCACCTTTACAGGCCCACCTTGAAAAACCTGGCTATGGAGTGGTATAGCTTATAATCCAATTTTCAGCAAAGAACAAGCAAGTCCTGTTGGATTTCGAACATCAAGGTCTGTCTGATGGGCATTTCTGTCCATCACTGGACATCAAGTGTCTGGTGCTAACTGAGTGAGTGTGGTTCAGGTTTGAGTATCCCTGAATCCTCCAAGGATAATCACTAAGGCAATAAGAGAAAAACATTTCTACTGGAGCTACAGAAAGGGCAAGGATTTAGGATGAAAAGAAAGAAGCAAAAATTCCATTTTGCTCATATTCTCTGATCTCTCCTTGTTCAGATGTGAAGGTTTTCATGAAGAGGAGAAAGCCTCTATGATCACCATCCTGAGCCCCCTGGGCCCCGTGTGAGGAAGAAAAAGAGCTGAGATGAGCGCAAGTTGTTGATGTGGCCTTTGCTGAAGTATTGGGTTCTCTCAGAAAAATGATACAGAGAAGTAGGAAGAAAATAACACAAAACATAGTTTCTTTTCCCGGTGGCAGTTCTCTTTTTGAGGTCTGGGGTGGGTGTGGCATATGGCTGTGCTACCTCCGGGTAAGTGGCTCTTCTCAGTTACTTGGCAGCACTTTGCTTATTGGGAGCACTTAAATGTTGTGTTCCTTCCGTGCTCCTTCACACCATCAGTGCCAGAGATTCATGTTTTATGAGGTTTTGTGAGTGTCTGAGGGGTGAGCTGGGAGCACAGAAGGCTCTGCCAGGCTCCCAGCATAGCGGCTGCTCTGGAATGATGTTTCTCTGGGAAAGTCCATTACATAGGTTTCCAAATGCGCAGGTGCACAGGGAGATCCTTACTACAAATTTGTAGTGCCACAATGATAAGAAATGAAACTTAACTAGTAGGATTGTTGAAGAACTACTTTTTGCCTTCTTGAAGTTGTCTTATAAACACAAAATGAAAACAAAACCAAAAAAAGGTAAGTTCATAGTGTAACTCTTCCCCTATTAATGACACTCTATACACCAGCAACAACTTTTGGCCATAGGTGACAATTTGGGCTTGTTTTCAAGTGTTCACCTTGATGCAAAGTTTTCAGACTTGTCATTTTATATCCTTTAGGTCAAACTCAGACGTAAGAATGTGTTAAACCCAGACATTTTTTAAAGCACAGCCCAGAGCAGTCTCTAACTGCAACTTAACTCTGTCCCATGCAGCCTGAACTGAAGGAGAGCTGAACTTGCTGTTGTTTATCTCTTTCTCTATGAAATGCTCAGCCTGTTCATGTACACACAGCTGGCACGCTGCAATTTGCTCTAGGTTTATGGCCTGAAGCTGCGTTTTTCTCCTGATGCATCTGCAGCCCAGGGTGGGAGACCACAACACAGAGGATGGAAACATCCATGGGCTTGGATTTCCCCCGTGTGAAGCCACAAAGCCAAGGTGGACCTGGCCATGTTTGACATAGAGATATGGTGGAGATTTTAGTGAAAGCGACTTTCTGAGCTCCACTTCTGCTGCAGTGGGTGGTTATGGTCACCCACCTGCTCACACGGGCCGGACATGGCCGGACACTGTGAGGAAGCTCAGCAAACCCACTGTGTGCCGTGTGGCTCCTGGTTTCTTGGCCAGCCCAGCTGTAAGGAAGCCACAGAAAGTTGTGTTCTGCTTCGTACGAGTGGGCAGGGCTGACATGTTTCCATCTTTGATTTTCCGTGTGTTTGACAATAAAACATCCACATGGCAGCTCTAAGCAAGGGAGAAATAACTGAACTTCTACAGCCATGACAAGACCCCTGCAGCAGCCACTACACAGACAGGTTCCTTCTGCCTCAGCATCCTCTTCTGTCACCTGGCCAAGCCAAGCCAGAAGCAAAGTCCTACCTCTCCTATCAGGTGTCCCCAGAGATTTGCTCACAGTGGGATGGCCCCAGGGCTGAGTGAAAACTGGCTGTTTGGGGTCTACAAGCCCCAGGTTTCTGGAAGTGGTCAGCTGCAGCACTGTGGCTGATCATGGCAATACTTGGCCTTGGGTAGGACAGGACTTTCCAGGGATGGCAGGTGGAGCTAGGTCTGCCAGTGCTCCCCAACCCAAGCAGGACTGAGGGGTGCCCTTTCTTTGTATGAGCTCATGGGATACCCTCCTTATCAGAATTCTCTGTTGAAAAAGCACCTTTGATTTTCTGACCTACATAAGTTCCCTGGGATAGCTTTACAGCAGTATGGCAAAGAAATTCTGGCTCCTGTCGATGACATTCATTCCACCCACGACCTTAATGTTTCATACCACATGAGCAAAGAAAAACAATACAGGGATAAACTCCTGTACAAGATGCTTCACTTGGGGATGGACAGAGTCAAAGATAAAGCAGTTGCAGATGAACATCTTCATCTCCTCAGCTGTGTAGAGTTAAAACTACATACAGAACTGAATTTCTTCATTGCTGTTTAAATGTAACTTTTCTGTCATGTCCCCAAAATAAAACCACAAAACTATGAACATTTTCTCATTTTGAGAATATTCATGACCTTTCGTCATTGTTCCCATCCAAGTCACTTTTTTTGTGCTGTGGCTGGGCTTCCTCTCAGCAGAGCACTGCCTTCCTCTTCTGATCTGCTACTGTCAAATATCAGCTGCCAGCTCTTCAGCTGGGTTAAAAATGGCCAGGGACAGTAGGAAATTATTGCAGAACTCATCCACTTTCTTTTCCTGCAGGGGTCAGTCTGTGAAACTGTGGACCACGTCCTACTGTATCTGAAAGGCTACTAAAAAAAGATAGTGAGTGGTCAGAAGGTTGAAACAGCCACTTCCCACCAGGGAAAACCCATTCCTTTAGAGAAACAATTCCTTTAATTTTCCCTATGCAGTCCCATTCAGCCTCTCTCTTGACTGTAGTATGTGAATGAACACATCGGCTCAAATGGACCAAAGCCTTAGGTAGCCCACTGCCCTGCCTGAGGTTTGCCAAAAGTGAATGCCTAGGAAAGGGCAGAAGAAGAGAATATAGGAACATATTTATCATGTTTCCCAATTGTTTTCTGAGCTTCCAGTCATTCTCAGCTCAGGGATTTCCTGTACAGAGAAAAAATGCTTCAGGTAAAACCAAGGCTGGTTCTGCAGGAAGAGGGGCAAGGAGATGGGATGTTGAGAGCAGAGGAAGGTCCTGGGGAGCAAAGTGGGAATGGGTCAGGGCAATGTATGAACTAAAAGAATTGAATAAAGAGTCTGAGACATCTGCAGTGGTGTTAGAGAAGCGCCTACAACCATATCTAGATGGGCGACAACGAGGGAAAACCCTCCCCAAACACAGACATCCTCTCTGACAAGCTTCATCCCTGGGTATATGAGATGGGAAGTTAAGACCTGCAGGAGGGAAATGTTAAAATCACAAAAGCTAAAGGTATTGATCTGGGACGGTCTTAAGATGACTCCTGACATATGTTTGTGCTATGTGCTCTTAAAACCCAAAGACTAACAGTCCTCCACAGATAACCTGTCCTAATGTGTAATTACCTTCACAGTTAGAAAGGACTTTTTTCCCCCCCAAATGCCTATTACTAAGCTCTGTTGCTAAACATTGAGCTCATTCCTTTTTGTCCTCCCCTTGGTAGCTATGGAAAGCGCTTGACTGCTGCCCTCTTCCTAATAACCTCTTGCATATTTGAAGACTATAATCAAGTTCCCACTTCTCTTTTCTGGGCTGTCAAATACTTTGTTAACTGCAAGAAGTATCACAGCTACTGTTTGCCTATATTCATTATGTCAGACATCCCATTCCCAGCTGGCAGGAAGTACCACTCTCACCCAGCCTGAAGTGTACAGGAACCTGTGATGCCTGTGGGGTGCAGGCAGAGCAGGATGACTATCGCTGTCAGGGGAAATCCCAGGCACAGCCCTGTGCCCTGGCACTCCTGGCAGCGAGTGTTTCAGAGCAGGAGGAAATGGTCAGTGTGCAGGAGGGAAATGCCTCTGTGTTGCTCTCCGTGCTGCCCTGCAAGGCAAGGCTTTACAGCTTCTTACAGTTAAGGAGCCATCATCAGCTGCCTCTGTGCAGGAATTGCTCTCACTGTGCCATCTGCCTCTGGAAACCAAGTAATGCTGAGCAGGAGCATGGAGCACTGAGTTTTCCAGTGTGGCTGAGCCACTAGACGAAGAGGGTTCCTTAATTGCTCGAAATCCATCACCTTTCTGTGATAGTGGTGTCACCTTGCTCTTGCATGAAAAAATAAGAGGCACATCTGATTTCCTCTCTTTCCCCTGAGCCTTACTGTGTCTTGCAGGCTCACCCCAGCATTAGGAGCAGCCTTGGTGCTGGCTCTCCAAGTAATAGTAAAAGCTCTGGGGACTCCAGGACCAAATTGTCCTTTCATCAACATTTTCTAAAACCTTTAATGTTGGATTCTCTAGGGGGTACAATGTAGGATAACTTCCAGGCGTTATATAGCAAGCTATACAGGGTAAGTATAACTTACTTAATATACCTTACCGTACCTCATACTGGCTTTTGGCTATTAGAAACTTTATTTTATGCAGAGATGGACGCGATTAGCAGGGCTCTGCCCGGCCCGGAGCCGCTGCCATTCAGCATTGCAGCATCCCCACCTTGTGGTGCGTGCCGGAGCGCTGTGAGCGCCCAGCATGGATCCCGCCTCTGCCCAGGCTGCGGGGACAGCTGGCCATCGGGCTGCAGTGGGGGCTCACTTCAAGCCCTGGCTAAACATTCATTGCAGACCAATGCACTAGCATGAGCTCTGTCTCTTCTAGACAGGCACTAAAAGGTATGAAAAAGTCCTGGATGTATGAGGAAAGGTGTTTTTTTTTGTGTGTGTGTGATGTTCCTTGAATATTTTCTTGTAGAAAGATGAAATCCTGGTTCTGATATGTAAATATGTACCTTGAAAATTCAAAATACCACTAATGGTTTTGCAGAGGTGTTACACAACTGGCCAGTACCTTCTCCTTTGCTGCTTGTGCAAGAAGGGGTCTCAGGGATGTTGTGGGCTTTACTGAGAGCATATTTTGCAAGCAAGAAGTTTGTGACTCCTCAGTTAGTGCTGTGAGTGTCACTGGTCTTCAGAAAAAAACCAGGTATTTCTAAATCCCACGGATTAGCAACTGACTCAGTGAAAACTAGACATTTTTCTCAAAGACCTGGATAGTTTTCAGTCTCTGAGAGCATCTGCATGAGGATAACTTCAGCCTGACCTTTGCCTTCTGAAGTCACATGCTGTGAGCTCCCTGGCACATGCCCCATGACTATGGCACAGAAAATTCTCAGCACCTCCTGGCAGAAGAGGAAACCTGGCAAGGTGGAAACATGGGTGGAAACTCAGCACCTTCAGTGCTTTCTTTTGAGGGAAGGTGACACAATATTGTATCTTGTAAAAAAATAAATTAAAAAAATTATGTATTTCTGCACACACCGACTCTAACAGTTGCGGGTAAATGCCTGGTACCCCAGGGCTGCATTTTCTGCAGTGCTCTTCAGCACTTTCTGAATAACAGGAACAGTTTATAAAAATATAAAGCCATCAGTGACTTTGACTAGCTCAGAGTCTGTTTCTCTCTTGCACTTCTTCTTTGTGTGCCAAGGAATTAAGACTATTCACATCTGCTTAACGGAGGAACTGATGGCTAGAAGGAACAGGAGGCAACCTCCTCCCTCCAGCTTCCTTCTGTGGTAAAAGGATGAGGATCTGCAGGGTCTCTCTTAAAAAGCTTTTCTCCAGGCTTGCTAACTTTGCAACCTGCTGATGAGTTAATGCGAAACAGAGCCCTGGAAAACGCAGGGAGCGAGAACAGCGAAGCAGCCTGGGGGTGTGGGGTGGATAAATCACGGACGCGCCGGCCGGGAGGGAAGTTGCAAGGCTGCGGAGCCATAAAAGCTGAGCTTGCTCCATACGCCTCAGCCGCTCGCCGGGCTGCTCCGGAGCTACTTGACAGAGCTCTGCCTTACAAGCCCGGTCTTCAAAGCATTCCTGTCTTTATTGTTGAATGCACCAAATGTCTCCCACAGCTGTTTAGTTGGTTTGTGAGCCTTGTTAAGTGCCGGGTTTATCATAGCTTTCCCAAGGAATGCTGTGCTCCCAACAAGTAGCTGAAAGATATTATCTGGTTCAACCAGCTGAGGAGCTCAGGCTCCTTGAAGACTAGCTGGGAGTGTACAACTAGTTTCTTTACAGGGGCAGACACTGGCCAGTTTGATATGTTTAACTGAACTTGATTGTCCTTTGGGCTATATTCTGCTGAGAAGAGAGGTGTGTGGGGAGTCTCAGAATTGTCACCCTTGTAGTGGTGGAAAACCACTAAATACTGCCTGGTAAGCCATTCAGGTAGTCACAGCCTTTCAAACCTTAAATCAGTCTGTTCATACTTATATCACCATAAAAAATATCCACCACCTAAATGTTGTGCACCTGCAGTTGGCAGAACCCTCTGCCCAGACTGACCAAATATTGTTACCTGTACCTTGTGTCCTCTCCATGATACAAGCCAGAAAAATGTCCCTTCAGTGGCCAAGGCTGCATCCAAATGAGGATTTGTTTTCCCATCAGAGCAATAGCAAACCATACCCTCCATTGCAGAGTATGGAAAAGGTCTACAGCCCACTTTGGGAGTTGCACCTGAACTCAGCCTGCTTCCCTGTGGATTAAACCTCGCTCAGGCTACTGGCTGTTAAAGTTCCCTCCACAGCATTAAGCAACTCTAAGCTTTCTTTGAAGATCACTTTAAACATCTTTCAAAGCCATAATGGGTAACGTGAAGGTGAGATATTTAATGGTCACAATAACCTTATAAAGCACACAGAGAGACAGACAAAGTACCTGAGTACTGCAGAGTACCAAGCCACTGAGTAAATGGGTTTAAGTGCCTGCCTCTCTCATTTGCTTGTTCAGCTGATAGATGCAACCATAAGCTCCCCATCTGCAAGCTCTCTGGGCTCTTCATAAGCTAGTTTTGTCCATGACATACAGTTAATATTATTAATTATTGTCTCTCTCATCTCTGTGGAGAACAGTGTTCTCTGAGTGAGAGCAGAGGAGAGCCCCTCCTGTCACTGGTGCACAGCGGGCAGCAGAGTAAGACAAGGAAGAGAAATATTAGGGAGAAACATGCCGAGATGGAGTTTCCCATCCTTTTTCCACCAGTACGAGGAGGCTTGCAGAGGAGTACTGTATGCCCTTGGATAGAGGATACAGGACAGAAACTAAGCAATGACTTAAAATCTTTCAGTGGAGGATGATAAAATTACAGTATGTAATGAAGGCACGGAAAAGTACAAACTATAAACGAGGCAATTCTACAAAACAGGTCATGAGACAACAAATCAGCTCTGCTTAGAAAGTGATATGAGGTTAGACCACTGGTGAAAGTGACGATACAAAGTTCAATGTACATCATGCTGCTATTTGCAGTGCAGTCTTAATGTTTCTGATGTGAAATTCAGAAACAGAGATGCAGACTTGCATAAACTGAAGCAAACCTTTAAAAGACAACCTGAAGAACTGAATGGCAATCCAAACTAAGACCGTAGTGAACATGTGGGAAAAGAAAGAATTCAGCTGAAAGGAGACAGTGTGGGGGTTAAAGGGGAAGGTAGACACACTTGATTTTCAGCAGAATGAAAAGAAAAAAATGTTCTAAAATATGTAGATATTGTAAAATGTATTCTCTGGTCATATGTTCTCTCCCTTCTCCCTGATGTGAGTGTTGGTGAATGGCAAACAGCCACCAGTTCAGGTGTCTGGGCTTCCCTTGGGAAGCCGCTGTTTGGGTGGCAGTGTGGGATTGGACATCGCTCCTGGCCAGACCCTATGCCCAGCCCTGCCTGCCCTGAAACAGTGGATGTGGAGCTGAAGACATTTTGGTTTGCCCTGGGACAGCATCATAGGCACCAAAAATTTCTTGGAGGGTTAAGGTTAATTTTCCCTCCTAGTTAGTCGGTTTTAAATCCCAGTTTGGATCACCTTAAATGAAAGAGGGTTGTTACTGGAATTTTTTTTAATGTATGGATCAAAATAAGAGGTATTGAACTGGATTCAATAACTATTGCACTTTTCACATCATTGTAAAGTTTTCTAGAGTCATAGAAATACTAAACCATCCTTTCAGTGGTCCTAGCAACCAATGCTCTTGACATTAAAGGGGAACTATGTTCACTGAGTCAACTCTGTTGGTCATGTCCCACACAGCTCCTGTCTCTGAAGCCCACACATATAAATTTTTCTTGGCATAAGAGTTACAGAAAGAATTACTTGGATTTGATGAGTCAAAAGTTTACCCAGCATCAACCTTGGTTGACAGTTTCATTTCAGCAAACCTAGATTATTTTGGATATCTATTAAACTGGACTGACTGGTATTCTCATTCCCATATATACACACACATACCAGACAATAATCTCTTGAACAACCCACAGATGAATTCCTTAGCTTATGAATCTGCCAGAAAACACATAATTTTCCCCATCAAAGAATGTTGCTTGGCACATCTTTAATATATCACTTACACAGCCCTCAATCAACCTAAATGATTCATCTAACAATGTCGCTTAAGTGAGGCTTTACGTGATTGAATGGTTTATCCTCACTGAAAAAGCACACACCATTCAGTCCCACATATCAGCTATAAAAGTTATTAATAACTAGGAATTATTTAGATAAGAGTCATGAGGTTGGCTTTAGCCTGGGTGATGGCAGCTGACCCACTTTGAGCTCCATCAGTAAAATGAGCCAGAATTTGCCCCTGTGGGAAGAGATCAGAGGCTTGGAGGCTCAACACCAACCCATGCATCATATTTTATGTTGTGTTTTACAGTTTATCAGCCTTTGGATTAAGATTTATTAGTGTTGCCTTGCTGTTTAGTGGTCGTAACTCATGACAGGCTTGTTGCTGAGCAGTGCCTGTGACAGAGAGGATGGTTCTTGCTGTGGACATTGTACCAAACTACAAACCCACACAGCAAAACCACCTCAAGCAGCAATGCAGAGACATCAGGTCTCTGCCAGGCCAGTTGTCCTGCCTACGTGGTGCCTCACATCTGTAAGAGGCCAGGAGACATTACTGCAGCCAGTAATGGCTATTGGATCTGATCACAGCCATGGGTCAAGAGATCTGTCTCCAGGGTTCTCACGGATGTGAGAGGCTGTTATGGGCTTGGCCACCTCTGGGATGGAGACGCCAGTGATTAGCTTGAGGACAGAGAGCAGAAAACTGTCTGAGCCAGCACAGCCAACACATTGTCCAGGGCACCTGGGAAGTAATTTTTCATCTGTGATGTCTTCTCTCCTCCAGGGCTGGATGAATTACATAAGGTTGGACACCAGACAGGCCAAACAGGGTTAGAGCACCATGTGATCTCAGCTACAGTTCCCAGCCCAGCGTTCTGATACTGTGCACAGACATGGTAACTTGGCTCCTTTCCTGCTTGAAAACATTTGTTTGGATGTTCTGAGACTTTCTCAACATTGTGAACCCCTGCCATAGGGTGTTACATGGCTTTAGATAAGAAATCTCCATAAAACTGTAAGCAATGTGTCTTCTGCAGTAAATCTTTCCTCTTAGTCAAGAGTGAAGCAGTCACATTATGCTTCCTTATATTACAGCCCACCTGTTGCAAGGAAAGTGCCAAGAAAATTATACACCAGTGGGAAAGTATAGATTGCATAGATGGCTTGGACCCAGCTAGAGTCAGTGTGGCTGTGGGATACACATGTAAAATCACCCTTGATCTGTGAAGCTTTCTTTGTGCAATCGGAAGGGAATCCCCGGCTGGATGGAGACGAGCAATCTGCTGGCTTAGACACCGTAGCTGTATCTGCTGTCTCCCCACTGAAAGGAAGGAGGATTAACTGTGCGTTGGGCAGACAGGTCCTGCATAGCATGGCACTGTGGAAATCCTTGGGGTGCCTGAGGCATGAGGAACAGCCTTCACTTCCCTGCCTGAACCCGGCTGCTCCCTCCTGTGCTCTGTGGCCATGAGTGAGGAATTGGCTGGCAGCACTGCATGTGCTCAGGGCTGCCCATCCTGCTGGTACAAGCCACACTGACAGATGAAATGATGGGTTTGCTGTCTAAAAAAGAGGTTTACAAGAAAAGATCTGTTGACACTAGGTGGTATAAATGACCTTTCCTTATCTCTTAAATAATTACTGCTAATTCATTACTTTTGAAAAGATTTTAAAAGCCCAGTAGTGCCTTGTTCACTGCAGTCTGGGAGGACTGTGCATTTGCACCACTGGCTGTGCAGTCAGCATGAGGATGGATGGGACCTACATAGTCATAGGAACCAATCCTCACTATTTGCTTCCTACAACCCCCTTTCCAAAAAGGATCATCTTTCACAACCTAATGGGGTTCATCCCTCCCACTTAAGCTGAGAAGCAGCTTCTGAAAGTTTCTGAGAGGGCTGGAGAGAGCCCTTCTATCTGAAGCACACAAGGACTCATGCCATATCCCAGCTTCTGCCAGGTGCCAACACTGCCTTTTCTCCGCTTCTCACAAAAGTGCTTCTGCATCTTATTTTTCTGTCTTTGTACTGTCACCAAAGCAAATAAGGAAAAAGAACTAAACCAAACAACCAAACAACACTGGGCTGCATTGGCTGCTGAGGTGCCAGTGCTGGGTGTTGTGCAGGAAAAGAACACAGGTGTTCTGTGGTGACACCAGTCTGGGAGGGCTTTCACACCAGTGGCACCTCTGCAGAGATCTCTCCTGCAACGCTGATGCTTAACACCTATATTCTAGCCTAAGCTGTGTGTGAGTCCCACAAGGCTGAAAACACACACTGAGGGGTAAAAGAAATTAACTTCACCCAGGGTGCAAACAAGCCTGGGAACAGACTTGTCCGTCCAACCCTGCGGCAGGAGCAACGTGCTGGGATGTGGAGCAGCTCAGCTGTGATAGCTGGCGAGAGCCACAAGATGTCTCTGGAAACCAGCATTTAGACAAAAAAAGGCATTAGTAACCCAAGGAAAGGGGCTGGGCTGTTTCTATCTGCAATGACTGCAGAGCCCTAGGATGTGCACTCTGCTGAGTCTGTAGTTGGAGCACTAGTGCTGGGACAGCCCCGCTCGCTGAAGGCCTCTCTCCACAGCAATTCACTGCAGGTGAGAATTCGGCCCGCAAGGTCACACGCATGACGCTCCCTCAGTGCACAGATGGAAACTGTGGATTACTAAATCGTTGTTTGATTAAAAACTGTATTGTCTTCTGAAGTAGTGGGGCAAACAGCAAAGAGTACACATTGAAGACGAAATTAAAGAATTATCACAGTGCAGCAGAAAACAGTAAAAATGGGAGCAGTCCTCTGTGAGAGCCCTTCTGCTAAATGTTCCCTGCATGCCAGAGCAGTGGCTACGTGGCTTTGGATCCCTCACAGCATAGTCTGCAGCTGATGGGGTCTCAACATCGTCTGCTTCAGCCTAGAGCAACAATTGATAATCCCTTTCTCTCTTAGGGTGCTGCTTCTGCTGCAGGTCCCTCCTGTGAGAGCTAAAGGGGATATTTTCAGCTTCTGAGATGTTCCCTGTAGGCAGCACAGGCCTGGGTTTATAACCTCCACCACTTGTCAGCTCCTGTGGGGTTTCACTACCTGCACCGTCACCCCCAGGGACTGATGAGTACAGAAAAAATCCTGCTGTGGCACACCCACAGACAGACATTATGGGAATGAACTCTCTTGGCCCTGACACAGGGAAAAATCCTGTTGAACGTGACTCAGAGCTCAGCAGAACGTCTGCAAGTTCTGATAATGCATCCATGTCAGTCACTTGGGGAACTCCTCTCCCTTTCACCAGTTCCTTTTGGCTTCCTATTAAACAGCTAGAGAATTGCAGGGTGGAAAAGGCCTATATAAGTGTAGAGTTGTTATTGAGAAATAGGCAAAGCACAGTAACTAGTGACTCACAAAGTTTAATGTGAGAAAACAAAGCTATCCTTTAATGGACCACATAGAGAGACAACAGTTACTGTAAGTTGGAAAACCTCTTTAACATCCAACTAAAAATGTGTGGCAAATAAAATCCATTGCCCACCAGGCTCAGTGATTCCAAGTATCATTTGTTTTAGGATTTGTTTTCCTCTTACAAATCATAAGACAGCCATTTAAATTAATAATAAGCGAGTTATGGGGATAATGGGATTTTTAATGAACTGTTTCTGGTTGGGGGTTGCCTTTACAGAAACTCATCTACTGCATTGCAAATGCCACTGCTTAGCACTGAGGGATGTGGTGAAAAGTCCATTAGTCTAAATCTGCTTGAACAGAAGGGCCAAACTTTGTTCTTGCAGTGTGTTTAGGAAAACTCCCTCAAGACTGAGCTATCATTACATGATTTTACTTGAGGCACATACATTTGGATGGAGCAGGATGAGAGAAAAAAAAATGTAATCAAGATCTCTGGCATGCTTCGATGAAAAAGGAGAAAATTAAAGATGATGTTGGTAAAGTCTTCTCCTTCATTACACAGACTGGGTGCATAGAGTTGTTCTCACTAGTAAAACTGTATGGTATTCAGACAATTTGGAGCTGTCATTGTAGAATATCATTAAGATTTAGTGGAATATTTCTTGAAGATCTTTAGCTTGACTTCTACATCCTGAATTGCCTGGGATGACTGCTTTTTTTGGTCAGAAAGTACCAATTTCCCTCCAAAACATGCTGTAACTCAGAAGCAGAAGACCCGTTCCTGAATTGCTACCCATCCAAAAAAATGCTTGCCCCAAAGGACCAAAATCCCATAGCACATTTAATTTCCTGCATGCAAAAAAAAGCTGTGGTCCTGCATTTGGGATCTGTGTCTCTCATGATGTCTGGGCTGAGGCCTCAGGCGACTGAAGGATGTGTATCCAGCAAAAAGAACCCACCCCAACCCGCAACCACCCTTCCCACAGCCACGGCTTTGTGCAGAATGACTGAGAGGGCAAAACGGCGAATGTGAAATCTCCTGAGTGAAAAGGAATTAGTAAAACCCCATATTCATGAAATATTGAGAGCTAATTATATGTGCATCGGAAACCTCTGGGGGAAGGGAGATGGAGGCCTTTCATTAGACGGTAACTGGAACTTTTTCATCATTTGTCTAGCTCAGGAATGTAAGGCTGCTGTCTGGAGAGGGATGTGGGATTTGGCTGCAGGGCTGGGTGTGCAGGTGAAGTACCATGCTAGCAAATATTTCTATTGTACTCTGGCGTGTCTTGGAAAAGGGTCTCAGCTGTAGCAGGTCAGTGGGGCTGGGTGCTCCAACATCTTGGTGCTCCCACAAGACCTCTTTACTTGTGCACGGGGAGGAATCGTTGCTCCCAAATAACATTTTCATCTTCCTCCCACACTACCCCCAAAATGGGTCCAAAATCACATCTCTCACTTCAAACCTCATCACGGTTTCTTCAGGAGGGTGCAGACCCCAGTTTATTCCAGATTGCCTCCAGAAAGTTCGGTTTCCTTGCTTTTGACTTGCTCTCTGCTTTTGCAATCAAAACGAGTAGCTAGTTATTGCCACTGCACCACCGACCAAATTCAATACCAAGATTTGAACCGGTGAAGATGAGGGGAAGTTTTCATGGAGGAGCCAGAGAAAGGCTCGCTAAGGCAATCCTGCCTGCTTCATGGCCGGCAGCGCCTGGCAGCCACAGGGCAAGGGACGCAAAGCAAGAAAGCAGGGGGAAAAGTCGCCTGCAGAGCGTGACTGAGGGTTTTCCCTCTCGAAGTTTTGCAGCAACTTCAGACATAAGGATGCTCGACGAAACCCATCCCCGCTCTCTGTCTTCTGCCCCCGGTTCTCTGCTGCCAGACCCCCTGCCCTCCCCTCGGGATCTCCTGCCGATCTCGTCCAGGAGGGACGCGTGTCACTCCCCGCGCAGGGCAGCAGCTTCCCTGCCGGGGAGCGCCAGGACAAGCCGCCTGCCGGCAGCGGCTCCTCTGGGCCGTGCTCGGGGCCCGGCTCAGCCCGGCCGCCCCCCGTGGAGCTCCTGCGCCCGCAGAGCCCACGCACCCGCGGAGCTCCCGCACCCGAGGCGCTGTTCGCGTTGCTCCTGCGGCGGCGCGCCCCGGCCCTCGGCACATAAATCAGCATTAAACCCATTCCCCACTCTGATCCCCGGTGCCACCATCTATTACTCCCCCAGTGTGTTTTCTATCACCTTTTGTTAGAATTACACAGCCGGAAACTTAATTTACCCCGAGCTTTAAAGACAAATACACCCTGGCAGGCCGGTGGCCCCGCGATATGCCTATTTACTCCCACGATCCGTAGATTATTATGAATCGTTGTGATTTTCAGGCTGCTGCTGGTTTAAATACCTTCTCGGCTACTCTTCCCAGCTGGAAAAAAAAAATCTGCCCACCCTTCTCTAGCAAGGGCCAAAGAACAGGAGACCATCTCACTTGTGCTGGGCTTTATTTACTTTTCCTACTACTGTTATTATTGTTTTTGAAATTTGGAGCGAGTGAGGTTTTCAATTGCTGAAATAATTGCCTGGGAGAAAGGTTGCTTAATCTGTTCATACATTATTGACTTGGGCTCCAATATTTGATTTTGTGCTTTTTATTGCAAGAAGATCACGCACGGCAGTCTTTTGCATAACAATTTTTAAAGAGGACACATCCTTACATCAAAAGTGGACGTGACTTGAATTTTGCCGGCGTTTGTCCCTAAAATGACCCAATTCCGGTTACTGCCACTGGGCAGCAGTAACATTGCATCATTACTCCAGGCAATAGACTTATTTTGCTTTACTCTCTGCCCCTTTCCCTGTCCCCCACCCCCAAGCGAACACGTACTTTTAAAGCTGATTATTTTGTCTTGCTGCGTTTTAGCCCTGCACACACTGTTTTCTCTCCCTGGGAACGGATGAACAGAGAGCTGCAAGCCCGGCTTGTAGGAGCAACATGGATAATTAGAGCCGAAAGTTCCCAGGCAAGGCAGAAATAGTGCCTTCAACGAAATTCTGCTGTGAGCCGCCGCAGAGAGAGCCCAGCGCCGGTGTCAGCGCCTCCGGCCACCTCCACGAGCATCATTTTCTCCGATGAGGAGCAAAAGAACCCCCCTCTCCCCTGCTTTTTCCAATCGAAATCGTGCTGCTCCCAGCCACACTGGTCAAGTTAGTTCCGGAACAAAGGAGGACAAAAACACAAAGGATTTCTCTTCCCCCCTATCCCCCCCCCTTTCTCCCCTTCTCAACTTCCCCAGTCCCTGCACCCCGGCTCGGTGCAGGCCGGTACTCCCCAGCCGGTATCGCCTCCCGGGTCCGGGGCCCATCTCGCAGCCACGGCCCGGCAGTAGGGGTGTGAAGTGACAGAAAGGGGGACGGAAATATTGTAGTGAGGGGCATGGGTCTCGGGTCCTCTCCAAAGCGCTGGCAGGGAGAAAGCCCTGAGCTGCCTGCGGACCGGAAAGGGAAAGTTGGTGACACTCACGTCCCCCGACACCGTTGCTGTGGTTCAGACCTCGGGGTAAAATATCTAAAGATTGTTGGCGGAGAGCCCCTGCCATCACTGCAGACAGGCGCTTGGAGCGGGGTGTGCACCTGAGAGCCGAGGAGATGACCCCGGGGGGGAGCATCCCTCTCCGCGAAGAGTTGGGCAAACTTCCCACCGCGACGGAGCCCCGGCTCCCGGGTAGTGGACGGGAGCGGGGCTGGCAAGAGGAGCCCCTCAGAGCGGCCCTCGGGCAGATGGGGAAGGCAGGGAGGACTAGTGGTGGAGGGGTACCGTGCCCGTGTGCAGCCTCTGAGCTGACAGCTACTTACACACGCATGTGTGCAAGCGAATGTTCCCCCACATCCTCGCTGCACCCACGTTCAGCCGCACAAACGCACCCGCAAAACCTGACACGCAAATACACGCGCAGAGAGTAGGGAAGGGCTGCACGCGTGGGTTAGGAGACACTGCAGGGTTGCGTGGAGCTGGACGCAGATAGCCCCTGCCTCTACACCCACGGCAGAGCAGCGGGTGTGCGGCGTGGGCGCCAGTCCCGCCTGTGCCCCTTTGTCAGCCAAATATCCAGAAGCCGGGGAAGTGAAAGGCTGTACTACAACGGAGAGCCCTGCACCCACTCGAGGCGGGAAAAGTCTCGGGGTGCCGTTACCAACGCGGGGTCCAGGCACTCTGCCCGGACAGGGAGCCCCCCCGGGCAATGACACCCCCTGCTCCCTCCAGAGTCCCGCGGAGCCGCCCCGGCCCCGCCGCCACCCGCGGGGTCGGGAGGCGAAAGTTTTCCCGACTCTTCCCTAGGCTCTACGGCTCCCCGAGCTGAGAGGGAAGCAGGGCAAGGCATAGGTGGGGAGAGCCGGAGGAAATTGAAAACATATTTTAAGACGTAAACGGGTCGGAGCCAGCCCGAGCGGGTGTGCAGGTGATGAGGCGCATGGAGGGACTGGGACCGGCCGGGCAGAGCAGAGGCGTGTGCAGACCCCAAACCTTCCACGGAACTTTCACCCCTATTGGTAACGTCTTTAGCGAGGGGACAGGAGTATCTGTCCCGAAATGGGGCACAGCAGCGCTCAGAAACCTTCACTGTAACTTAAACCAGATTTTCAGGGAGCAGCCGCGGCCAGAGGCAGCCTCCGGAGCTGCTCGCCGGGCGAGAGGATGCCGCTGCCCTCCTCGGATCTATTCCTCCCCCGGCCAGCTAGCGAGAAACATCTCCGGGAGCTGGGACTTTTTAAGGCACCCGATCCAGGTGACTTGAGCTGCTCGCAGCGAGGTAGGGTGGGCTGCAGATGTGGGTGGGAGACGGGAGGGGGCTTGGGAAGCAGATGGGAAGGGGTTTGCAGCCAGGCCACTGGAAAGGAGTGAGCTTCTTCTTTCTCTTTTCTTTTTTCTTTTCTTTTTCTTTTTCTTTTCTCTTTTCTTTTTCTCTTTTCTTTTCTTTTCTTTTTCTCTTTTCTTTCTTTTCTTTTCTTTTCTTTTCTTTTCTTTTCTTTTCTTTTCTTTTATTTTCTTTTCTTTTATTTTATTTTATTTTATTTTATTTTATTTTGTTTTCTTTTGTTTT
>JAWMRA010000164.1:8773647-8898880 GCA_035584735.1 Pseudotriccus pelzelni | reverse complement strand
TCTTCCGCCCCCCCCCCCCCCCGGGTTCTTGTAATTTTTCTTTTCTTCTTGGTTCTTTTCCTCTTTTTAAAATTATTTTTTATTTACTCTCGCTTTTCTTTTCTCTTTTCCTTTTTTTTGGTAAGTTTTTTTTGCTTGCTTGTTTGTTTTATTTTTCCTTTTGTTGTTTAGTTTTGCTTTTTATTTTCCTTTTTCTTTTCATCTTCAATTTTCCCTTTTCTTTCCCTTTTTATCTTTCCTTTCGTTCTTTTCTTTCTTTCTTCCTTCCTTCCTTTTTTCTCTTTCCTTTTATTTTTTTTTCTCGTAGGAAAAGAAAAAAACTAACAATATCGCTAAGAAAGACTGTTTTGTCTCCTTTCCCTAGAAACTTCTGCGGGGTGTTTTCGTCTCCGTCCCCCTTGGGAAGTGGGGACAGACAATGAAGTAAATAAAATTAAATCTTTCCTATAGTTCCCCGTGACTTGATAGCCAGGCTGCACTGCTGGGGTGGGGGTGGTCCTGGATGGTAATTGATTCATAACTCTGCAGCAGGACACCAGGGCACAACATCCCTGGCGTTTCGGGGACTTCTCGGGGGAGCAGGACGGCCGCGCTGCCCTCCCGGGCCGGGGTGCCGAGCTGCAGCTCCAGCCGGTCGCGCCGGGGTCTCCCCGCAGCCTGGCCCTTCTCTTCATAAAAAAGCCATCCCTTCCTCTCTCCCCGCTCCCCGCGCTGCTACCAGGAGAGATTTTGCATCCCAGAGATATAAACCTGTGCTCCGAAAAAAGTTTCGAGCGGGGCTGTTTCCAATACCTATTTACCAACGAATTACACTGCTATTATTGCCTTCAATGAAGACTGAATCCCCAAGCGATAATTGAATTAGTCTATTGAAGAGACTGTCAGGTACAATGACGTGGTATATCCCGCGCCTTTCCCAGGGTCTATAGGCTTTGGGGACCCGGAATGTATAGTCTGACCTTACAGCTTATAATAATAATGCTGCACTTGTAGCAGAAATCTATTCGTATTCACTTTTAACAAAACCTCTGGTCAGCCAGTCCCTGTAGGAAGGATGAAATCTATTGTATTAGAACAACTCATTTATGTCCTTCAGCAAAGGCCCCAATGAGATCTGATCTAGACCTAGAAATAGGATTACCACAGCGTATATTAACCACGTTTCTATACTTCCTCCTTCCTATAAGGGCGCCAAGAGAAAAAGTGCAATGGGTTTTTAATCTAATTTTAACTTTATTTTTATTTTCAATTTTAAAACTTCCTTTCTTTGGTGTTCTTCCTCAAAAAGAAGAAAATGAGGAAAAAAAAATAAATGCAACGAAATCGGAGAAATTATTTCGCCCTGTTTCCAAAGAGGCTGCGGGCGCTGCGGGCTGGCGTCGTGCGGCGGGAGCGATGCGAGCGCCCTCCGCACAGCCCGACGGCGGGCACCGGGGGTCCCAGCCCGGCTCCCCGGCTCCGCCACCCCTCGGCCGCTCTCCGCCTCCCGGACTGGATTTTCTCCCGCCCCATGCCAGGATGGCTGACCCAAGCTGCAGCGCCGAGAGCCGGTTGGGACACCAACCTGCAAGAGACTCAGACGGCACCGCGGCACTTCCGAGGGGCAGCAGAAGCGCAGCACGGTCCCGGCCCTGCAGCACTGCACCCGGTGCCCCCGCCCCGCTGGACGCGACGGCGGCTCCTCGGGACCGCCCGCCCCCCGCGACGGCAGCAGGCACGGGGCACCGGGAGGCCGGGCCCCCCGACGGGCGCTCCGAAACCCAGCGGCACCCACAAGTTATAGAGGGAACTTTTTCTGAGAAGCGGGTTTTTTTAAATCTTCCGTCCGTAAGCCGTCCGTGTGCAGACATATTACCCCGATTACTGTAACTATCTGCGAGCCGGGGAGTAATATTTATCTATTTAGATAGGAAGGGTCGCGATGGAAAAAATATCCAGCCTGGAAATATACATCGTCTTTTCTTTTAACCCCTCCTCATTCATCCAGTCGATACCCCACCCCCTCCATACACAAACCTACTCAATTTATAGAGAAGCCTTTACAATCCAGAACAGTTTCTAGAAGAAGGGAGGACTCCAGATGAAATAATCCCCCTCCCTACACACACGTACACACAGACACACACGCAAATACACATACTTCCCCCTCGCGCCTGCTCAGGAAGGCAAATTAAATAGTTAAACGCTTCGATTTCTCTCTCTCTCCCTTTTGTTACCCAATTTTGGAACATTTAAGGATGGGTGTGTGTATTGTATTCAATAATAAAAGCTATAGGGCCGCCAGGACATTTATCATCCTATTACTGTAACAAATCCGGGCTCCCAATACATGAAAGGTAAAATGAATTACCGACGTTAAGCCGTCAATAAAGTCATTTCTGTAAATGGTGTCTCCGAAGGACTGCAGCATTATTCAACTAGCTTTATCAGCAGCTGGGAAATTACGTGAAGAAGCTCGCAGCGTGTAATATGGCCCTGCTTACTTTGATTAAGCGTCTTGCCAGGGAATAGTGACAGTGCTTTTGACCAGGTTTTATTCGCCGTCCTGTGATGAACGCCAAGCTGATCAGGCGGAATGAAGAGTAATTAAAACCTATAAATTATCTTTTGCAGCCCTTCTCAAGGCGTCTCTTGCAGGAGAGATAAGGCAGCAAGCCCCCATTTACAGCTCTGAAAGGGACCGCGGCTCACAAAGGCTACGTGGCTAAATGGGATATTGATAGTGTCCTAATTAGAATTTAATTAAGTACCCACGCTCGCTTTTGGGATAAAGATTTCAATTTTGCTAACTTAAATATAAATAAACCCAATTTCGGTGCGAGTAAATGATATGATATTGTGAATGCAGTGGGGGGGTTAACATTCATTTAATTGGGGATGAAGCTCTTGATTCCAGGGCTGATTTTGTTCTGCCAGCTATTATTTTAGGGGATTATTGTGTGGCTAGAGGTAACAATTCGGTAATGTTTCCCCGGTACAGAAAATAACCGAACGTGCTTCGGAGGTGTGGGCACACGCACACCTCCCGGGCACCCAGGGAGCAGCTGACGGACACCCAGAGGTGTTTCCTTCGATTCCCGGTGCCGGTCGCCTTCTGGAAGCGGAGCCACGGGCCGGGCCGCTTCCCCGGCGCTCCTCCCGGGGCGGGAAGCCCATCCAGCCGGGGCGGCGCGGCAGGGAGAGATGGGGGAGCCTCGTTGCTGCCGGCACCGCAGCTCAGCCCGCAAGGCACCGCCGTCATATAGACACATACAGATAGAACTATAGGTGTATTTTGAGCCCGCACCCGTGCACATATAGGATATATAGGCGGCAGCACGTGATGCGGCCCGGCCCCACGGAGAGGCGCAGAGCGGTGTGCGGAGCCCCGTGGCCTCCCCGAACCCACTGCCACCCTACTGCCGTTTTGGAGGGGAAAGTGGGGGGCTTCCGTGACGTCAGAAAGAGAAGACGCCCTGAATTGCCCTTCCCGCATCCCCGGGAAACGGCCGCGGGCAGGAGTGCGGCTCCAGCCGGAGCAGGTGTCTGCGGCCGGGAAGCGCCGCGGCTCCGGGTACTCAGCCCTCCCGGACCTTCTCCGATATGTAAAACAGGAGGTGCCGGGAGGATCCCATCCCTACTGCCGCTTCGTGTGAGCATCAACTGCCCTTCCTCGCAGCGGCTCGGCCCTTGGCGGCCGGGAGCGCCCGGGGCCGCGGGGACCGGCTGCGGCAGAGCCGCCCTCCCTGCGGCTCTTGTTCTGCGGCCCCAGCAGCCCAGCAAAACCAAAACCGGGGCCAGGGTATTTTATTTTTTTTCCCTGTAAATTAATTTTTAGATAGCAGCATCGATCCTGAAAAAAATGGCTTTTTCTTCCCAGCCTTTAAAATCCTTAAATTTCCCTTCTGACTCAATACACGTCCTGAGGTGGTTGCTTCCTGCCGGGCAGAAAAAACCAAAACAAAACCAAAGAAGAATACTAGGGGAAAAAAAAAAGGCAACAAACCGAGTCCAAACAAACAAACAAACGTCAAAAACCAGACCAGAAAACATGATACGAGTTCAGCTGTGAGCTTGCCCTGATCTGCTTCATATTCCGAAAAAGAACCCCAACACCCAAACCCAGTAAAGAGGGGTTTACTGAGAGAGAGAGCAACCAGAGAGACGCAGCGGCCCTAAGCCCAGCTCGCTTCGGCAATGCCTCCCGCCTTTATTGCTATTTATTGTCATTGTCATTTTTTACTCCTCAAAAACAAAAATTTTGGATTCCCGGTTAGCCTCCGCCCGGCTCGACGCCTCCCCTCGCCGCGGGAGAACAGAAAACAAAAAGAGGGGGGAAAGCGCACAGATTTGGGAGGAGGGGGTGTTTATTACCGCTTGGGCTACAAGAAAACGGCTGATGACCAAAAATCCACACACCAAGCGTGGGGGAGGAGGGGGGCACGGCGCTGCTGGAATTTGTTTACGGGGCTGGTAGGGGGTCGGGGTGGTGGTGGGGGTAAGGGGGGGAGCCGGTCCACGCGCGTGGGCGCGGCGCGGTGTCCCCGCCCCGTCGGGGCGCTGCTGCTGCTGCTGTTGCTGCCGCCGCCACCGTCGGTCGGTCGGTCGTTCGCCCGCCTGCCCCGTCCCGCCCGGCGCCGTCCGCCCCGTCCGGTCCCCACGCGGTATTTATGGCGGCGGCCTCATTGGGCGAGGTGCGGGGTGTCAGCGGCGGCCGCGCCGCGCCATTGGCCGCCCCCACGTGCGGGGCTACCTCACGTGCTTCCGGTGCGAGTGAAAAAAGTGTGGCTGAGGGATTTTTTAGGGAGAGTTTGGTGCACGGATCGACGCTGTCAGAGATTTGGCCTTTTTTTTTTTTTTTTTTTTTGAAAAAAAGGCAAAAAAAAAAAAGGGAAATAAGGGGAGAGGAAAAAAAAAAAAAAAAGAATTAAAAAAAGAACCCTAAGCGGGCGCGGGCGGCGCAGCACCGGGCTGGCGGGGACGGGCTCCGGCAGCCCGCGGCGTGGGCAGAGCGGAGCGTGACAGCGGGGCAGCGCAGAGCCGCCACGGCGGCGGCGACGGGGAGATGGGCAGATCGTGACAGGTTTTCGGGGGGCGGGTTTTTTGGGGGGGCCGTGGTGCCGCCGCACACACCTTTTTGGGTTTGATTTTTTTGTGTGTGTCTTTTTTTTTTTTTTTTTTTCTTTTGGTGGTGGAAATATAAGCTGATCGGGAGAAGGGGGAGAGAAGCCCTAGAGTGTCTCCCCGGTTTTGGACCCATCCGCGAGAGACAGAGAGAAAAAAAATCTCAGCTCCAGCCCAACAAGTGGATTTTAATATCTTTTTTTTTCTTCTTTTTTTTTTTCTTTTTTTTTTTCTCTTTTTTAAATTTTTCCTCCCCCTTTTCCACCCCGCCACCCACCGTCAAAGTGGGGTGGGCGTAAAGTGGGTGGGTGGGGGGGAAAAGAGGCAGCGATCTCCGTGGCGGCGGCTGAGCATGGAAGAGCCGCCGGAGGGGCACGGCCACCGAGACGCGGCGCCCGGCCCGGCGAGCAGCGGCAGCGGCAGCGATGGCGAGACCGTTCCCGTGTCCCCCAACCCCGCGCCCGCCTCCCCCGCCGCGCCCTGCCCCTTGCCTCTGCCCCGCCGCCGCCACCCGCCGCCCCCGCCACCGCCCCCGCCGCCGCCGCCCCACCGCACCACCAACTTTTTCATCGACAACATCCTGAGGCCGGACTTCGGCTGCAAGAAGGAGTCGCCCGCGCCGGCCGGCGGCGGAGGAGGAGGCAGCCGGGAGCGGGACGGAGACCGGGGGCAGAGCTCAGGTAGAGAAAACGTCAACCCGCTGCTGGCCCGGCCGGGGCCCCCCCCCCCCCCCCCTCGGCCCGGACTCGAACTGCCGTCCCGACGGCTCCGTTCCGCCGCCACCGCCCGCCGCCGCCGCCAAAGCCAGTCCCGCCTCGGCGGCAGCGGCGGCGGCGGCGTCGGGGGCGGCCAAGCCCCCCGCCGACGGGGCCGAGACTCACCCAGCGAAGTACGGGGAGCACGGCAACCCCGCCATCCTCCTCATGGGCTCTAATAATGGAGGACCTGTTATAAAGCCCGACTCGCAACAGCCGCTGGTGTGGCCTGCCTGGGTCTACTGCACTAGGTATTCAGACAGACCGTCCTCGGGTAAGGAACCGCGGCGCATCTGGGAGCTGTTAAATCGTGACAAGGTCGTCTTCCCCCCTCCCTTTCCCCTCTTCCCCCCTTGGCTTTGGCTCCCGGCCTGTTCAGGACCTCGCGTGGGGAGGCGCGGGGGGAGGGTGGCCTGGGTCACCCGGGGCGAGAGGAAACGCGTCCCCCCCACCCCACCCCTCCTTCCTCCTCCGAGTCTCCCAAATTTGAATGTGACGCCTGGCCCCAATTCGGCAGCGATTCGATGCGGAGAGCCAGCAAGAGCGACCCCCTTCCCGCGCCCCTGGCCCGCCCCGCCTGCCGCAGCCCCGGGTGTTCCGCAGCGCTGCGGCGTGGGGTGAAAGCCGAGAGAGAAAAAAGCAGCGGATTCGGCCTCTCCCCTTACTCTGAAGCTTTTTCTCCCCTTATTTTATTTTACTTTTTCCTGGGTGCTGGTGGCGGGGGGAAGACCCGAGCCACATGTTGAGCGGCTGCTGGCGGGGCGGGGAGGATGGGGGAGGTACTGTTTTCTTGGCAGGCGAAGGAAAAAGGGCATTTTAGGAAGGTGGCAAAGGGGCTGTTTTACCGGGGCCTCTGCAGCGAGCCAGGCAGGCCCTTAGGCCGCGCATTGCCTCCGGAGCCGGTGCTCCCTGCTGCCGTTTGGGGCTCAGCTCCAGGGATAGGATGTGCCTCTGCCCGGGGACGTCCCGGTGGGAGCCTCCGGCTCGGCCCTCCTGGCCCCGTTCTGCTGTCCCTTCTACCTCTTTACACTCCCCAGGTACCCCAGGCAGCCCCTTATTTATCACCGTTACGTTCTGGTTTAAATGCCATTTGTTTGCAAGAAGCAGAGGGCGAGAAGAGGGGCTTCCCCCATGACACCCCCGGCCAGCAGCCAGGGCTCCGGCAGCGCCGCGCAGGGCCGGGGTGGGATGCCCTGTGCCTGCCCAGGGGTCTCTCCCATGCGCGGGGAAGGCGCTGCTGCCTTGCCCCGGCCCCGCTCCGCGCTGCCCGGCCTAGTGCTCCCCGCCGGCCGTCAGTGCGGCCGAGCCGTCTCCATCCCCCGTTATTGACACGTCCAGCGACTTGAAACTCAGAAAAGCCGCTTTGATTGACTGGAGTGATTGATGGGGTGATAGAGCTGTCAGACGGCGCGGTCTCGCTCCCGGCCGGCCCGGCCGCGGGTGTTTTGCTGCCGATTCCCAGGGCCGCCGTGCGCCCGGCGTTTTGCACTTGCGCCTTCATTTCCTTTCCTCCCCCTTCTTCGGGCAAAGAATCATTTCTGAATGTCCTCCCCGACGCTCCCTGCTCGCCGCAGCCCGGAGGGGAGAAGGGCGAGGGGAGGATGGCTCGGCTCGGCTGCTCTCTTTGTTGTGCTCGAAGCTGCCCTCCGGCCCCGGCTGCTTCTCTTGACTCCGGGGACGAGCGGACCGCGGCGGTCGGAGGCGCCGGCACCCCGCTGCAAGGTGCCGGGGCTCAGCTATTCACTCCCCGCGCCCTCCGCCCCTCCTCCGGCCCAGTTTGGGAGCATCCCGCCGGGCCCCGTCCCTCTCCCCGCCGACAGCCGCTGCCGAGCCGCGGAGAATCCCCCCGTTCGGGGAAGAGCTGCGCCGGCAGAGGAGCTTTCGGCCTACTCGGCAGCAGGGAGGCCTCGCTGGCTTCGGCTGCGGCTGCTGCTGGCGGGGGGCTGCGGGCCCGAAGCCACCCGCCGAGCCTGGCAGCTGTCGGGGGATTTTCACAGATCCCTTTCTTCACGGTTCCCCCCCTCTTCTCCTCCTCTCTCCCCTGGTCGGGCAGGGCCGGGCCCGCGAGCAGAGGACAGGGGGTACCCCTTCCCCCGCGGCCGGGCGCTGCCCCCAGGATGTGCCCCGGGACCGGGTGGCTTGCCGGGTGAGCTGTGTCACACTTCAGCCGGCCCCATTGCGGCCTGGAGATGGAGAGGCGGGGACACTGCATTCGGCTGGGCTGCACGGAGGAAGCCACAAGCGGGGCCTTGGGTCCTCCGGCAAGGATCGGCCGCCGGAGAGCCCGGACGATCCGGGCGGTGACGGCGGGGCACCGGGGTGGCGGGGGAGAAGGACCCCTGGGACTGAATTGGCCTTGCGGAGACGGTCGTGGCCCCCAAAAAAAGAGACCAGAGCAGCCTTCGGCCAGTTCTCTTCTGGCAGCGGGGCCCCGTGTTCCCCGCTCTGCCTGGCGAAGCCGCTGCCCGGCCGACGCGCTGCGGTCCCGAGCCATGCAGAAAGTGCACGGCTCGTCCCGGCGGCGCGGGCGGAGCGGCACCCCGACGTGTGCCGGGGCGGGGGCCCAGCGGGGCTCCGCTCCCCTCGCTCAGCGGGGCCGGCTTGGCGGGGCCGGGCGGCGGGCGATGCTCGACCGCGCTCGGCCCCGGCCTCACCGCTCCTTCCCCATCCTTCCCTCTGCCGTGCCGGGGAGGCTGTGCCAGGGCTGGGGGGTTGGGGGGACACACGGAATCAGCACAAATGCACCCGTCGGCCATTTTTCCGAGGCTGGCGGGGCGGGGGTGGAGGTCGGTCGGTCGGTCGGTCTATCGGTCGGTCGGCGGCACGGCCTGCCCAGCGGCGTGTGTGTGCCCTGCCCGCAGGCCCTCGCACCAGGAAGCTGAAGAAGAAGAAGACAGAGAAGGAGGACAAGCGGCCGCGGACGGCGTTCACGGCCGAGCAGCTGCAGCGGCTGAAGGCGGAGTTCCAGGCGAACCGGTACATCACGGAGCAGCGGCGGCAAAGCCTGGCCCAGGAGCTCAGCCTCAACGAGTCCCAGATCAAGATCTGGTTCCAGAACAAACGGGCCAAGATCAAGAAGGCGACAGGCATTAAGAACGGGCTGGCGCTTCATCTCATGGCCCAAGGACTCTACAACCACTCCACCACCACGGTGCAGGACAAAGAGGAGAGCGAGTGAGGCGGGCGGCCCCCAGCCCTGCGCCGCGGCGCCGGCCCGCCGGCCGGGAGGCGGACAGGTGCGATTTAAAAGCAGATCTATTGTCTATCCATAGTATAAGGACTCCGATTAAGAAAAAAAATAAAATATGAACACTTAAAAAAATTATCTCTATATAGCCAAACAGCATATGACCTTGTATATATTTAATTTCAGGTAAGAAATACGTGTAGCGATCTCTATTTGCTGGACAGTTTCTCTCTTCCCTTCTCTCTTTTTCTCCTTTCTTTTGTCCGTTTGTTCGTTTTCTTTGCTTTCCTTTTTTCTTTTTTTGCTCCCCCCGATGTCCGTTACTCTTGTTTTACAGTAAATGTCGGACTTTTCGCATCTTTCGTTTGATCTTATTTTATTTTTTCTCGTGTGTGTGTGAATTTCTGTCTCTTTTTTTTTTTCTCCCCGAGGAAAAAAAAATTCTGATCCACAGACTGCGAGACTGAACCCGCCGCTACAAGCCAAAGATTTTATTATGTTCAGAAATCTGTAGTCTGAAATAAAGTGTAGACTGTGTTCAGGATCCAGGCTGGCTGTAGTTCTTTATTTTAGTGCATGGATGTTTGTACATATATATATATATATATATAAATATAAAAAAGAAATGTATATATACATACACCATATGCTGTGTACATAGTGCCATTTTGGTTGTGTATTTAGGTTTTGTTTCTGATGGATAGGTGCAGCAATTTTTAAACCTCTTATCCCTTGTTTAAAAACCGTGTCTGAGACCTTCGATTTTTAAAAAATTATTTTTAATTTTTCCATTCTCTTAAAAAACAATTAACGCTTTTTGGCTTTTGCGGTCGTGCCTCGCCTCCCGCATCCCTCTTTTAACCAGAAATAAAAACCACCTCTATATAATGATAATAATATATCCCCAGCTCCCGCTGAAAAATTGCCTGAAACCGTCTGGACGTTTAGAGCTCTGGGATGTGTTGGAAGGGTATTTGTCTGACAGCTCTTTGCCTCGGTCCGAAAGGATCTACTCGCACGCTGTTTCCAGCGAGGACCTCTCCGAAGGATTGGATCGGAGCCATCGGCGCTGGGCGCCGGGCGTTGCGCCGCCGCTCCCGGGAGCGCTCCCGACCCCAGCCCCTGCCCTCCGCTCCCTCTTCCAGGGCTCGAGGTCACATTTGCCGTGTGAGTGGGAAGCGCGGGGGGCCAGCAGCACAGCAGAACGTCCCGCTCTGCTTTCCTCCCGCCCCGGTTAAACTCGGCTGTGTCCCGTCTCTCTGCGGGCGGCCCGGGGACACCGACGGGCCGTGATCGGGCCGTGCCCGTGGCCCTGTCCTCGAGCCGTCGAGGAGCCCCGCACCCGGGCCTGGCGCCCACGCGGCCCTTGCGTGGGGTCCAGCCGAGCCGAGGGATCCGTTCCTCACTGCCCCTGAGGAAACCAGGCGCCGGAGAGGGTGGAGGGCCTCCAGCCACCTTCGACGAGAATGTCTGCCGGTTTTTTTCTCCTTTCTGCCCCTCTGGATCCCCGCCCTAGGCCCGCAGCCGGCGGGGCGGAGGAGAGAAGCGAGCAGAGCTGGAGCTGGGGGGACCCTCTTTCCTGCATCCCCCGGAGGACGGGGCAATGCCGAGGCCGTGCCCCGGGCAGTGGGACCCGGCGGGCCGGGGCGCGGAGGGGGGCGAGCAGCAGCACTCCCGGTCGGCACAGCCTGCAGCTCCCCCCTCCTCGTCCCGTCGGAGACATTAGGGGGCTTCCGTCTATTCGAGAAGGGGAGCAGAGGGGCAGCGGGAGGTGGCTTCTGCCATTTTTTGTGCTTTTTAACTCTTCCTGCTTAGCGCTGCTGTTTGTTCTCACCATCCGGAGATGGAGTCACAGGCTGGGGCGACAGCCCCCTGCCCTCCGCGCCCGCTACCGGCGGGGCAGGACCCCTCCTCCACCTCATCCTACCCCATTCCACCCCATCTCACCCCGTATCCCATCCCATCCCCGCCTAGCCCAGACTGCCTCTGCCCGTCGAGAGCTCTGCTCTTCTCTGCAGGCCGAGGACCCAGGAATACTCGAAGGGCTTAAATAAATGTTGTACAGCGCCATCTAAAGTTGTGCATTTCTTTCTTCCTTTTTTTTTTTTTTAATTTTTATTTTTTTTAATGGGATTGGAACATGAACTCAGATCTTCTGCGTTGAAGAAAATAAAACTCTCCCTCAAAGTGCGAGTTGTACTGCTCACATGGGAAACGGTCACCGAGGGCAGCTGCAGGGTTCGGGGGGTGCATTCAGATCCCCTCTAAGTGTCCCTCTGCTGTCGGGGCTGCACAGAGAATTCATCCCTCTCCTTCCCCTGCTCCAATCTCACTTCAGTTCTCTGCCTTTCTCATATCGACCATCTTGCACTCCCATGGAGGGTGATGCTGGTTTGCTCTCGGTGCTGGGTCAAGTGGGGCTGTCAGCCCCTTCTGTCGCCGCCCCCCGCCCCCCGACGACAGATCTCGGGACCCACTGCCTACCTGCAGCCCGAAATTGGCTTCCGGACCCGGGGGAACCCGCAGGCTGGGGGGCTCCGGAGAAGAAGAAGGATGAAGAGGGGTTTCCTCAGCTGCAGGGTGTTCAGCTGAGCTCAGCTGAGCTGGACAAGTCAGGAATAAAGGCGACAGGAGAAATCCAGGGCAGATTAAAGGGAGCCTAAAGAGGATTATTTAAACAAATCAGGCTTTTTAATATAATTATGCTGTTAGGATTTCGCATCGAGGGCAGTTGAGTGGGGCATATGAGAGAATTGTCCCAGGCCGGCATAGTTCAGGTCTGCCCTCGCTGACTCCACGAGTGACCATGGTGCCCCGTGAGTGCCGAGGGCCGACAGCCCCAAAGGGATCCTCTCCGGCCAGCAGCCGTGGAGGGGAGGCCTCCAACCGGGGCTCAGCAGCACCCAGAGTCGAGAAATAAAAGAGAAAGTGCAACACCCTCTGCATAGGAGAGGGATCAGGTGTGCGCGGAGCGGCGGGAGGAGGGGGACACGCATCGGACCCCCGGCGGGAGAGGAGAGCTGGGGGGCTGGACTTGTGGCTGGCACCGGGGAGCCCAAGGCCCCGGAGGCACACCCACTAGCCCAAGTGGAAAAACCCTGAAGGAAACGCGGTTTCTTCCCCTTCCTTCCTCCCTGCCATGTGTGTCTGCTCCCCTTCACCCCTACTCTCGGAGGCAAACGCATGTTTGTGGCGTGTGAATATCAGACAACACCCACTAGACGCCCCCCCATCCTCCCTCCGCTGGTGGAAGGACGCTCCGACGCTCATTTCTCCATCGAAAGCACCCCGGGAGTCCGACACAACTTGCTTCCAGGACCCCGGCCCCGGCCTGACGACCACCCTCGGGGCGGGGGCGGCCAGGCAGTCTGCTGCTTTGCATATGCAAATGCGGCGCAGGGGAGGAGGGGAAGGCCACGCGTGGTCCCCCCCGTCGGTCCCCGCGGGCCGGGGCGCAGATCCCGCTGCCTCCTGTCACGGAGCTTGTTCCTTTGTGCCGCCTTTCGAGGAATCAAAGCAGACACGGTTGTGACACGTAGCCTGGCAGGTCAGAGGTCAGATTTCACAATCCCAATTACAATGATTTCCAATGATGTTTATCTTGCGGGCTCCGACGGCTAGGAGCTTTACAAGAGGTCTTCCCTTCCCTCTGCCTGGAGGGCCGTGGGTGCGGGGGGCCCTCGCCTCGGCTCGGGCCAGGGGGAGATGCGCTGCCCCCGGGCACGGAACGCCGCGTCCACCCCGACGAAGGGCGCTCGGGGACGGAAGGCGGCACCGGGGGGAGGCCTCGGGGATCCGGCTTCGGCCCCGGGCTCCCTCCGTACCTCCCTGCGGTGCTCGAGGCCACGCCGGAACTAAGCGAGTGAATACCACAGTGGTTTACAGTGAACATTATCAAGCACTCACCTCTCCCTCCCCGTCGGGTAAGGTCCGAGGCAGCGCTAACAAGTGACTGAGCGGAGGTAGGAGCTCTGCTCGCAGACCATTTGTCCGGACCCCGTCGCGGCTTGGGGGCTGTAGGGACCGCCTTTGCCACGGTCTCCCTCCCACCCCTGGGCCGCCGGAGGAGACCTGGGTGGGGGGCGGCGAGCGGTCCCGGCGGGAAGTTCCCGCCACGCCCGGGGAGGGTCCTTGGCAACAGGGGGCACGGCCCAGAGCACCTTCCAGCCCCGGGACTCCGACTGCTTGTCGGCGAAACCGGTTCGATTTAACTTTATTTTGTCTTACAAGAAATAAACGCAGAGCGGCGGTCAGATCAAAACAAAACTCAAACGGTTTCCGATTAGGTCTAAAACCGTTTGGAAAAAGCTTTGCCGAATGGCCAAGGGCTGAAACTTTGAGAAAAGGGTAATAAATTTTGAGTTTAAAAAAAGAGACTTTTCTTCTGGTGGGGAGTTGAACATGTAGCCCCCAAGCCCGGGGCTGGCTGTTGACAGCAGCGCGCAAGGTGCATTTTATGCTCTACATCAAATGCCTTTGAAACAGACTTAAAAAAGTGTATGTAAAGTAGCTAATGGTGCTCTTTCTTCCGGCTGAGTAAGCCGAAGAACCAGACTTTGCTGGAAGTAGAAGTCCTTTGCCCTGAGAACTGATCGTTACTGCACCAGGTGAGCAAACCTTACATTAAAAAGAGTTTGTTTGTTTGTTTATTTGTTTTTTCGTGGACACTTGATCAGTTTGAGATAACGAGGATGAGAATAAAAACTTTGGTAGCTGCGGCAGCAGCAGAGCCGTCGGGGGCGGGTTGAGGAGGCTCGGGGCTGCAGAACCCAAGCCGGTGCGGCCCTTGGCCGGGGAGATGACGATGCCGGTGCCGGCGGTGCAGTTGCGGGGGCTCCGCGGTACTCGTGGGGGCGGACACTGGGCACAGCCCCCCTCTGCCCCCGGGCTCTGCTCGTGTATGGGAAGAAGCAGCTACGCCAAGGCGATGCAGAGACACAGGCAGGCCAGGGCATTTTTTGGTGGTGTTTTTTTTCCTTTTTTTTTTTTAATATCTTTCTCATCCTCTGTTGTGGTGCTCCACCGGGCTCGGGGATCAGCGGTGTCACGCCGGGCGCTGCCGGGCTACCACAGACGTTGCTCTTCCTCCGCATGGGTGGGGTGTGGGAAAGGGATGTGCTTGCAGTAGGGCCGGTCCCTGTCCACGTCCTTCCCAGTGCCGATGGAGATGCTGCCCACCCGCTCCCCGGCACCTCCATTTGCGAGGACACTCGAGAAAACAGCGCAGGAGCCCGAGGAATGATGGCAGTAATGAGGCATTTTTATTTCCTCTTCCTTTCTTTGATTGCCAGAGGAAAAAGACACCTCACTTCTTATCCTGTCCCTGTCCACAGCAAGCTCCCCGTGGCAGTGAGTGAGGTTCAGGGACCCTGTGAGGGCACCGGTGCTCTCAGGTGACCCCTCAGACCTTTTAAGAAATAGGTGGAGGAGGAGCTGCACCTGCACGGCCTTGCCGGGCCCAGGAGCCAGGCTGGGGAGAGGTTATGCTTAAACCCTAAAATCTGGAGTGAATGGAGCCAATGAGGACCATGGTCTGGTGAGTCCCTTCAGTTATAAAAAGATTGAGGAAGGCATGAGAAATAATATTAACTTTAAGATCAGCACCATTTTTTTTCCCAGAGAACAATGAGTGCCTTATCTCCCTCTGAATAAATAAATCATAATTGCCCGACAGTTACCCATCACAATAAACTTGACCAGATCTTCCAACAATTAGTTACGCGTTCTCTCCGCTCTGGTAAAAGTCTTGTTAAATGTGATGAATGTTAAAATAAGCTACCCTTGAACGTATTTTCCAAGATCTTTACTGGAAAAGTACAAGTATTTAAGCCTCTTAAGGAGACCATAATGAAAGAGTGTGACGGTAAAAGATAAGACGAGAGATAGCACTAGATATTCAGACACAAATGAAATACTAATTGGATCATGCCTTTTAATAGGGCTTGATGTTTTCCTGATGCCCTGGTACAGCTTTAAAAAAAAATAAAATTAAATGTGAACCTTTTTGCTTCAGGAGCTGGGCACTGACTCCTGCAGCAGTTTTGCTGCAGAGTGCTGTCAGTTTAGACCTTTCCACTGGCAGCTTCAGCTGCCTAAAATATTGCCTGGGAGTATCACACCTCTGTTGCAGTGCTCTCCTCCTGCGGGCTTCTGCAGCAGTACCGGGACCCCGGCTGAAAAGGTGCTTCCCATCAGGCCAGTCTGGGGCAAGCCTATGCTGACCATCAACCCTTAGGAGACAAGAGTCTGTGGTTTGTATGGAAGAGGGAGGCTTGCAAGATGTGAGGCTTCTGTTTGCCTAGCAGAAACTGGGGGGGGAAGGTATATTGACGACTCCTGACTCCAGCTCCCTATCCATCAGATACTAGTGCTGCCCACAGGAGCCCTGGGCCAACTTTGTAACAGGGTACATCCGTGGAATCTGCCTCCAAGACATGCAGGAGCAGAGCAAAAGACTTGGGCACCTGCATGCAAACAGCCCAGAAAGCTGGCCTCAGGTGGTCCTCCTGTCTAAGGAACCAGAGTAGACCTTTCCACATTTGAAGATCTTTAATTGGATTAGAAAAATAATCAATATTTTTTCTTGTTGTTCCCCAGAAAGTGCAGAATTTTTCCTTGGGATCACCCCATTTGTGTGTTTCTGGGTTATTAACTTGGCTGTACCAGTGTGATGGGTCCTGGGCTGGAAATTCAGGTCCTCCCTTGAGCAAAATAAGGGGAAGCTGCACTGCGGTTTCTATCTGCAGGTGAATCAGGGTGAGGCCTTAGAGCGGGCAGAGTGATTTCTTTCTGTCCATGTTGGTGCAGAGCAGGGCACTGATATTTTCACCTGAGCTGAGGAAGGCTCCTGGGCCACCTACACACCAGGAGACAGCATAAGGAAATTTCCTTGCACATTTTCAAGCTACACCTACTACACAGTGACAAATGCCTTGGTGTAGCCCAGGTCAGGACATTTATAGCACTGTGCAATCTCCATTCTGCTGGAGGAGCTGGTGAGGCTCTATGACTGTGAAAAAGCAGGTAGAGAATTTCACAGTGGAGGTTCATAGCTTGGAGCAAGAAGGGATCTAAATGTTAGAGCAGCAACCTAGAGGTTTCACTAGCAATCCTTAACTTCTATAGGTCTTTTTACATGCAGGGTCATATATTTAAAGTGGATTTCTGGATTAATATAAGGTTGTTTGAGGCTCCATCCCATAAGTAAAAACACACGAGACCCTTGCTTTTTTCTGGATCCATTTTTGTAGTGGTTTAACATGCAGCTGAGTTTACCCCAGAACATATCTGTTATAGGATGCATTATATAAATATATAATGAGTCACATTTTAGGTACTGATCATGTCCTCCATAGATAATAATATCAGTTTGAGGTTATTACAGGTTCTGTGATGTAGCTGTTTCATATTTGACTTTTTAAAATATGTTCCACTTACTTGTAGACCACACAAGCTCAATGGAGGGCACCTGGTATCTATTAGATTGTTTCAGTCTGTGGAACAAAGCTAATCTCATATGACTAGGGAAGTTGGGAGGTTTGCCATTGATTTCAATGGCAGCAGGATGGGACTCAGAAGGCTGAACTGTAAAAACACAGCTCCATATGATTTTATTCACATCTAGCCTGTCAGGAATAAAACTCCACCAGCCAGAGGTCAGGGGAGTTGCACTGTGCTAAGGTGCCTGCGTGCAGGATTGCAAGCACAGACAAACCATGTGCATGTGTGGATTTGCCAGCTTTCACCTGAGGCTTAATTAAAAAATGAGCATCAGCTCAGCCTCAGCTACAACAATAGATTAGTGGCCTGAATATTGCTGCAGATAGATAAAACTTGGCAAAAATAACAGGCATATAGCAATGCCAGCAGAAAGTAGACCATTCCTCTTTGCCTTGCATATTGTAGCCTTTTGAACATCCAGCTGAGGGTACAATTACAGTTCACAGACTCCCACCTGAAGTAAATCCTGAGCTCTGATTCCAATGGGAATGCAGTGTAAGCTGGTCGTATAGTGTGGTCAGTCACAAGTCAGGGACAAGCTCTGACTTCCCAGGGAGTTTAGTAGCAAGCATGAAAGGTTTTTCACCAAAAGAGTGAAAAGCAGAGTGCTGTAGAAAGCTTCAGGATCCTACAGATCCTCTTTAATCCACTAACTTTTGACCACCGCCTGAAATTCCTAGGTGGGGCCCTTGCTGCTCCCCAGGCCCATCACAGAATTGGTTTGAAGGCAGTGCCCTGAATGAAGAGCTGGCTTAAAGTTGCTTAGCCCAGTTGGTTGCACTGCTGTGTGACAAGGTGAATGCAGGCAGTGTGGGCTCTCTTCCCTTGTGCGCTGGTTTACACAGCTCCAGATAAATCCCTGCAGCAGTAACGCCGAGTGAAGATGAGAATGCAGCACCCAGCCCATGCTTCTGCCTTTCAAGAAGGCTTATACGTCTGCCTTGGATTTTTGTACTTTGATACGCATTGCTCAGTCAGTGTGTTTCACTACCCTGAGCTGGAAAAGTTACTTGTAAGCTTTATTTAAAATTACAGCAGCTTGTCACACTTCAAGCTCTTCTTTATATCCAATAAATTATTAAAAATTATTTATGACAAGATGTACGTGACTGAACATGAATGACATCATTATTGTTAGTACTACATATTAGGGGCTCAATTCCATTTGTGGCTGTTTTTTTTTCTTTTTTTTGGTTTGTTTGTTTTTGGTTTGGTTTGGTTTTTTTTTTAAGACTGCTTTATTTTGGATTCTTCCTAAATCCACGCTTATAGCAGTAGTGATTCTGAGAACTGAACTTATCATTGTTTTATGTGGCAAAGTCACCCTTGAAATCACCAGGATTTTTGTGTGAAGCTGAAAGTAAATCAGGGCTTCAGGATCTGTTTGCAAGCAATTCAAAAGAGTCTTAGGGTTTTATTTCATTTGGACGAAGTGCACTTGAAGGGAGAGCCCAAGCACTAAAAATAAATGTGCCTTTTCCCCATGCACAGAATGAAAGAAGATGGACTTGGAGACAACTTCTTGAGGCATCTGACTCAATCTTTGCATCACACAGAGTAAAGGTTGCACTAATCCAGCCCTGAACTTCTCTGTTCTTATCTTATGCATCTCTGCTGGTGCTTTAAGTATCTCAGTAGGCATTTATTGTATTTGCTAGGAAAGAAGTAATCAATTGTACCACTGGAATTATTTTTATGTTTCTATTTCTGCAAAGCTTCCTCCCTTTAGAAGAAGACCTGGGAAAATATTTGTGTGCTAAATAGGGTTTTTTGTCAGTTAGAGAAAAAGAAAAGATTAATATGGTTGTGTTGGAATCTCGGTAGCTCTTTAATATGTAGTTAAATAATAGAATTAACCTGGTTCTAATTTTTTTCAGTGTTAGAACATGCATTGAATGATAAATTGTTTAGAATGATTTCTAGGTAAGTCAAGTCAAGTACTAGGATAGATCTGCATATGAAATTTGTCAGAAATCCTTCTTTTGAACTGTATTTTGGATAAGAGAGTATAAAATTAATGCAGTTTAAGTTTATGTAAGAATAGCAAACTAATTACAAACTCACAAAATTAATTGCCAGAGAGTTATCAAAATTGTTACATGACTATATTGAATAGTCCTAGAAGGAAGAAAAGTCTCTAAATCCAGAGATCAGAGCTGCACCAATTTTCAGCAGTACACAGGTCCTGGGAGTACAAAGCCATCCCTAGAGCCAGCTCTAATTCAGAGTAACTACAGCTCCTGCATTCTTGGCACACCACAACAAAAGACAATAAATGGAGTAAGGTTTTGTCCGGTCCAGTCAGCCCTCACTACTGTGTTCAATGGTTTGCTTCACTCGAATGCAGGACTGGACTCAATATGTGCCTGCTTTTTTTTCTTTATCCTTCCCCCTGTCCCCTCCTTTTCTTTTTAAATGTATGTAGAAAGAAAAAGTCCCTCCACATTTTCCAGGACCAGCCCCTCCAAACTGTATCGTGTGGTGCCTCTTTGCTGTACTGCTCATTCCCCATCGTAAACACATCCCAAGCGTATTAAGGTTCTTGAGACCAGGGCTGCTGAAATGTTAGTGAAATGGACATCACAGGAGAAAAGTTCAAAACCTCAGGGCCCAATCCTGACCCCTTTGAACTTAACAGGAGCTGTTGCATAGGCTTCAGTGGGAGCGAGATTGTGTGCTCTACGTGCAGAAGCATTAAACTTAAAAGCAAGCTGTTTAAAAGACTGCACTGTTTCTTGCTTGTACTGATAGTTTCTCATGTAAAGTTCTATATATTCGTTCACAATAAATACATGAAACAGTTAATCTAATGTTTTATTGTTTAGTAGTATTTTACTTGCAAATGACCATCATTTCTTCTCTGCTCTGTTTGTTCTTCTGAATGTCTGCTTTATATTCTGGAAATAGAAGAGCTATTCTTTTAATACCCATTTCTTTCTGATGATAATCGTTCTTTCTGGCAAATGCTGTGACTTGTAGGTAGTTTATATTTTTGATCAGTAAATATTGAACCACTATGGCAAGGAAGGTCTGAGCTATGATACAGCTAAACCAAACAAATAGAAATCAACCCACCCCTTTTTTTTGGTTATATTTCTATTATTTTCTGTATAGATGTACCCTCCTCCAAGGTGGTTCTAAACTACTGACTACCTTGTCCCAGAGGGGATGCAAGCAAGACTGCTTTTCACTAGCAGCTATAGTGGGGAGGACAGGAGCCTCGTGGGTTGGTGGCTAATACCTGCCTGCTTTCTACCTGCCCTGTGGGGCAAGCCAAGAGGCAGGGCTCACTGGAGTGGTCCCAGGTGGCCACCAGAGTGGTGGCCCAAGGGGCGATGTTGGGCATCACTCAGCACTGCACACTGGAGCACAGTGCTGGCACTGACAGTGGGGTTTGGCCATGAGTTTTTGGGGACTGAAGAGAAGGTAGTGCCCGAGGTCTGTGGCAAGCCAGACCCTGGTGTAGGCTGGGTGTTGTGGTAATCCCCTTCTCCTGGTGATGCCCAATTGCAAAGACAACTGGCGGGCCAAATCCCCAGCCCTCACTGAAGCAAAATGCCATTGACTTTAATGAGCGTTTGCAGGCAGATTTCGGATAAGTCAATGTGGACTTTTGTCTGCGTGAGGACTGAAGGATTTGTCCTACAGTCTTTTACAGTATGAGGTTAATCAACATGCGGGAAATTCCCACACCCTCTAAAGGGCCCTATTGTACCCCTGTGCAACAGAAGTCTCTGCTAAATCGCTGGGTTCTCCTCTAAAAAGCTGTGGGTATGATATGAACCAAAGTAACTCCAAGTCAGTTAACAGGATCTTCCCAGGAATGTAAAAGCTCCCACAAAAAAAAAAAAAAAAAAAAAGCAACCTGGATAATTCAATGGGAGCCAGTGGGGAAGTACCCACTCCTGGCCTCATTAACATCAATGGGAGTTTCCCCATTGATGGAGCCCATTCAGAGGGAGAGGAACTGGGCTTTACAGTAGCATTTTAAATTATATTCAAAGGTCACTTAAATTATATGGTCACTTTAAAACCGCTCTCCAGAAACCTGAGTAATATTCAGTTATGCTGGGCACTTGCCTGAAAGTGTCAATTAGGATCTCTTTGGATACATTCACTTCTGAAAAAGCCAGTTGGCATCAGCAGCTTGTTGTAGGAGCTGCTGCAGTCTAAGGTGTTAAAATGAAGCATTTGTTTTTGAAATGACCTATAAAGCCTGTCAGCATTTGCAATCCAGCTTTCGAGCTGTTGTGCAAGGCAGACTGTTTGATATCCGGGCGGATAGTTTGCGATCTTGGGCAGGATCCAAGTTTTTCAGGGAGCTGAAATTATCACCGGGCAGTATAGAAATACTAGCATTTGGCAACATGAAGTAAAGATAGAGACACCATCCTATAAATAATCTATTCCTCCTCCAGTTATATGGAATCCTGGAAATAATATTCTCTGTTATGAATGAAAGGTGTTGAAGAATAAGGTTAGAAAATGCGAATGCAGCCAAACAGCTCACCTGCCAACGCAGGCGCAGCTTGCCCTGTAAGTTAGCTGTGTTTTCCTTGTCTGGCATAATATCTACAAGAAGCAATAAACAGCCTAAATAAAGCATTAATTCTCAGCCTTATCACTTACGGATCCATTATACCTTCGTATAATTTACTAATATTTATCTAGATGAACTAAATGTTACTGAAAATTTAAAGGTGGTGAACATGCTGTCTGCTGAATTATTCTGTGCGTGCTGGAAAGTAGCTCATGGCAGAATTGAATTATTTAATATTATTTTCCAGTATCGTGTAGAAGCTTCATTTTTGGATTATGATTTGTATTATGAAATGCTTATCAAGTGTTTTCCAAAGATTAGTTTAGTTTTAATTAAATAAACCTTTCTCAGGAGAAAGCTCCAACTACTCTTCGTACCCAGAGGCTACCGTACTTGTTGTTTTTAATTATTTTTCACTGTTACCCAAACTGCTTTGGGTACTCCTGCCCAATTAAATCACAGACATGGGCTTCTTATACACAATATGTTTAATATTTAATTTTAATTAAATTAATTAAATTGTTTATTTAATTTTATGTGCATTATTGTGCATGAAGTAATGCAAAATTTATGATAGGAAGAATTTGTGGGAGCTTTCAAACAAGCTAATTACTGAGGTAAAAAGACACTTCTTCTCTCTTTCTGGGGAATAGGCATTTGACCATAAGGAGATAACAGAAGTTGTTTGGATAAAATAATAGGTGGTTGCACAGCATTAAGAATTATTTGTTTTACCTTACTTTATGTTGTAACCATTACTGGATCGTATTATAACAGATTTGACAATAGCCTTCTCCCCAAGTTGTCACAGATAGGTAATCAAGTATTTACCTGTGTAAATAAACCTAAAGCTACAATATAAATACACTGGTAACATTAAAAATCAGCAACTCACATGTCACAGATAAACATTTTTGGTTACACCCCGAGTCTTTTTGTTTCCAACAGACTCATTTATCTCCCAGGTAATCTTTACAAGAGCCTATTTATTAAAAAGAGTAACAAATAAAAAAACCCACATTTTTTTCCCCCAGTGCAGATCATTTGTTGTGACAGTTTTTGGTTTTGTTTTGTTTTATTCTAATGAAGATTTCTTTCTCATCTGAAAAGGAGCAGCACAATATTTTTGATGGTGTTTTAATCTGGTGGTGTATTTTTTGAGAAGGTCACTGGTACTGGGTATAGACAGGAAGCTATTTTGCATGACCTTGATGCACGGTATTTCGGCAGGAAGTTAATAAGCAAGAAAAGCATAAAAATGCCTCTTTATAAAGTTGTTTTTTATGATTTATATAAAGGTAGCTCCCAAGCCTTGTCTCTACCCTTGTGGAGGCTACGGGGACCCTCTTGATTCAGTGGGGTTCTTTCTAGCAATGCTGGGGGGGGGGGTGCAACAGGCCCTATGGGGCTGATTTCTGAATAGCAGAGGAGGCAAATCTACTGCCATGCCACAGTTGCATTTGTCAGGAGTGCAGCTCCAGGGAGCAGAGAGCAGGATCAGGCCCCTGTGAGAAAGGGTTCTGGAAATGCAGACCAGGCTCCTGACTGCTCTTGCAGCCTTGAAGCTGCTGTGGTGTGTGCAGCTGCGAGCATGACCATCCTGGCTGAGTGAGATGCGGGTCCTTATGGAAAAAAAAAACAAAGGGAATTCTTCTCCCTCCCCATCCTACCCCCTGGAAATGCAAAATGTGTTTTGTGAACTCGATATATGATATGTCTGTGAAGTTGTGATGGGCATTTTCCCTCTCCTTGTTTAAGGGTTAAAAGTGACCTCATAGTGAAATAGAACATGCTACTTCTCTGAGTATTGTGACAGTTAAACCAAATATAAATAAATGTATTCACAGGAATTATTCATATAATAATTAACAACTCCTCAGTCCCAAGATCAGAAGAGCTAAAAACAATTTTTCTTGAATGTTAGAGATATTCATAGAGCAATACTTTTATTTCAGCAGATTAAATAGTATCATAAAAGTAGCTGATGATGCAGTAAATTAAAAATCAGGCTGGGGTTCACTTTACAGCAGCTTTTTTTTAGTCTAATACAATTAGCCATTACTGACTAAACATTAGTTTTAAATCAACAGCATTTGCCACAAGGAATTTTCTCTTAAAATTATTACTAGAAGAATTTAAAATGAGAGCAATATTACCGGATACACAAAGCCTGAAGAGATCTTAATACTGAAGGAGCACATGTCATAAAGACTCATCTAGATCTAATTTTTTCCCTGCAGTCTCTATTCTTGTGTAGAGCCAGGCAGAGCAGTACGTATACAAAATACGCCTTCCTAATGCACATGCATACGCTGGGAGAAAAATCCACTCGAATTCATGGAGACACAGCCTCACCTTGCAGTGGTTAGACTTAAAGGAGAGATGTGAATAAGGAATGAGGCTGGGGCTGAGCCCTGTGCAGTAGCTCAGTGGGGTTCGCTGCTTACCCCTGAGTGTTCGGTGCTACTTCATATTTCCACATGCTCAAGTGTACACGGCAGTGTTATTGAGGCAATAGCACCCAATTATTTTCAGACCCTTCTCAGGATATTCTGGGCAGTATCTGAAAACTCAAAAGTTCAAAGTCTTCGCCTGCTAATGGGAAGAGGTTTTACGCCATGAATAAAATAGGAAAGGGCCACATGGTGCTGGAAACTGTGGGGTCGTTGGGGAGGCTGGGGAAATTTGGGGTGCCGTGGGCAGCTCCGTGTAGCCAGCACTGACACAGCACTCATTCTGGGTGCACCCATTCCCAGCTGTTGTGACCAGAATAGGTGCAACATAGGCATTATTTGTTGCCTGCCTTTCCTTCCCTCCTCAGGAAGACCTGAGAGAAGACTGGAAAAATAACAAGTGTATCAAGCTAACACGGTATATTTAGAGTGGGACATTTCACAAGTATAAATAAATGTTTTTTTACCAATCACAAAGACACACGGATACTCTAGTCAGTGCTCCCGTGCTTGCAATAAAGCGGGGAGAAGCTTGGAAATAAGGTTCATGATGTAAATCAGGGCAGGCAACTGCAAGGAAGAAGTAGCTATATGATTTACAGAGTAAATTACTGGCTTCACTAGATTTCATTATCTTCACCAAACTATTCTTTATATTTCAGTGTGTTTATATTTTATTCAGGGATCTTTTCAGGGCAGGAGGCTGAGCATACACAACGTTGCCATTTCCTGAGATGCGTGCAGGGTTCCAGGAGTTATTTATAAAGGCAAACTTTGACTTTTATAGGCAGGGCGAGATTATTTTCCCTAGCTAAATATATGTTTTAGTAAGTGTGCTAAAGGTACTTTAATATATGTGCCTGTTATCTGATGAGCTTACTGCAACAGCTGCTATTTATCCATGACGGCATACTGCTCTAAGATTGATGGGTGGAGGACTCATAGGAGCCAGAGCCTGGGAGACCCTGCCCCGGCACCCCAGGCTTTCCCAGCTGGTGCCCTGCACATAGCCAGCACGGCAAATACAACCGTGTCAGTCCATGGGCACCATCAGACTGTGTGGCTTTGCTGTGGCCATTTCTGGTCAAAATGGAGCCAAGGCAGCTCTGGAAACCCTTTTCAGTTGATCCTGATATTACTGCTTTTTGCATGGAGTCCCGAAGGGAGCTGATGATGGAGGGAGGTAGGGATTGTACAGAGCAAAGGGAAGATATGTGCTGTGAGCTTTCCTTAGGCTCAGAATTCGCTTAGAAACCTCGTGGGTAAAGAGGCGAGGCAAAGGGAAAGTGAGAGGGTGAACAATTTGAAATCTGAGGTAGTGACTGCTCACTGCTAGGGCAGGTCATCCCTTTGTGATGGTCACTCCCATAAGCACAACTAATCCATGTGTTGATTCCGTGTTTAATTTCTTTTGAATCCAGCACTGGCCATTTTCCTTCCCTTGTCTCTTCCTTCCATTTGTCCATGTCATCAGCTGCAGCATTACCAACTTCACTTGTCCTTTCTGTAGGGAAATACTCTGTCTCTGGCAGTGCCCTTTTCCCAGGTTCTCTTGCAGCTACTCCCACAGCCACTGAAGGGGTCATTTTCTGGTGCATGAGCCATCTAAGGGATGGGGTGAGCTTACAGGTCTGCAGCCCAAAGCTGTTGCACAATGCCTCCCTTTCCTCCTGCTCTGGGACCAGAGCCTCTCTGGTGAGGTGAGGATGAGGGTGAAGGGGGACACCCTGGTGATGGGGTGCTACAAATCTCAGGCAGTTATTTTCTGCCCCTCCTGGTGAGGGTGGACAAATTTCGTGTGATTTAGCATCTAAGTCAGGAGTGCAGGTCTGAAGGAAGGGTAATCTTGAGCTGACAGAGCAAAATATCTTCTGTGGTGCTGTTCAGAGCTATCATAGAAACCCCATCAGCTCTGGCATGGCCACCCCAAACTGTGACATCAGAGTTGTATGTCATACCACAGATGCAGCCTATATTGTTATTTAACAGAAAATAAAGAAGAATGAAGAAAATAGAAAAGAAAAAATGTAGTGTTTATATAGAAAAATCTATTTTGATCACTGTATTTTTTGGAAAATAAACTTTAAAAGTTGTTTAGAACAACACTTCTGGACTGCAAAATGTCATGAATTTAGAGCTTCCCTTTCTAGCCTTGTATTACTCTGTCCAACAGGTAATCTTCATCACAGGCATTTCAGAGCATTTTCTGCTGTATTTATCATTATAGCTGTTTGATGAAGTAGAGCAATTTAATTATTCCCATTTTTCAGTGATGGAGCTGAGGAATAGGAGAGCTAAAAGTAGTACAAGAAATCTGTGGCAGAGAAAGGCTCTGCCCTGGGGCTTTTCTGCAAGACATTATTAAGACTCAAATTCAAAGATGGGACATTTAGATATACAAAACAACAGCTACTGCCCTAGGATGGAGTTTTACCTTGACTGTCTCAGCTTCAGGCCAGAGTATTGTGTGGTGATTGAGTGTAAATTTATTATTCTTTGGGAAAGGAAAAAAAAAACCACTCAAAAAAGAAGTAGAGACTGAGATTGGTATAAAACTGATGAAACTGATGGGAAGGAGTCAGAAGCTCCAGATGATTTTATTTCCTTCCTCTGCAAGCAGCATAGGTGGGCATGTAAAATATATCACATGAGGTTACTTACACGTGTGTGCACATGTAAGACAGAGTATGTGTGCATGCACATGTGCGTTGTGTTTCTGTTCACATATTTGATCTATTTAACCATTTCGGGCACACTGTTTATATTCCCTGCAACAAATAAAATGTGGCCCCATAGGCAGAAGTCTGGCACACCAGATCTGAGTCTAGAAGTAATTTTCTTTTGTTCACAGAGGAGTTATTAAGCTCTTGCAATACGGGTTTACAGTTGAAGTGCTGACAGACTTGATTTCAAGAGCAATGTGATTAGGGCAATGTGCAAGGTAGTGCTGTACCAGTGCTTACCTTTATTAGCTGTGACAGTGGCGTAAGTCCAGCGGACTGAGGGAAAAACAAAACTAAGGCAAACAAACAAACCTCCTCCAGGAGGAGGCAACTTTGGCTTTTGGAGGTGCACATTAGGGACGCCTGATGCCAAGCAAATTCCAAACTGGGGGTGATTCGCATGTGCTTTTGCTAATATTTATTTTATGACACTTTATAACTACTGTGTGTTACAGTTGCTATGAACCCTTGGGAAATAAAACTGGGAACTGTGTTGTGGTGCAGCCAAGAGTCCACAACTTTATTAAACACAAAAGCCGATGTACGAGGAGCTGTCAGGAGCCACGGGGTCCCGGCCGAAGGCAGGCAGTGGAGCAGCCAGGCACTCTCCATGGCACCTCCGTGTCCTCGTTGCAGGGATGGACAGCGCTGCTCCCACGGGTCCCGCTTTGCACCTGCTCATGTCCACTGAAAACAGCCAAAATGTCACCATGCCAATATTAGCTGTGCTCGGGGAGCTGCACCCCAATCAGCTGGGGAGCAGAGATTATTCACAGATATTGCTCTGAGGAAAGCTGCAGAGGGAAGGGAAAATTAAAGAAAAACAACATTCCCTATAAAAATTCTCTGGCAGCATTAATCAGCTGCGTGTTTGGTTCTTGCTTATTTGCCTGACTCTTGCTCCAGGTTGTGTTTCTGCTTTGGTGTCACGAGGCTGCCAGTGCTGCTGATGCTTGGGTGTGCTCACAAACACCAGTGCTGATAAAGTGAGTGCAAACATAAAACCCGGTCTTCAAAACATCCTTCATTTTTTTATGAGATGGTAAAGCCCAAATCTAATGAGTTTGTACAGTCTGAATACCAATCTCATTAAAATGCTCTTTTCCATTTCTTTTGGATCAAACCCTGCTATAGTCCTTCCCTAAATATTAATCATTTGTCTGCTGGGACCATGTTCATTTTCCATTTTGTTCTTCTACCAGCATTTTTAGGGACTGAATAATTGCTCTCTGGAAACAATTATAAACCCGGTTAACTCTTCCCTTTCCCATCTTCTCTTCCAAGTGCATTACTTTGTCCTGGTTCCTTATTCCTTCATTGTCTGAGGACTGAGGGCTCATATGTAAAAAAAAAAAGAGAAAGCTAAATTAATATATTTTTCAACTTTTTGAACTCAGTGGCTTTCTAAGTGAGTGTAGGACAGTAGACTGGGAAATGTGAAGCAAAAGTAAACAACGTGCAAGAACTGAGTGGCTGGTTGCACTGGTGGGCTTGTGCTGATACTTATTTCTAGACAGGTACTTGAAGAGTATATCCCAAAATTCTATTTTGAAAAAAATGCCTGGCCAGAAGCAGAAGATGTAACTTCTGTCCTCCTGTCTTTAATTTTCAGCTCTAATATAGATGTATTTTCCCACAGTTACAGAAGAACAGCAATGTGAAGGATGATTTGGTGCAAGAGGTCTTTGCCTGAGTGATACTAGAGTATCTTGCTAAGAGATAACGAGTTATTCCTTTTCCTACACTGCGGCAAAGGCACATGGTATTTGTAAAAGCGTGGAGTTAAGTGCCCAACGTGAGGAAGTGAGTAGCAAAAAGCAGTCTGAAGTTTCTGGCTCTTCAGGGGTCAGATCTTAGAAGCCAAAACTCAGATCCAATAAAGGGAATTAGGAATTTCAATACTAATGAGTTATTGTGGGACACAACAGTCAGCTCCGGGGGTCCTGCTATCCTAGGGCATCAAAGGATGTTACAAAGCTACTGCTTTAGTTTGTTGTCCCATTAGGAGAAGGATATCTTTGCACTGACAGTACACTCTTTTGATATTTTGATTAAAATTTATGAAGTTCTGTAATCATCTGTTCTTGCCACTCATTGCCATTATGATCCCTAAATGCGCTCTTCTGTGATTTTCCCCTTCTCAAAGCTTTTTATGGCATTCAGATCATCTCTGTCTGACAAAGTGGGAGGACAGAACATTTGTGAAGGCACTCTAGCTCCTAATTGGAGTGATAGTAGCACAAAGGAGTCTGGAAACAATACCTTGTGCTTAGGAACGAGGCCAAGAGTGGCTGCCGTGCCCTTCACCACAGTGTCAGCAGAGTCATGAATAGCTCAACGGTTGTGAGCAGTAAACAACCTGGCTCATCAAGGCTCTTCCCACACAGTGACAGTTGAGCTTTTCTTACTGTGGGGATTTTTCCAATTACTGTCCTGACAGGATCGTTCAGCACCAGAGTGGTTTTTGCTTTCTTTCTGGAGGTGGAAGGAGTTCTTGATGATCAGATGCAATCTTTACTGCCATTTCAGACTGTGGGTATTTCAGGTCAGGCAATACTTGGGACACTGAGGCTGTGCCTTGTCTGAGCTCTGTGCAGGTATCATGCAGGACCCAAAACTTTCTAGCAACTTCAGTTCTTCTTTGAAAGAAGCAGTTGTTAAAGTCTTTCTAACCAACTTTTCTTGACTCCTTGAAAACTCTCAGCTTTAAGGAAGACTTTTGAGAACATTGTAGCAAAATAATTGGATAGCTTTTGACTCTGCCTGGTTTCTTACTGACACTGGCAGTTTAACCTGGCAGCTAGAGAGCAGGTGAGTGGTGAAACTTCAGCTCTTGTGTGCTGAACTCTTCTTTGGTCAAGATGGCATTTTTGGCCAGCAAGGCCGAAGTCTTTTCCAAGCTAATCTTCAGACTGGACATCTCACCCTCAGCTATCACCACAGTGAACATGATTAGCTTATGGCAGTGAAATACAGTGCTGAATATATAGACACGGGTAGAAGGGGTGGTTGATGGACTTGTCAGTGAGGGTAGACCCAGGAGAGGTTGGCCAGTTTCGCAGCTTAATTGAGGATTTTTACCTGGTCTCTTTCCTTGCTTAGGTGGGACTATCTAGAGGACACAGAAGAGCTTTTGGGCTTTTGCAGTACTTGTTACTTATGCAAGGCAAGTGTGCTGCATCCTTTTCCTTTGCCTACAGAACCTGCTGTTTATCAGACCTTGTGTTGATTACTCATATGTTGTTCCCCTAAAACCAGACTCTTTATGACAATCACTCTTTTATCTATCCAGGGTTTGTGAAGAGCGTATGATGTGCTGGCCTAGCTGTTAACATTTCATGCAGGAAGTGCTGCACTGGCTGTTGGTGGTGCAATTTGAAAAGTTGAAGGATGGCAGTGTGTGGTCCAGTCTTCAGCTACACAAGAGATCTGGTCTTTTGTCTGGTAGCTGAGGAAACCTGAAGTATTTGGTCAAACTGCTTTAATGAGGTACAATTGGGTAACAGGAAAATTTCTTTACCAGGAAATGGTGGCATAGGAGTTACATTTCCCCTAGACATTAAAGCATCTGCCTTCAGTTGTCTGCAGTCTCCCAGTGTACCAGCGTGATAGGGATGATCTGCTCACAGCTTGAAGACCCAGGGGACAGCAGGATGGACAGCTTATCTTTGCAGAAGGCAGTGCTGTGAAACCTTTGAGGAGGAACAGGTAGAGTTGCAGATATCGGTGGATGTAGTCCTGAGGCTGTCCTGCTAAAGAAGAAACATTTTCAAGATCAGCTGTCTCACTTCAGGCTTCAAACCTGTTAACTGGAGTTAACTAGTTAATAGATTTGGTAATGAATTCTATGTTTATGTATTGGACTTTCAGAAAATTTTCTCCAGTGTTATGTTTCCAGAGATGCTGAGACAGTGCTTGTTCCCTTTTACTTTGCTCTGCATCATTTCACTGCATCACTTCCTGTTGCTATTTTCTCTTAGTCTTCATAAACAGTTATTTCAGTGGCTTTCACTTTGGTCCCATATTTCCATCACTTTCCACCATATTTGCTGGGAGAATCAACTGTCCTCTCTTGCAACTCTCTAAACTCAGTGTATCTTGTCTGGCATAGCCTGAATGCTCTCACATGTGGGAAAGAAGGACAAACAGTACCAGTTCTCATATTTGAAGAAGGATCCTTTCATGCCACATCAATTTAATATCAAAGAGAAATTAAAACTTGATGTTGTTGTTTACAATTTAGGTTTTTTTCAAACCCCTTTAGATTTCTTGTTTACATAAGTTGAATGATTTCATGGCTGTGAAACAAAACAATGGGTAGTGTTGATGCTGTGTATTATGAAATAGGTCTTCATGGATCATGTTTTGGGAATATTTCAGTGTCTGTATCCATTCAGACTCTGGCTTCTCTGCAAGACTTAGAAGATCCCAAATGTTTGTTGTGCACTCATAATAACTTATTCATAACTTCTTTATATGCCACTGTTCTTCCTCATAAATATACTAATAAAACTCATTATAGAAATCAAAGCCAACTAATACAATATATCTGATGGACAGCTGTCTCTGGATGCAAGAATTATAATTACATGAAGCAAGATGGTCTTATTATGTCAGGGTATCTTTGCTCTGAATAAATTTCTATTACTGGTGTGTAATCTTTTGACTCAGGCCAGATGATGGGAACTTGCCAAAATAAGTCCCTTACAGCATTACTATTGAGCTACGCTTTCACCTGTAGAATTACAATCAGATAAGTGATGCTGGAAGTTGTGACTTTGAGTATCAGTGGTCTGAGCGAGGTTGAGGGCTGGGGGGAACAAGAAGCATTCCTCACCTGTACTGGTCTTACCTCTCCAGTCTGCTTTCAGGCTATAACTTAATGCCATACACTGATTTAGATGTAGCACTTGTCAGCCAAGAATAAGACTATAAGACAGAGACGTTCAAGGACTTGACCCACACTTTATTGTGAATATGTGATTGAACTCTGAGCTGACAGACAGAGACAGCCGTTAGTGTGGGAAAGTGAAATTGTTCTGCCACGTAAGATTTCAAAATATCCTAAACTCAGCTCTGTAATTTAAGCTTGGAAGTCTCTTAGCAAATTTCTCAGTCCTCTCTTATTTTCCCCCTTATCTTCTGTACTTTGCTAATAAAAATGGCAGCATCTATTTTTGAGATGTCCCTTGAGGCTCTTCTTATTTCAACAGATTTTTCTCCTTACATCTCCAGTATTCATATTAACCAGAACAAACTGATACTGAATGCTGAAGCCACAAACCTTTAGTGAGTCCCTTTGCTCTAAATTTAAGACAAGTTAAGGTAGTTACATGACAGCAACTGGGTGTCTGCTTAAACTGAACTGCAAAAGCAAGGACTAGAAAAATGCAAACTATCCAGCAGTACTGGCATTTCTTTCCCTGAAAGTGTTTTGACCCTTCTCCAAGAAGCTGAGTTAACACTGATCAATGCTGACATGAGAGACCTGGAAAAAGAGTTTGTGTCCGCAAGAAATGTAGGGGACACTTACGAACAGGAAACTTTCTCTGAAGAAAAAGAGTTTCCTTATTGCTATGCCTGTTCTATCAGGGAAGGTGTAGCACGTCATGTCAGACAGTCTGTTCTTCTTCTGATCTGCTACAGATCATAAAGTAATGGAGGATCGGAAAGAACAAGAATAAACGAGCATGTGACATCTCTCCCACTTTTACCCCAGGACACTGTCTTGCGTATTAGGCAGAATCAAGAATATTCAAAGGACTCATGAAATATCCAGAAAGTAAAACAAAGCAGGAGAAGGAAAACCCTTTTTCTTGACTTTGAGGACACATTAAAATAAAAAGAAGACAACAATTATCCAATCCTTACTATTAAAAAATGAATAAATCAGGTTTGTATTTAGCGGTAATAAAGGCATCATATGCACAGTGAGAAGCCTGTCCCTGTATTTATTATATGTAAGTGTTGATTTAAACTACTTCTGCTTCACAAATGTACTTTATATCAACAAGAACAGTATTTACACTGATTTTTTAATTAAAGGAACGTAGTCATCTTTTATGCTTGCAGTTTGCCTGCAAGCAGATTTTTTTCCTCTTCAATTCATTCTGTCAAAATGGTTAGACAAATTGTAGAAACATGTTTGAATTATGGATAATTTGTCAGTCGTCCATAGCAAGATACTGGCTGTAGCTAAAAGTTAGGGAGATACCTAAACTTGTCTTCTGAGCTCCTTCTCTTATCAACAGAGAGAAATCATTGTCTCAAAAAGGTGCTTCAACCTCTGAGGATGAGGAAAATGTGAACACCTTTAGCTGTACTTACTTCTTTCTGTTCTGTATGAAAAAACTCTTGCAGACCTGGAGCCTAACCTTTTGATGGTTGAAGATGTCTGAGATATTTTGTGACTGTTTATGTTAGCTAGGATACAAGTTTTGGCCCTCAACAAACCGATGCAGTGTTTATGAACTGTTGTTGCTTCTGTCCCAGCCAAATTTCAACTCTTGACTATATTGTTTTCAATATTCGTATAAAATCCACTATATGTGAGGTTTTGTATGGAAACTCCTAGGAAGCATGGGTTGTAGAAAGGAAAGATATCAATAAAACGACCTCTGGCATGAAGTTTCTAGTTTGGTGCTTGGTTTGTGGATAGTCTTGTGGAATTCAGCAATTCAGAGGAATGAAGGACAGCAGTGTGATACACCGATGCAGTGGACAATGTGGTTCTTGTGATGAGAAATTACAAAACAAAAATTAAAATAAAGTGAAACCTCAGGAAACTGCCTGATGCTGCAAATCTCAATTGATACTGCTGGAATAGTAATTGATACTGCTAAGTATCAATCATTTTTCTTGGAGAAAAAAGGGCAACAAAGAATTCAAGTGGTAGTGATCGGTAAAAGATCACCTGAAATTTTTTGGAGTGTTTTCTGTGAGGATTGAGACTAAAACTGGAGAGTGTACAAAGCCCAGTGGTCACCAAGAGCTGAGGGAAATGAAATGGGGACAGTTCCTTTGCCTGGGGTGGCAGCCAGGTGCCCTCCATGTCTTCTGGAACACCCTACTCCTACAGGGCTCCTGCTCCGGTGCCAGGGATTTCACCCCCAGCACAAAGGGTGAGGGATTGGGCTGACAGCTGTGGTACTTCTGGACATCTTTGCCAACACCCTCATTTGTGCAGAGGATTTATCTGAGCCAAAATGCAAAGCACAGAAAAAGAGAAAGTGTTTTACATGCTTTTAAACACAGGGACTGCTGGTACTGTCACTGCCTGTGTTTGCCTACAAACAACGCACCCGGCTGAGTAATTTATTCTCAGTGTATAATCTTTGACGGCTGAAGAGCAGAAAAGCTGTTCAATACATTTGGAAATGACTGCAGCTACAAGGTGAGAGAGCAGTATTTAATATCTGTTTTGAAACCTATACTGGAGGCACCTGATAAACTGCCAGAAGATGGGGTTTGTAACACATACAAAGCTAAAATTTGAAGGACTAACAAACACTGAAGCTGCTCATAAGGGGATATAAAATGCTGTGAAGTCTGGACTCAATTTATTTTGCCCTTATAAAATGCAGTTGTCTGAGTTGTCATAACATCATGGGTCATCAAGTGGAGACTGAAAATTTCACAAGAGTGGACATTTTTCAGTGGATCCTCTTTTGAGAATATCGCAGAATATGGGGCACCTGTGCTCTGATTCAGCCCACCGTAAGCAGGAGCATGGAACATGAAAGGAGCAAAGGTAATGACAAACAAGGAACTAAACTTTTTTAAGCCTCAAAATAATCTGGTTATGGTTGAAGCCTTCTTCAATCAGTGTTGCCAAGACTTCCTGTTCTCTTATTCACTATCCTCTTTGGAAACAGGGAGAGAAAGGCTTAAAATGATAACATTTAAAAAGGGCATCAATACACACACACACAAAAGCTTAATAAATGCCATTTTCACAGTCACCTTTGCACTGATAGGGTGGATATTACATCAAGCATGAGACCAGGAATAAACAAATAACTAGAAGGGTGATATGGGAAAAACGTAGATTAGTGCTTAAGTCTGGAGCTACAGTATCTGTATGGGCTTAAAGCTTGGTGGTGCTGTCTCACAAGGTCCCTTAGTACAGAATACAGGATTTTAGAATTAACCCTGTAACAGGCAGCCATTGGGTGGCAAAGAAAAAAACTTTTCTGCAAATCAGGTCTGAGAAACTGAAGTGCTTGGGCAGTCTGATTTTGGAGACATTTTTTCCCCATAAGAAAGGCCCTTCTGGGCTAAGTGGAATGCGATGAGGCTGGTGCCACAGGTGAAGTGCAGGGCTGTTCTCTGTTCCTTGGGCCCTTGGGAACAGGGACCCTCATGAGTGGGAGGTCTCTCTTGCTTTCCTCCACTTGCAAAATGGCACTGGGTGTATTTTCTTACCAATCCCCAAGTCTTTGTGAGTCTTGTCAGTAAAACACATCAGGGTCTCCAGAAGAAGGACCTGCATAGATTTTCAATCTCTGGGAACCATGCAGACACCTCTGGACCAGAACCTGGTGTTTTTACAGTGACAATCTTGAGCAGCAGAAAGGAAAGGCATAGTGAAGAAGTTTGCAATCAAACTACAACTTGAACTTGACCCAAAGCTATGAAGTAAAGGAGAGGCTCATCAATGCCCATCAATGCCCATCAATGGGCAGAGGCTAGAAAACCAAAAGGTGAGGGTAGGTATAAGATTACGATAGGTGTGGAAACAAATGGAACTATGTCTCAGCTATCAGGTGTATTGCTCCAAAGAGTAATGAAGGAAAGGGTTTACGGGTTGTTTTATAGTTGATAAGAAAGACCTGGACATACAGCTGGGTATCTACAAATCAAAGGCAATTATTTTACTGCACTGGAAATAAGAAGTGAGACTTTTATTGTTGCAGCACTGTCCGGGCTATAGTCAATTGCCTTGGGAAGAATCTTTATGGCATTAATGTAGACTTGGCAAGCTCTGTCCTTTTGCGTGTGAAATCAGCTGTACAGCAGTGTGTTCAATCTCCAGCGTGGTGTTGCTGACACACACAAACAGAGCAGGACTTCTCTGGATGAGGTATCATCTAACCCCATAACCAGAGACTATCTGAGTCCAGAAGGACTCATGTTAAACCAGTCCCACCAACACCTTCACCCCTGTCAGTCCACGCTGTGTTTCCGTTGGTGTCCATAGGAGATTATCCATAAAATTTGCCATGTATACAAGCACTTGTAGCATCCTTTATTAATATGAACAGCTACAAAATTCAGATAGAAGAAGGAAATGGATGATGGGCAAGAGCAAAATGGAAATTATGATAGCAAGCAAACAGCTGTAAGGACCAGCAATGTGCCCAGCTGATATTGCACCCATAGTTTTTAAATGTGTAATAAGGGATAAATAAAGTGATAAATAAAACAGATCTCAAAAGGCCACATGGGAAAGATGCACAGTCTTGATTACCTAATTATGGAAGGAATATTGCAGAAATGGAAATAGTACAACAAAGTCCCATAATGACTTCAAGATTGGAGGCTCCAAAATGGTTAGTGAAACTAGGTCTGTATCCCTTGCAAAGAGAAAAGATTAAGAGGGGACCTCGCTGAGCTGCAAAGGGCTCTGGGGGGAACTGCAGGGAGCAGTGCTGCAGTTATTAGAGCTAATGTCAAATATGAGGATGAGGGACACGGCTCCAGCGAGGTCTTGCACTGTACAAATGTAATACATTTTTTTTTCCAGAGGGTATATATTATAAGCTACCAGATGCTGCTCTAGAAGCAACCGATCTGACCAGATTTCAAATAGAGCAAGAAGCATATGGAGAGAGAGGGGGAGAAAAAGAGCATATTATGGAGAACAACTGTTAACCGGAGGAAAGGATAGACCTAGCTGGGCTTCCTGGCCTCCTGCCATCTTAAGATTTTCTTATGTCCCTATGTAATCTTCTGACTTTTGATTTAGATGTTTCCTAAAAATGTGGCCCAGTGGTTGGTACATACTAGGCATTAGCCCAAGAAAAGAATGAAAAAAAATATGCCCTGTATCTCATTAAAGAATTTTTAAAGGGAGACTTTGAGGCGCCATTTGCTTCTTGTTACTCATCTTTGCAAATGTCTCTTGTCTTCCCAGGCTCTGCCTGGATGTGTTAGCGTTAGCAGCCTGTGGATTTCTGAGACACACTGAAATGGGAACTCAGGGCGCCCAACCTAAGTCGGTCAAGCAGAGACAGCAGCGCGAAGCAAAGGAGGAAGACGAAAATAAGATTGAGTGAAGTAAACGATACGAAGTCTTTTCGTGCACGTAAACAGTATCAGGTGAAAAAATATTGTCTGGCAATGGCTTTTCAGGCTGCTATTGGGGATAAGGATCACTCTTATATTTGAAATATTTACGGTTCAATTAACAGCATTTGTTTCCATGAAATATTTTAAAAGAGAACAGTATTTATCTTTAATTATTTTTCATTTTCTTTGACAAAAGATTCCAATATAGATATTGCTGTAGGCACAGAGGGCACTGAACACCAAGAAGTGGATTCTGTAAACAATTTTTCTCAAAGCACTAGAAAGTTTAAATATTAATTTGGCCATAATTGGCAGAGAAGCAATTAAAGACGCTACAAAGCTGACTTTCTCCTTCCTTTACTTTCTCCTCCCTTTTCATTTAACCACAGTATAGAAAGTAGATGTAAAACAATAGGACCCTGAGCTGTACGGCATTCTAATCCTAGCTTGCCTTAAAGCTACAATATGGATTTAATTTATATGCAAATGTAAGCAATAAAAAGACAGACACTGTAGAAATTATAGTATTTTTCATAGGTGCTTCAGCACCAGCACACAAACCAGCACCGATTTCAAACAAGGAGCTAATTATTACTGGTCACTAAGCTACCTTTTTCTTTTAATATCTCTCTCTTTCATCCTCCAACTCCCCCCCCTTTTTTTTTTTTAACAATGAGTAAATTATTTTCTTGAGCAAGGAGGGAAGCCGGGGCGGGGGGAGAGAGAGAGAGAGAGAGAGAGAGAGAGAGAGAGAGAGAGAGAGAGAGAGAAAAAGAAACTGGAATATTGGGGGTGAGTGAATGAAAACAGCCAGAAATATCTCCTGTGAGATTCAACATCAGGATAATTTCACAGTCTCGCTTTTTGACTGCTGTGTCCTGAAGCTGACCAGCACCATGCAAGGCTGATCAAAGGCCATCGGAAACATCAAGTAAGCCTAAATGGGGCTAAAGTATGCTAATAGAGAAGCTAAATGTACTTTAATCCTGTTATAATACAAGGTAACTTAGAGGCAGTGAAGGGCCTTGTTGCTTTTCCCTACTGGGTCCAGGACCCCTGCAAATCTTGAATAGAAGTTGCTTCCTATTCTTCGCCGGCCGGGGTATGGCTTTCTCAGATGCACACACAGTCCCCTCCTCCTCCGTTTACTAAGTGTCAACAGTCGGCTGAGCAAGACTTCTCCGCTCCTTAGATCAGCACCCTGTGACCTTCCACATTTAAGCACAGACCATTAAGCTAAGCTTTCCAGCTGTTGCCTGAATTATGAGGGATTTTTTTTTTTTTTTCAGAGGAGGGCAGAGCTTAGAGGAAACACTAGGCAACAGTTTTATATTATGGACCCGCTGCCACCCAACTTGCTATGCACAGCAATGTGCTTTCCACAGGGCTGTGGCAGACGGGTGACGTTGGCTGAAAACAGGGGGCTGCTTTGAAGTGATTCAGACCTAGGGTTGTCCGGCTTTGGCATCATTGTGATCACTCGGGGAAACGTAATCTAATTTTAGGAAGAGGAGGAAACAAAGTAAACATGACTGAACTGTGCTGCACTGGACGCGCAGGCTGGGACGGCATCCCCAGGAATATGTGTGCTCCCTGGGCAGCTTTCTTATTCATTTTCCTTCCTCTCTTTTAGAGACCGATTTTGGTGCATGCTACCCAACAGAGGAAATAAAGAGTGGTAGTTCTGCCCGTGAAATTATATACTTTGGTGGATGCCCCAGACTAACTACTGCTTGCAAACCCCAGATTAAAAAAGGAGACTGGTGTAACTTTAAAACCAGCCAACTGCCTTAGTGACTGTATCAGAACATTAAAAACAAAGGTTTCATTGAAGCACTATCTCCCACCGTGCAGCTGAAAGTCTCATGGCTGAGGCAAATGGTCCTAAATATTTTTCTGTTAAGTACAAATTATATACTGGATATGTTAAGTTGTAATGGTGTGTTTTTCAAGAGTCACTTTGCTTGTGTGAGGGCATCAGTAAAGACTCAAAAAATGCTGACTGTATGGCACATGGAAACAAAAAGGAGTCTGCCTTTCACATAAAATGTTTTGTTTGCATCAAATCCTCTTTTTTCTCCGTCTCTCCCCATCCCCCAACTAAGCCTGGAATTTCAAATGCCAGAACCAGTATAGTACAGTAAGTCTTTTTGAAATCCAGGGCAGAGAAATAGTATCCTGGCCTAGCAAACTATTATCTGCACTTACATTCCTAAGCTGTACCCCTCTGTGTTAGTGCTGATAGGAGCCCTTTAGATCAGCTGAAATGTAACTGAATAAAGATGCTTCAGAAAATGTCTTCTTAATGTGGAATTATCTTTCATTTACATAGGCAGCAACCCTTAACTCAGCACATGTGCTGTAAGGCTTCATGTAATGGAAACATTCATATAAAACTTAATGATTAGCATTCATTCTGCTCCCAAATGATCAATAAAATGCTAAGTTAATACACAACGTGCAAAGGAGTCTATAAGAATGCATAAACTTGCATTACTGTGTGGGATGTAGGTAAATAATGACTGTGGAGCAGAAGAAGAGAGCAGTGCCCCACTTGTGAAATGGGCAGTGGTACCAGGGCTGCCACTGCCACCGGCTTCGTTCCCAAATGGCCTTGGAGTGTCTTATGTCACACATGCACTGCCATGCCTGCAAACATCTATGTGCACAGGCACAAATACACTGCTACAGCAGACAAAAGAAGGACCAAGCAGGCAAAACCAAATAAAGCACTGTCTTTACCATCTTCTCTTTGCATTTTCTGTGAAGGACCACTTGTGATGTGATTTCTTTATAAAAATAATTTGCAACTACTAAGTAAGACAGAGGTAGCATAGATGGGAGCTATGGATAAAAGTTAAACTCATGGAGTGGTACACTTTTGCCCAGATACCTTTACATCAATCTTGCACAAGTGGTTTTGAAGGCCTTATTCCACCAAATAAATTGTGTAGATTTTGAAAGAATATGCTTGGGCAGTATAGAGTTAATATTAGAAAAATTATTTTGGCAAGTACATGCTTAGCTTCTGCTGAAATATTTCAGTTCTAATCTGCTCCTCTTTAGCCTGGCTAGGAATAACTTTCTCATTTTTAGGTGTTTTTCTACCTATCTATTCACCATCCAACAGTTATATTGTTTGTCTGTCCTTCCCTTATAAAATTAACTGAATTGCTGTTGTGTTTTAATTATCAACAAATTTTGAAATGAAAAGCATTTGCAAGACTCTTGCCAGTTCAGCTACAATATTCTGGATTTGTTTTAATTAACAGAAGTCCTTCCCTACATATATGAAGCTTGACAGAAATCTTTTTGTTCTTACAAACACCCATACACTGTTTTTGCTGCTCAATATCTTTCCACGTCTATTTCTCCATTACTTTTTAAAAAATAAAACTTAAAAAAATTCAATAACCAACTGAGAGTGGGCTATTTTAGTCCACAAGAGCTCCAGAGATAGTCTTTGAAATTATTAGAAGGCACCTAGTTTAGAGAGATTGAATGGAAATATGTAAGAGATTCCCCCCCTAAATTTCCATCTAAATTTAGGGGTTAATTTTTTTTAGGTGTTCATAATTTACAAGATAATGATAACCTGAGGTCATATTTGACTGTTTAAATATATTTCTACTCAAGTTCAAATGTTTTATTTATTATTTTTATTAATTTCTAAAATATCAGAATCTCTATTGCCACCACAAGAAACCACTACAGCATGAATAAAAGAAGCCAAAAAGCCCAGCCAAACATGAGCTATATGTTAACAGCAATGATGAATTGACATGGATAGTTTGTTTTGCTCTTTTGCAGTTATGTGTGATTCTTTGCATCATCTAGGTTTATCAACAAAATGTTTTTATTTCTTCATCAAGCATTTACAATTTTGTCAAGATAGACAATTCATATTTCATGTAGTCGTTTCCAGGCCTGTCAGTTCATGTCTCTTTCCCATATACAGAACTATTGGAGGTTCTGGCAAGAGCAAAAGCCACTGGAAGGAAAAGTGCAGCTCTGTAGCAGCACGAGAGGTTATGAACACGACTGAGTGATGGGAATTGTCAGACCACATAGCAAAGCTAAGAACATGGCTCAGTTATTAGTTACCTGTTAAACTACCTGCACTTTATTAACAGAGATGAGGTAGGTGCACTGCCCACACAATCTAATCCATAGGTAACACATAAAGCACACTCTGTGTGGCAGATACTGTACTTACTGACTGCCACGTTATCCCCATGGTAAATGTTTTCATTTTGGAAAATAATTTAAAATATAAAGAAGAACTGAGATGAGGTTGTGCCAAAAATCCCCTTTTCTATGTTGTGAAGTACAAGTGTACAAATCTGAGTTTTGGTTTCAAACGTTTTGCCCCACCAAATTTCCTAGAGCAGTTTTGAGCTTTTTTGGCTTTCCTGTCTCTAAGAAGATGAGACTGAAAGGTTGGCAATGTCTCCTTCTCTTCTTGTACCCAGAACTGAACAGACTCAACAGAGCTGCAGAAATGCAGTTGCTGTGGTTCACAGGATTTTGTAAGCTTTATTAAGATGTCTCTCTTCAGAAGTTAAAAACAAAGGAGAAGGAAACCACCCAGTCACACTAGGTGAGTTTGCTTACCCGTGTTCTGAACTGGGAGCTAAGCTGCAATGTTTTCAGTTTAGATGTGTGGCAAATTCTGGGACGAAGTCACAGCTGACTGTTTTTCTGAATCGTGCTTGGCCCCAGGTCTGAGATGAAGAAAGAGTCAATATGCATTTGCCTGTGGAGTAGCTAATTAGAACAATTAATCTGAGAACCAGGGCAAGCTGTGAGACCATGAGCTGATTCAGACACGCCCTCTACTAACTTAAATTTTGATCAATGTTTAAAATGCCATGGGAAGGACTGGGGTGATGAGGCCCAGTGGCTGAAATTCAGGTTCACCGTCTGCATCCCTGTTGCTGTGACATGCAGTCGACCTTGGGCAACGTGTTTTCCTCTTGTCTCTGAAACAGGCCAATGATATGCACTGCCTTGTTGAGCTTTGTGGATACAAGCAGCATGTTGTGAATGAAACATTAAGTACATCTCAAAGCAAGGCAAGACAAGAATTGCATTTTTCTTCCTAATATCTATTAGCTCAGAGCAACAGAAGAATCCCACTTGCCACCAGCTCCCTCCTCTTGTTTGGAGTTGTGGAGCTGGTCTGATCATATCCACCAGATATTTGCTTTCAGGGTCGCATGAAAGTAGAGCAAAAGAAAGATCTTTTGTGGGGATGACATGCTTGGAAATATACTTGTCTAAAACAAACAGCGCTTGTTCTTTCTTCAACTAATTCACTGAAAAGATATTATTTTAGTCAAGAAAATGGTATCAATTCTCCTCCTTTTAGTCAGGATGGTGGCAGGTTTCCCATGTAGATTTGTGGAAGGTATAATTTTGACAGGAGCATCTGGCTCCTTTGTGAACTTCACAAGCAATTGTGTGGCAGTGGCTTTAGGTCGGCCTCTGGTTGAGCCATGTGGGCAGCCCTTTGACATGTCTGTGCTGCTTTTCCTGCTCCACTTGGTTTTGTTTTGACTCTCTTTTGAGCTTCCTAAATATGCAGCCTTGCTCTGCAGATTCCCTGGGACAGTTTCATTCAAGGTCCCTGACAAGGACTGCGGTTTTGCCAGGGCTCATGGATCCATTCTTACACTGGTGCTGTGTGTTACATTAGCCGACAGCTGCTTTTGGCAACGTTTTGTTTTTTTTTTCAGAAATCCTCTCAGAGAAGGGAGAAGAGTGATCTCTAGATAGCAGAGCTTTCAATTCTCAAAATAAACCATGCCAGGTTGTTTAAGAATTTAAAACCACTTGTGAGCGTCCCTGGTACAATAACGTGTAGTGTGGTCCTTCTGCCCTCTTTAAACAGATGATACCTGGCTTTTATCTGCTAGTTATATTTACAGTAAAAAAAAACCAACCTGAATTTCTTTTCTTACTTCCCTATGTACAGAGTGACACAAAAATATCCTTTTAGCCTGATTTACATGAATGCAATCACAGCACCTGGATTGTGCCAGCTTGCTGAATTTGGCAAGCAGAACAAAGGTTCAGGATACCTTGATTTCTGCTTCCCAGATCCTCTGAGCAGTTTGGGCACCACGCTCCAGACATATGCTGTTGTGTCTACCACTGTGAGTGACTGGGAAGTGACCACCAGCTGTGCTGATGCTGGGTTTGTCCAGCCACCAGTGGTGTGAGCAAGGGGATGGGCGGGTAGGAAAGGTGCAGCTGGGAAGGCACAGACTCTCAAGCTCAGCTCTCTCTTAGCCCATCCCTAGGCTGTTTGAAGCTCACTTATGTTGCACACATTGATGACATGACAAAGAGAGTCCCTGTCTCCTTCTGGTGAACCATCCCTTGGGGCCAGCAGTGAGGATGCCTGTGTAGCTCCATCACTTACCACACAGGGACAGCTGGGGCGTGAACCCAGGGGATGGCTGTGCTGTGAGCAGTTCGTCATGGTGATATGTGCTGTGCCATACAGGCTGAAATCACCAGAAGATTGTTCAGGAGAGATCTCTGGCTAAAAGAATATATAGTGAGCAGGGAGGATGGAATAATTTGTAACCTGTTGTTTGGACAAATTTGATGTCACTGAGAACAGTTCACAAATCAGGAAGCTGAGCTGTTTCAGAACTAAGTAGTTCATGTTTATTAAAATTAGGAAAAAGCTTGACTAAAACGAGTGTATAAAGAGGAACCCATGACTGAAGCATTTTTAAAGAGACTGTTTCAAGCCCATGGCATTACTACATTGAGTGTGCTGGCTTTCTTTGGCATGAAAAGACATAGACACAATACAAATACAGAAAGAGAAGGTGTGTATGTGATAAGATGGAGGGAGGAGCCTGTGTATCTAGCAAAACTACAGCAGCATCAGAAACATCAAAAAGCATTATAATACTATTGAGAAATCCAAAATAATGCACCAGGGATGGTGACAGCCCAAGCACAGTATATCTGATTTTGCAATGCCAGTGGAAAGGAAGAACAAAGCAACCAGTTCAGTTGCAGCTAACAAGTTGAAGGAAGAGCTATTATCAGAGTCTTTCCATGTGATGATAGATTCCCTAAAGTGCTTTATCAATTAGGCATCTCTAAAGTCATCACAGCTGTTTCTTTACGGAGTGGAGCTACTGCTGGTGCATGATACGTGTAGCAGAGTGTGTCAGCGTGCCCAGCAATGTTATCAGGCAAATAGAGATGGTCCCCCACTCCTTGCTTCCCTCCCACCAGCAGAGAGCTTGGTTTCACATTGCTTTTGCTTTCTAAATTGGTCTAACTAATGTAATCAGACAGAAACACCCTGCTCCAATGCCACTAATGCCTTCCGAACTAGAAGGCCTAATTAAGGTCACTAATTTCATTGACTAAGACAATTTCCTGGGAGATATCAAAGTAGATACTAGAACAGGTCATAACATTACATAAAATGATTAGCAGAGAAAGTGAGAGAAAACACCCAGGTCAACTGGAAAAAAAGACTTTGGGACTTCAACATTTGCATACAAAACCCCCATAATTATAAATGATGAAGAGCGAAGTGAAGTGAAAACAGAGAAAGCCTATTCCCAGGACTGAAACTTTTGCCAGACTTCATGGCAAAATGAATAAATGTGGTGTTGCTCATTTTTTTTTCTCTTTTGGAACCTACATCTAGTTGCTGGAAGACAAAGCAGATCAAAGAAGAAATAGTCCTGATCTGCACTAATGGGCCACAATGGAGGAGGTGTGCAGTCACTCCCTTAGCCTATTCACTTGCCTCAAGATGTGGCCTTGCAAAAGGAAGGAGATGAAACCTATGGTGGGATCTCTGGGGTTGCTGTTAAACCACCATAAAGCTCTATGTCCAGAGGCAAAGTAAAAGTCAGATGAATGCTTCATATCTGCTGTTGAATTATTTTGGTTAGAATCAGCTGGGAATATCATCTTCACCTTTGCAAAAGCAACAGCTATCTCAAACACAAAGCTACCAAGAAGTCATGCTGGGATAAAAATATTCAAAATAAGCAGAAGTTTCAGCAGTAGAATGAGCTCTCCTTAAGAATACCTCAGGCACATTAACCTCATACAGAGAGGTAGTGACTGAAGTGGCTGTGCTGTAGTTAGGGTTATTTGAGTGACATCTGGCCAAGAGCTGCTTCTTGGGCTGCTGCTACGTTTATGTCTGTAGTAGTTCACGACAATTCAAGAGAATCAGCTGAAGCATGAATTCCCTTAAGCACATCCAGTCTGCTTTGATTCCTGGCAGAGGTAGGAGCTGTGGGTGCAGGAGATCTCCAGGAATGTTTGCTGACCTGGGAGGAACAAACGTGCCAGTGCTAAGATGGTCCCATGGGAGTCCATCTGGTACTGACTGCCTAATTTGGAGAGGAAAAAGATGTGTGAGACTTGAGTCCCGCTAGTTGAAAACCTTCACTGGGACACATGGGAATAAAGAGAAGCACAGGGCGAGATATGCAAAAGGACATCAGGTACATCTAATAATTTCTGTCATGCATGCATCTCTCACAGCATCATGTCTGAAAAGCGCTAAGGGTGTGACGCATCTTTGTTGTCTACCATTTAGCAGCAACATTTATAGCAATAAGAAAAATGCATACTAGGGTTTGAACAACATCAGTTTAAGACAAAGAGACTGAAAGAAATGCAACAGCAAACTAACACTAACATTCATCATCATGGTGAAATTTATGGGTGCAAATAAACCGAAGAACAGGTAGTGAAATACCTGCTAGTGAGTGTAGAGGTGACCGAAACCACAGACGACTTTTGGCCACCAGGAAGATTTCATAGCACAATTGACCACACTTGGAGTTTGCTTCCAGACAGTTTATAGCCACCAAAGTACATTATATTTCAATCCCTTAATTTGCCCAAGTTAGTCAGGTTGCAAAGCCATAAATTGAATCTCTGGACATTTGCAATGAAATCTGTCCTCTCTCTGAACTCAAAAAGCAAATGTCTGACATATCATATTACAGCCAGCTTTGAGATAGATATCTGTTTAGTACAGAATACTGAATAGCCAGGACATCCTGAATTAATGTTAGTGGTAAACTGGATAATTTAATTTTCTGTTGGTGTGTAACTTTGGTCATTTCATAAGGTTTTCACCCTAGTGCTGAAGTTAGAAACCCAGTACAGACAACAGTGTCTAGGTCAGTATCAGTTAGATTTTCTCAAAATACATCTATTTAGAAGTGGTAGGAATGGTTTCTAGTGATAATGAGCAATTCATTCCGTGGTCCTAATTTTACTAAGAAAGTTAATGCCAGAGCTGCGTTAATAATGAGGAGTTTTTACAAGAATGGGATATTGTAAATAACTCCATGACTTACATTTTAACTGACTGTATAGACGAATTGGTCTTGGAAGGAATGCTTGTGAATTACTCTTTGAGCAGTTATTCTATGAAATGTTGTATTCTTTGCATAAAGATCACTATTTCGTGATCTTTTTCTCTAATAATTTCATGTCATCCACAAGTGCAAAAGCATTACCAGGAACACCACTTCCATCTATACAACACAGGACAAGGGTTCTCTCTTTAATGCCAAGAAGGATATACAAAGGGAAACAACATAGGAAGTGCTATGAACACATCAGAGAAAAGGTAGACAGTCCCTCCTAACCCCAAATGTCCCCGGATCTTGTGACTATCTGGACTTTATAACTTTTTAAAAATCTGCTGCAGTTTTAATATTTCTTCAGCTTTCACTAAATTCTAGCATACCTCAAATAACCTAAAACTCTATTTCCACCATAAAGCACCCTAAAATATGAGCTTGTTTTTATCTTACAAAAGTGCCAAAGATGCTTTGAGGCACTTGTCTGGTAACCATTACTGACCCTTTTTTCAATTATGTCTTAAGAAAAACTTCTGAGAGCACTAAAAATATCTTCAGATTTTTTAGATGCTCTTTGTACCTACAAGACCCAGCTAAGAACAGTCTTGCAATCTCATTGCGTGTCAGTAGCTTTATTTTGCATTAAGATTTTTCACCAGTCAATCAGTCAGACTGGTAAGTGAAAATGTGCTTCTTTGCATGCGTGAACACAGACATGATTTTTAGCAAATCTGAGATCACTCTTGCCAATAGCCCCGTTAAATTGTTTTTATCAGTCTAGTTGACTGGAATGTTTGAGTATTTACAATAGACTCAAGAGTATTAGGCTGAAAGTCTGTCTAATATACTACCACATTAGACATGGCTAAACAGTTGTGCAGCAGTTTTCAGCTGGTTACTCCAAAATAAAAAATTAAAGTGTGATGAAAAAACCATATTTTAATTCAGAATATGGCATTTTGTTCTACCTTTTGCTCCCTGACAGTGTTCTGATAAAACAGAGAACCAATTTGTAAGCCCTGAGCCTATCCTAAATCTTCCCTTTCTCTGGAGGCTGAGCTGCTTTCAGTAACCTAGTACTTGCTAAGGAATAAAAGCATGTAGCTGGGATATTCCTGTTTCTTGCTGCTGTGCTGTGGTGGTGGCTTGTTCATGGCTCATCCATCCCCTTGGTGTTGAAGGCACACATCTGGTCCTGTGCACTGTGTTTGTCATTTATCCTCCTGTAACAAGGATGTTTCCCAGAGACAACAGAGGAAAAAGTTAAGCTGGGATGGGGAAAACAATTAAACATGTGATTTAATTTGTTAGGAAAAAAAACCTTAACAGCATTTAAACAGGAAAAGATAAAGGATGGCTAAGTAGCACATTGTAAGTGATTGAAAGTGGAGGAACTAAGGAGTAACCAGGTGTACTTTTTGGTCAAATGATACAAGAAAAAACTGAGTCAGGAATGGGGTTTGACCACTGGAATCTTTTGGGTCTACCATTAGGGCTTGTCTACACAAGACAGTTAGAAGTTAGGAAAAGGTCTAACTAAAAAGATGAAAAATTATTTGGGATTCACTCTGTATATATATGTGTGTGTGTATATATACATACATGTACGTATATTTATGATCCTTTCTGGAATAAGTAATCTTTTTTTTCCTTCAGTCTAGGGTAAAATCTGAGGAAAAGTCCTTCTGTTTCAGTCCAGGACAAACAGTATGCTATTGTACCAAAACATCCTCATTTGCAGCCTCAGGTGCACAGAGGTAAATCTATTCTGCAACTGTAGGTGTCACAGCTACATGTGGTTTCCATTACCTCACCTAAGATGCTGTTTCAATTAGTAGTGTAAATTAGAGTGGCTTTTAATCTCCTCCTCTGCCTTTATTTTGAACTACATTCCCTTTTGCTTCCATCTAAGTTTCATCTTTGAGCCTTGACTTGTGCTCATATAGGAAATGTCAGCTGTTGTCTTGCAGGTTCAGTTTGCAGACTGGGATGAGGGTTTGGAAGAAGAGGACTTCCCAGAAGACCGCAAGACCTTGCTGTAACAGAATTAAACCACTTTGTCAGGTGAGTACAATGGACACTTTGTTGGTGTTCGAGGAGAGAGGAGGAAGGATCATGTCTACTTTTTAAGTATGACCTGGCCGTGGGCCAGTTCCCCAGAACTTAGCAGGAGGAGCCCAGCTTCTGACCAGTTTGACTCTTGCAGCCTTTTCTCACAGTGATTACATGTTGAGCCCAGACTGGAGAGGAAACAGCTTTTAGGAGGGGCTGCACTTGCTCAGCGAGCAGTGGCCGTGCGGGAGGTGGGTGTGAGCACCTTGGGCAGCTTTTCCTGCGGAGCAGCATCACACCACTCAGCTGTGTCTTGCATCAGTTTGCAATTAGCTTGCATCATTTCACCCATCAATATTGCTTAGCTTCAGATCTAGCATGGCAGGACATTGTTCCTTTTCTTAGTTCTCTTTGCAGTGACTGTTTGGGAAGCTCTTGAGCTGGAGCTCCTACACTGCAGGGATGGGAGCTTTTCCCGGTTTTCTCTGGAGCTGGGACTTTTCTCTGCTGGATGCCTGGGTGTTGGGGCTTGCTAACAGACAGAGCACAGGGCTCTGCCACCGAGCCTCCCCATTGATGTGGTGGGTGGGGAAAGAGGTGCGTGGGAGTTGCCTGGTATTTCTGTGCTGCAGGTGCTGCTTTAGTTTGGGCTGCATTTGCCGTCTGTTTGTTTTCTGGCTTGCTCTTTTGTGTACATCAGATCTTCATGAAAGGGTGCAGTGCTCTCAAGTAGAGCAAGCAAAAGAAACATAAACATAGACATACAAGTCAAAAGAAATACAGGCATGTACTGAGGCCTGAACCCATCAGTGTTTTGCTCCACTGGTTTGCTCTGCTGGGGGAACAGTCATTCCTGAGAGAGAAGACCTCACCAATCCCATCGCAGTCCTCAGCCCTGTGGCTTCCTCTCCTTCTGCACTCTCCATACATGCCAGCAGGTAGCTCCTGGAGCACACAGCAGGCTTCCCAAATCTGTTTGGATGCTGACCATGGAGTGCAAAACCTACAGATCTCATCTGAATCCAGCACTGCAGCTTTCTCCATTGTTTTTGCCCTCATTTTAGCAAGAGATAAAGCTGAATAATACCTCAGGTGACACCACCCCACATATGCTGCTCATTGAGATGGTTGCTAGCCAGAATATGATATAGATTGATTTAGGTATGCTTTGTGTAAATACAAGTCATTAGGCTCAATACAGGATGAAATTTTATGGCCTGACTCATGTTGGAGGCTGGACCACACGATTTAATGATTCCTACTGGCTTTACAATCCATGTGCAGCAAAAAGTACTTACATTAATCTTACCAATCTCACATTTTTCTTACCTTTTTCTTTCTATTGTGCTGGTACTATAGGTGTTTATGTTACAGAGATGTTGGAAGACTGTGCCCTGAAGGACATGTTTCTCTGTAGAAACTGAACTTTGGACTCTGATGGCTTTAGCAGAACCTTTAAACAGCTTTAGCAGTTTACAGAATTCAAGTTTCCTCTCTGCTTATTGATGTAAATATCTGCAACAGCCATGCTGAGTTTATCCAGTCCGGGGCTAGGAACAGCCTCATGGAACTCATCTGTCCAGTGAAAACCGAGCTAATAGACTTTTGCTAACTTATAGGAGTTAGAAATGTAAAGGAAAAAGAAAACAACATCCCCAAATTGCTAGAAAATAATTAATAACTTTAGGGAAATGGTGATAGTTCATAGAAGAGCCATGAGAAGAAAAGCAAGCTAAATTAGTCAGATGATTTATTCATTGTGAATGATTCACTCCATTACTGGCTGTCTCCTCCACAGGCCATAGAAGCTAATATATAAACTGATAGAGGAAAGGTGGGATCAATAGAGAGCAACCTCTCCCTCCTCTCCAGGGAAAATAGGTCACCTGTCCATGCGACGCTGCTCTCTGGGCACATCTCAATAGACTGAGCATTCATTTTCAGCTAATGAAGTTTGTGTTTTTCAGGGCAAAATTTTCCCAAAGAGTGTTTTCCTTTTTTTCCATCAGCTCTGGAGCCTGTACTCACAGTTTGGCTGGCTCCCTTCCCCTGTCCTGACAGTTCTCATTGTTTGCAGATGATGACTGTTTGCTGGCCTGTGCAAAAAAAAGAAGAGATTTTTTGATCTAAATACAGTGCTGTTGCTGTGGAGGAAAGACCTTCAGGATTTGCTCAGTATGGGACTGACTGGTTGCTCTTCAAGTGAACCAGGATGGAGTGAAGCTCTGGGTCCGGGGTGTGACTGAGCAGCAGGGGTACAGGCTGCTTGGTAGGCACACTGGGGCTCCTCATGCTGCCATAGTTACTTACACCCCATAGCCACGGGATGTGGGTTTTTCTCCTTTCTCCACATCCCATGCCAGCCCTGGTGCCACCCCAGGCACTGTGAAGCCCAGCTGTGGCCCTGCCTGCACAGGAGGGTACTAATCTGCAGAAAGCTGACATGCTGGGAAACATTTCTGAGGCCCCTTTTAGCTCCTAATAAGCAATAATATGATCTGTGGTGACGTCTCTGCTGCATTTTTTGTACCCAGCACAACCCACTGTTTATCATGTGACTATTTATAAACTGCTGCTGAAGCTTCTTAAATGGTTTTTGCTCATTGCACAAATTGGAGCTGAACAGCTGGAAACTGTATTGCAAGCACAGCCCGAGCTCAGCCTACACAGAAATTGTGCAAAAAACTTCTCTGGATGGTATTTATTAGAGAGCTGGTGGAGAGGAGTTGCCAGCTCTGGATGCTGAACGCATTCAGACCTTGGGAGTGTGGGGTTTACTTGCCAGTTCATCTTTAATTAATTACAGAGGACAAACAATTAGGGGAAGAGGCTACTGCTGGACTACCTGACTCATAGGGCAGTTAATGTGCTAATGGAGATGTTTGCTTCTGTGCTGCTGGGCTGAGCTGTTCCCCTGCCATGACTCTTCCATGGCCCGTGTGAGGTCAGGCCCCTGTGTCCAGTTTTCAGCACACAAGTCAAAAACCCCTAACAAAACCCCACAAATGGGCACATCAACCAGCAGCCATTTCAAGTAGGGAGCTGAGGAATGGATGGTGCTGGGGACAGCACGTTCCTGGCAGTGCGTCCTCCGTGCACCCCAAAGGGAGTTTTACAATGATGTGTACTCCTGGTATATTTGGTTGTAGGTAAATGTCAACCTTTATGCTTCTGCTCACCTGATGGTTTCTGAGCAATATGCATAAATGAAATAAAAGAGTGCAAAACAGCTTAGTGTATAATTATATTAAGTGGCTGGGAATAAAGAGCTCTGTTTTTGCAGATTCAAGAGGTTTTTCAGTTTGAAAAAAAAATCCTGTTTTAAAAAAGAAAGAAAGGATAAAAGGAAGGAAATGTTACAATCATTTTGTAGAAGACCAAGGCTTTCCAGGTAACTCTGGTGTATATACACAATATAGAGTCTCACCGTTTCTGGAGAAACCAAAGACCTCACTCTACACAAAGTCAGAAGAGAGTGTATTATGTGAAAACAATGGTCATGAGGTCAGTTCTTCAGCGCCAATGTTGTGCAAATACAACTGCATTTGATGATCACACCTCAGCCACTAGAGGACATTCATCACCCTTAAGCCATGATTCATGTTGAGTTTGGTTCAGGAGACCCAGGGCAGATGTTCTAAAGCCTGCTGTTGAAATTCAAGAGAAAGGAGTCATCTGTAAAAGAGAGCTTGAATCATGCTCAACTTGAACGAGATCCAGACCAAAACCAACAACCTAACTACCCTCTTTTGAGAAAATTTAAAATCAGAGCCATGTCTGAATTTTGTGGCCAACATCACATTTACACTTAAAAGATTTCTGCAAATCTCCTAAAATGTACTTCAGAATTCTGTCTGTTAAAACATAATCACTTCACTCAAGTTTGGTTTTAACTGCAAAGAAATAAGCAAACCAAAGGCAGAACCCATAATGCACATCAGGATTTGGTTTGCTTCAGTTTAACCCAATTCCTACTATGTAGTTAAATAAAACAGATGGCAGTCACCAGGTTCACTGAGCCCAAATACACCACATGGGTGGATTAGCGCAGCTCACAGCCAGCCCTTGAAGTCCCCCAGCCCCGACTTGCTACCATGCATTGACCCGATCCAAGTGTGTACCATACTATTGAGTCTCCTCAAGCTTGAGGGGGAAGAGGCAGAAGGAGGAAAATAGTTAATGTACATGATTTTTTCCTCTCATTTTTTTCCATTGTTTCTTTAAACCCTGATGTAGAGTAAGTTACCTGGACAGAATACGAATATACAGTTATAATACATGACAATGCAGCAAAATCCTGGACTCTGTCAATTACTGTGGTACTGTATATTTTTATTTTATTCCTTTGGGGAAATACATCATTCAAGTAAAAAATCACTTGGACAATGCAACTACACAGAGAATATCCAATGCATGAAGACACCTTTGCAGTGAACTGCATGCAGAGTGATATGGAAAATGGTATGAAACTGTGGGAAAACTTCCCAGGCTAATTGGTGACACAGTGCTGCCAAGTAGCGCCTCTCTAGAACACACTTGTTGGCATAAGTCACCTTCAGAGATCCCTACTGATACTTGAAGTTACAAGGGACAGAGTTGACTCTTCCTGTAGTAGCAGTACTCTGAAGCAGTGGAAAAAATCCATCACAGCAGCCAAATTGAGTTGGGTAACAGCAAACTTAGCACCTGGGAGGTGGAGCTGCTTGGGAATGTATGGGGCAGGGATGAAAACCACCTCCAAATTATTTTGTTCAAGACTAGAAAACCTGCCCAGTAACATGTGCGAGACAGACCTGGATAGATCAGAGTGAACTGTTTTTGAAAGGAGGACAAGAGCCAAAAAAATGTATCTTGGTTACCTGGCAATGACTTCAAAATTAAGATTGAATTATTTTGAATTGTGTGGTTGGAGATTTTTGAGTGAGTTGGCAGAGAAAAAAGAAGAAACAAATAATCATGGGGTGGCTTGTCAGATTGGGTTTTTATACTCATTAGCCCAAATGCAGAGTCAGGGAAGGGAGACCTCAGTTCCCTCCTCTCCCTGGGAGAACATGGACCTCTGGGCTTTGCTTCTGGTGGAGGTTCTGAGCCGAAAGGCTGCGACAGGGCTGCTCTCATGGACCAGTTCCCATATGGGTCTGCTTAGCATAAATAATTAAACATCTCTGGATGTAGGGAGCTGCATGGGGGCCTTATGCAGCCTCTTCACTGTGGATTGGTCAGCCTACAAGATGGGGTTTTCATTTTGTGGACAAGATTTGTTTTGAATGGAATGCTAAGCCAGTGTTAAGCAATAGGGGAAAATTCCCAAGTAGTGGGATATTAGGCTTGAGGTTTTCAGTTGGGGTGGTATCTTTAGCTGATACTGCCAAGAAAAGATCAGCCAATTCCCATAACTCCTTTAACAATTTTGCCCTTCCATCTCCATTTACCTTCATATCTTTTTATTAAAAAATAGGGCTTGTAATAACTTTTGCATCAAGAGATATGCATGAATTGTGAATTACTGACTTTAATATAGCACGATCACCTAAGTCTGTCCAAGCTTTTAGAACTTGGTACTCAGGTCTGTATGCAACATGTCAGTTATTTTGCCCTTTCAGTGTCTCCCTTTTTTTTTTTTTTTTGGCTTGTACAATGTATTATTAAAAATTTTAAATGACATTAATCTTTTTCAGGCAGTAAGTGAAATAAAGATCACTCTGGAGAAAATGTGTGCATTATTTTAACTGCAAAATAGATCATAATGAAGATGACATGTTTTCAGGCATGTAGACCAGTCAGTGTATATAAAAATGCACCCAATCTTTTAGTTATATATAGGTTTTGAGTAGTCGTTTCTCTAATAGCAATCAAAATGTTTCCACTCTCAAAAAAAGCTTTCACCTTTCAAAAAATATTTTTCTTTGAAAACCTAGGTGTCCAGCTAAGCTGCATCCTCAGATAACTGATGGAAAATGAGCGGCAGTAGCAGGGTCTGGCTGCGGGAGAAACGGGCTGTGGGTGAGGGTCGGGGCTGAGCAGCTCTTTGCAGAGGAGGTAAAGGACTCAGAGGTAAAGTTTCCTTTGTCCCCTTTGCATATTCATGTGATGGACCTGGCTGTTAAACCACGGTTTTGCTTTGCTTTCTTAACAGATTCCACTGGGTTAATTATGTGGAAAAATTGGTAGCAGCATATATAGCATACATCCAACTCTTCTCCTGTAATAAATTAAAAATGCCTTTAAAATCCTCATTATTTTGTCATTTCCAGAAAAAGACTCAAAGGTAAATGTTGATTTTAATATGGCTGTGGTGATTGTCCCAAAAGTTCAGTGGATAGAATACCAACATATCTTTCAATGAATACTTATGAGCTATTGATTAAAAAAAGTAGTTGCAGAGCTTGCGGTGCAAGATATGCCTTGTATTTGGGAAGCTGTATAGACATCTTTATATTAAATGTATTCAGAGCACCTCAAAAGATCATGCTGGAACTGTAAATTGTAGCCCTTTAGCAAAAGTTTAATGTTTATTTAAAGGGGGCAGCTTTCTATTACATTGTTTGAACAGATCTCCTCAGACAATGATCATAACCTCGTTCCCTTCTCCTTCACACTCAGGTTATGATATCTATACTCTTCTTATCGCGTGTGACTTTGCTTTTATGAGCTGTCTCTGGCTCTCACCTGATTTTATGCTTGAAGTCAAGAGGGATAATGTGAAGCCCTGAACAAAATGACAGCCACAGATTTTTGAGAACTACTTGCAATGGTCAAATGTTTGAGCCCGGGCAGGGAGATGGGATTTTTATTTGCTGCAGCCCCGGCGGGCGGAGGAGGGAGCTGGGAGGTCCCCGCTCAGTGTCAGCACTGCCCCGTGTTGTGCCCTGAAACTCGTGCGGGGGGACAGGGCTAGGGTGCCCCGAGTACGGGGCTCCTGTGACCTTTGTTCTGGGGGTGGGATGGCCCTGCACTGTGCACAGGCTGGTGGTGCTAGGCTGGGTCTGACTCCCGATCAAGCGAACAGTCCCATCTCAAGCTCGTCTCGCTGCAGCTCAGGCAGCCCCACGTGCTGCCGAAGCGAACTGCGCTCGATACAAAGCTGCCTGTATACATAAAAAGGCATATATTTTCCGGGCAGACATATCAGTCCATGATGATTTTTCAGGCACAGTTTAGAACCTTTGCTTTTGAGAATGTGACTTGCGGCTCCCCAGTGTAAACATACAGAGTTTTTCACTCTAGATCTAAAAGCAGACATTTTTTCAAAATGCCATTAGGAATAAAAGCTTCATTCCAGATTTACATGTCAGGTTTTTTTTTTGGTTTTGTTTTTAATTTTCATTGACAATGTCTTTCAGATCTGTTATTGCCTATAACTTCAGCATTTTGGGGAAAGGAGTCTGAAATCTGCATCTAACCTGTACATATTATTAAAGACAAACCCACCAAAATAATCCAGCAAAAAGTTCAGATATTAAGTTGGTCACCGAATATCTGCTCCAGCCTGTGTAAAACAGCTGCTATCCACTGTATGACTAAGAACAAAAAAATGTCTCCACCGTGTTGATAAACAAATTTTAATACCCAAGCTATTAAAAATCAATAATGAGACCCTTGAAAAATGTTTAGAAATATATAAACAAGGTTTTACAGAGAGCATATTTGGACAAGAAGAAATGCCTCAGCAAGGAGGTAAAAAAGATCTCAGTCTGTACATCTTTGTGTGTATGGGAAAGGCACGTAGGATCTGGTTCCCAAGCCCAGCAATTCTCTCTCACTCGCTGCGTTTGGTGAACCTGCAAGGGCAGCAATAACAATCCTGTACTACAGAGACTTCAAATCCTCTTCTATCTAGGTCCTCGTGCTGTGCTCTCATCACTGGGGTTTTGCACCTAGGAAGGGCTAATAGGTACTAATTATGATTATAGCAGCAGCTATTTTTGCTATACTTAGTGTGGTCCCATATGCTTAGGATTCTAGAAGACAAAGGGGACAAATTGAATGATTTTGGATGTGAAATTCATTTGCAGTGCTTTAATTCCTTAATCTAAGACTAAGGAGTGCACTGGATATGCTGGCCTAAGAGTGAATATGCACTGAGCCTCCTGGGGATTTTTTCTAATGTGAACTAGCCCCAAAACCTCAGAAAATAGTAGAAATAAGATCTTTTTTTCTTCTCCCGCCCCCCTTTTTTTTCTTTTTTTTTTTTTTTTGGCAGAGTAAAATAGAAGTTTGCTATATTTGTAAATCCATTCTCTAAACGTAAGAAACTGAAGTGCATGTGTAACGTTATTGCAGATTTGAAAAATGCACACAGTAATGAGGAATGAAATTCTCCTCTGAAATGATTCCACTGATTTCAGTGGAGTTAGGCCAGCAGGGAATTTGATCCTTGACAAACTTGGTCAAATTGTACTGAAGTTTCATGCTGGAACATATTCATGAACATCTAGAATGCCTTACAAATGAAAAATTTATTAATTTGATTAAAATGCTTATATACTGTGCTTTCAGTATATTTTTTTCATATGTTCTATAAAGAATTTAGTATAAATTCCTGAAAATTCTTTGGCAATTGTCTAAAGGTACACGAGTAAAGTAATACTACTTCAAGTATAAAAAGAAATTAATTGAAAGTCTGGAATTAATGTGACTAATTCCAAATTAAGACACACTCTTAAAAATATTTTGCCAGGAAAAAAAATAAGCTAGGGTTCCATACTTGTACACAGTTTCAATTTTTTTCTGCCTTCCTCTTTTTTTTTCTTTTGCTGCAGGCTCAAGCATAATCTTATAATATCAATAAATGAAAAATATGCGTTGAGGGAATCAATATACTGATTGTATGATTTTTTTTTGAACAAGGTTCATTTTGTGGTGGCAGATTAATTTGTGTTTTACTTAACATAAAATTGTCTTTAGCCTTAATTCAGAAGCAAATTGCTCCTCCAAGAGTTTTGATTTTGTTTTTAAATAATTAACACAGAAAAAGGAACTGCAAAACAGTTCAATTAATTTAACATCAATAGCTTTTCGAGGTATAAATATAACCATTTGCTCAACTCAAGCAATAAAATTAATGTGAAATAGATTTTAGTATATATCTCAACTGAGGGACACACCATCTCACTGCAGCAGGAGACCGCTAACACTTTCAAAGACTAACTAAATCCCAGGAACATTCAGGTTTCCTCAAAAGCCTGTATTACTGAGTAATAATTTAAATTACAAGTAGCTATTAAAAAATAGAAAACTCAATGTGGAGAATCCTCCACTTAGGCAGGAGGGAAAGAGATTTTTAAAGTTTTCTTTCCTAAAACAGGTTTTGTTTTTTTTATTTACTTTCCCCTTGTCTCCTCCATAGTGTTCCTATGGAATATGTGCATCACAGCTACTTAAAAGTTCGACAGTAAGAGCACAAATGTCAACAAAAGGACATTATTCAGCACAAAACATCTGCAGCAAGATGTGAAATCATGGTAATACTATAAGGAATAAGCTGAGCAAAAATTCCTGTGTCTAATATTGTTACACAATTTTATATGATAAATAGCCAGAACAAATGCTCCTCAGAATATGTTCCTGTTCTATCTTATTCTGCAAAACTAATTCGTGAATGACCCCAAAGATAGATGATTTGTTAATTTGCAGATGCCTCTCCGCTTTCTTCCCTGTCTCTGGCTGTTTCAGGAGATTACACATTTACTAACTGTATGTGCATGTATAAAATATCTCTCTCTTAGGCATTTCTCAGTCACTCATCGTACCATGTTTAAGTGCTAAATATATGTATTAGGCACACACATGCCCACCCACAAATGCGAGATACATATACATATCTGCTAGCTAGACATTCAATTAAATATGTATTGTAAAAGGCATAAGTGATTTCAAAGATTTGAAGACAACCGTGATGACAGTATATATTACTGTTAAATTCACCAAGGCACATCTGCAAAACAGACTAGGGAGCTATCTGTAAATCTTTTCTAGGAGGCTAAAGGTAAACATTATTTGTTTGCCAGAACAGTGTGGAAAAAATATTTATGATTTCAAGAAACAGTTAGTGAAACATTTGCTAAGGGAGTAGCAGTACATTTGCTTTTTAAATGAATTCATCTCAAGTAATCAGGATTTAGTTAAATGGACTAATGCCACAGAACATTTCAGTCTGTCATTTGGGGTGTGAACACTGGCACTCAGAGGATACCTTTTAAGCACAATACATTTATGAACTCATTTCTTTTTCCCTGAGGATTAAAAAAATAATTTTTATGCACAGTATCAGTGGCCTTCTTTAATAATTTCCTCACTGCTGCAGCTTACCTTTAGAAAGAATGGAGACTTTAGCCCCATATGGTAAAAGTTTTAGCCCTGGGGGGGTTATTATAGCAATATTCCTTTTCAGTGCACTGTCCACCATAATGGGTGTTAACATCTCCTCACCGGGTAGGCAAACAGAGAAGCACAAAAATGAAACAAGCTATGATTAGCAGAATTTTTACATACCATAACCTCTTTACCATGGTCAGGGAAGGCTGGAATTTTCAAGATGATCTCTTATGGCACAAATCCATTGCAGGACAGAGCTGATTTACAGCTTAGCACCATTCTCCACTCTTCACTGAGAGTAAGTTAAATGACCCAAGAATAACATTAATATGTACTGTAACTAGATAGAATGGTGGTCTAAAGGGTGGTCCAAGGCATTAGCTTTCACCCAAGGAAACTCAAGCACATATATTGCCCAGAAATACTAATAAGGGTCAAGTATCATTACTATTTTAAGAGGTTGACAATGCAGTGAGTTATGGGGTATGATAGCAAAGCAGGGCTCTACTCCTGCCTTCTATCAACCCTCTTTTCTCTCCACTGCAATGTTTTGAACAAATCTTGGCTAAAGTCAGACTCATTATTTTTCACGCTTTTTTGTGGCTAACCTGGCTTAAAAATACCTGCTGACCAATTTTTTTTTTTTTTGGGCTTGGTTGGGCCTATCTGTTTAATGTCAACTGAGTCCTCACAGCAAGCTTTTTTTCCCCCTTTTTCCTCTTTCACTGGGGAAGTAATTTAGAATTTAAAAAAACCCCCACAAAACCAACTTGGAATAAGCTGAAGCCTCGATTTTAAAATTGAGTTAGAAGGGGAACTAAAATATTTCCCCACCAATGAGAAAAATCTGACAAAACAATAAATAGAAATGTAAGATGTTGAAATTATTTCAAGACAGATGCCTTTTTAAACTGTATTAAGAACACCTATCATGGAGCCTGATTCCAGCAGTTCCTCACACAGGAGGTATTTTATCTTCACAACATCTGGCACTGTCAAGGAGGTACAGTTGTAGACCTTACCAGATGCAGACACTCCATACATAAAAGTACACTAACAAATCATACCATTAATAGCAGCACAACACAAGTGTTTCTTATACATCCATGAAGAGAGCTATTCCATGGTTATGGGAAAGCTTAAAGAAAAAAAGCCACAAAAAACCCCCAACAACCCCTAACAGAAATTTCTTGCAATTCCTAAAACATAAAGATAACTCCAAGAGCTTTATTTTCAGCTTTTTTAGAGATGACTGACAAGAAGGCTTTTTTCTTCAGGGTGAAAAACTCCTTGTCCCATAAATCTGTGTGGTTGACATATCTAGGTAAATTTGTATCCTTGCTCAAAGGGATCACTGGTTTTATTCTCTATGGATTTTTCACTCACTCTGTTGTGGAAAGTGAGTTGAGGCAGAGAAAAAATTGCTTGATATTTGAAGGAAGGTTTACATTATTTTATATCATCCACACTGTTCTGTTGTCACATGGTTTCTTTTATGAACTGTTTAAAACATAATACTATATTACATAAACCTTGCCCATTTTTAAATATGTAGTGTACTTCATACCCTGAAGGTCTTGAGCTTGATATTCCTCTCACATCCTTGTCTGTTAGCTGGACCTACCTATACCAATCCCAAAATAAAACATGAAGACATTTGGAAGTTTTATTTATATAAAACACATGTTATGTTTCCTATTTTAGTATTTTATGTATGTATGTATTTATTTATTTATTTTAATCAAAGTGTCTCTGCTAGTCTCTCTAATATAAATGAGCAGTCAAGTAAGCCTCCCTTGAAGCCAAATCTGAACATCAGTGGCACTGGCATAATTGCCAAAACCCAAGGATTTAGTTTGCGTATGTGTCACTTGGTCCTTCCTCTTTATATTGCACCAGCAATAATCAATAACGCACAGGACTCATCAGTACAATGCACAGGACTTACACGAGAGGCAGAATTTCTATTTCGGATCTGTTTCTCCTCTCCTTTTATTAAATGATTAAGTAAAATAAATAGGTCTCAGCGAAATACTATTTTTAAGATCAAAGCATTGCTCAATGTTTTGTAAGATATTATCATAACAAAATGCACAGAACAGCAGCCAGCCGCAGTTCCAAGGAATTATTTTAGTGTATATAATACTGCTCCTCTCAAGGCTGGAGCCATAACATGTTGTCAGGACTGTTTTTTTTCTATCTCTGCAACAAGCTTTAAAATTTAATTTTCTCCAAAACGCGTGCTGCTTCTTGGAACTGAAGTGATTTTAAGTGCCTGTGCTGTGTTATGACAGCAGTGATGGTGGTGGTGCACGCTTGGCAGAGGGATTAGATATGGGTCAAATGCTTAACCATCTGGATTTACCATGAGTTAAACCTTATTTTTGATACCTCTGTTTAGACTAGCTGGAAAGCGATTCCTCCCTTCGTCCTTTCCAAACTTTTCCCTCTCCTCTCCAGGCTGGTGTGGCTGTGGAGCCGCACTACTCCTACCACCCTGTGGCAATCGCATGCCATGACACACGTCAGCTCAGCCTGGGCTGCTGGCAGCGAGCTGCAGCCATCTATAGAGTTATTTGTCTTCTTGTGATTAATTCTAGGAACAATTAACTTTTTTTCTTCAGTGCAAATAATACACAAGTAGGTGAAGAGTTTTAAGATAAGAGAAAACCCTCTGTAAAAGAGATTACTACTGCTAAACTCTTTTTGGATGTGTAACTCAAACTGTATTAAAATAACTCCTAAATGCTGGAAGCAATAAACTCTGGTTTTGTACCTGAGCTCTTCGTATATTATAGAGATAGAAGATCTTAAAAAAAAAATATCTGGGCAGTACTTTAGACATGTCTATTTGCTTACTTAACATATTGGGAGATGATGAATACAAGAAGTTATCCTGATCAAAAAAAAACAAAAAAAGAAAAAAATGAAAGGTTTATACAATTAAAATTTTCTCACTGCATGCACATTTCACAAATTCTCTGCATTTTATATGTAGCAGATGGTGTTCAAACAAATCAAGAAGCTGAAGCTAAAAAAACCACCCTGATGGAGAAACTCATATATTTCTTCAAAAGATAAGATGAACTGCAGATGTTTGTTGAAGAGTACTGCTGACGCAGGCGACCTAAGAAGCAAAGGCTTAAAAAGAAGAGTCCAGTTGTGTTTAGCACCGGCCAACCACGCCAGCTGTCACTGCATGATTTATGAAGGTTGCTTGCTAGATTTTATGCCGACAGAGAAATTGTGATTAAAAAAAGCCTGACCAGCTACCTATGTTAACAGGGAACACGGCAAAACACTAGCTTGCAGCATACTTTGCACCCCACTTGCAAGTTTAGCTTTACCGGACAGACAAAGATATTTAAGCAGCATAACTCACTTCCATCAATCTTTCAAAGTTTTGACCAACGTGCCTTCATGCTTCTGCATTTTGTCCACATGGTTCTCGGTAGTGCTGCTAAAATACTGTGCTTATCTGACACCTGCAGTCAAATTAATCCCAAGTTAAGCCTGACAAAGTCACTAAAAGGAAAACAGTTGTCTGTTTAAGAACTTGGGAATCAGACAGAAAACCAGCTGCTTGATACATGGTTAAAAACCATTAGCGAACACTTAAAAATTAATTTCAGGATTATGCTTGATAATGTTTGCGAAACCTACAATTAAGTCAGTGTATTACTGGGAGAAGGTTGCACCCTTATGTGTCAGTGTTTCCACACAGAAAATCACATATTCTTACAACTTGTTGCAACTCGGCTGTAAATATTTACTCTAGACAGCAGTTTAGTGTACAATGTTACAACCCAAAAGCAAATATTTCAGATCAAGTTTCAAATATATGGATTTTCTGATTTGTAAATGACTCAGGCAGCCTTTCCCCTCCCTTAGAACTGCTAACTCAATCTATAAACATAAATATACCATTTCAGAGGAGAAAGGATGCAAATTATACATCAGCAAGGTAGTCCTCAGGGAGTTTATTATGGGGTAATTGAACCAAACAAGGGCCAACTTCTGGCCTGATTTACAGTCTCAACAAATCTATTGACATCAGCAGAGGTCTAAGGCAAGAAAGAATTTGGCTTTAAGGGGTTGAAAAGAGTTTTAAATTATTCCATTTTAGCCTCCCTGTGCTGACTTCTGCTCTGAAGGGACACCATTATAAATGTTATTTGCCAGCAACTCGACTCAGCTGGTTTAGGATGGGTGTAACCCAGAGCAAGGCTTTGCCTCCTAGACAGTGCTTACTCATCAATTCTGAATTTGGCTCCTCTAAACAATTATAACCCTCTACAGATGCTTAGTAACATCACCAAACGTGTGGTTTTCTTATGTAATTCCTTAGGCCGATTGCAAAGCAGAGATCCAGGCTAGAGGCCAAGTCACACAGGGTATGAGCAGCTTCAGAAACAAGCATCATTCAGATTTGTTTACTGCAAATGGGAAGGCAGCCCTTAAGTTAAGGAAAATGAAATAAGTGACCACTTGTGTGTTAGTGCAGGTTTTCTTCCTAAGATTGCTCACATTTCTGCAGGGTTAGGAAGAGGGTGCGGTGGCAGGCTGATGTGGCTACTGAATCCTGTGTTGCATTGGGGTCTTACACTGTGTTTCTGTGTTGCCATCAGATTAGTCTGCCCATCTCAGAGTGCTTTGGAGATGTTATAAAACACACGGAGAAATGGGAGGCCAAGACTGCAGGCGCCATGAGGTGATGGCTCAGTATGACTGTGGCTGATGCTGGGGGCTGCTTCATGCAGCAGTGATGGAGGGCATCACCATGCTCGTGTAGCAGTCAGTGAATAACCATTTTGTAAGGTTTGCATGGGAATTTTGTGCTGTCATTGAACATTCACGCACTTACAGCTCAGATTGGAAGTGACCCAGAGTAATTGTTTCATAGGCCATGGCAAATTGCTTGGAGATTTCAATGCATATGACCATATCATTATATCACAGATATCGTTCAAATCACTGGGTTTATGGACCCACAATGGTTAACAGAGACTAAAGGGCAGCAGTGTCTTCTACTCGGGGTTGATATGAAGTAAAAAGGGACATGAGATTTCTATTTCAAATTAATGTGTAGCTCAATGTCTCTGAACTTCCAGCAAGTATTTTTCTCATTTTTTTGTGCCTTAATTGGCCATAGGGTTTCTCCAGATTTTACCAGTAGCTGTGTGGTTCTGTGATCTCTGAATTTACTGTGGAAACAAACAGTGACAGTTGAGTCTGAGTCAGACTGTAGTTCTGCCAGCCACGGAGTTCATACCTAATGACTCGGTTTTCTGCAGTTCGTGAGCAGTGTGCAATCAGAAATAAGAAAGATGTTTACAGTGTAGTTATGGTTATTGTTAAACACAGAAAATATTTGCAAACATGTCTTAGAAGCTCAAGGAGGGTGCCTGGAGCTACCCTATAGATGGGCTGTTTCTGTCCATCCACAGTGACTATCAAGAAGGCAGCTCTGTACTTACCTTCTTTAGATGCTGTGGAAATGATTGTGTGCCAGACTGGCTGGACAGAATTAAATCTGGTGTGCAATGGGACTACCCTCCAGGATTTTCGTAAGTTTGATATCCAGTTATAAGCCCAAATTCATTTAAAAAAATGCTGCATGTGGCAAGACTGGAATCTCTGCTGCGTGCACTTATGCTGTTGCCTGCCTGGAGATTTTCCTTTGCTTTAGTGTGCCCACCTGTGAGGAGTATCTCTTGTCCCTCATTCTATGCCTCGTCAGGGCAAAAGATTTCTTTTAGCTTTCTGTTTCCATAGGACTTCAGAAATTGGGATACCTATCCGGTTAGAAGAAGAGCCCTCAGGTTTCCCAAAGGTATGGGTGATGTTATCACTAGGGGATACAGTAATACCAGATGGGTATAAAATCTCACCTTCAGGGAATGAAAAATATGCAAAAGTGACTTAGAAAGAGCTACAGCTTTGAGTACACTTTCCCTTCTCTTGCTTTCTTTGCTGGAGAATGTGACGCCAAGTTGCTTTTCTGTCTGAGACAATGTGAAACTTGTCTTCCATCTACTCCTATAAGACCTGCACATGGAAGAGTCTGACTTTACAAACTCTTACCATCCTTTGTAATGTCATTCCCCCGATAAAACACCATATTAGATACCTTTCTGCATTTCATATGCCATTAGAACTTTGATTAAGAAAAGCCATGCATATAAAGTATTATATTATCACAGCAAGCTACAATGGCATCTGTTTAGTCCCTGAAAGTGCTCACATAACAAACAGTGCTGTGAAACCATTGTTGGTAATGCCTGTGTTATTCTTGCTCCTGATAAATGCACTATTGAAATAAACCAGCTCTCCCAGCATTAATGATCATTTGATTAAAGAAAACTTTCTAGTTAACATTTTGTAACAATGTAATAAGTAACTTTCAATTAAATTTTTCTATATGTGGAGAAAATGTGTAATGAATAAATCAGTAAAGACTACATAATGGAAGCCTATTAGCAGGCTGAATATATTCTTGTAACTCAAATTTCTATACCACTTTAGTATTATCTTCTATCAGAAGAGAAGGTACAATTACCAATTTTATCTTATCTTAGACTTATTATTAAAGAGTAGTAAAGGAAACTTCATTCCAGAAGCTATAATGTGATTTTTGATTAATGGTGGGATTTTTATGTGACAAGAATATTTCTCCTAGGCAAAGTACGCACATGCATCTTTGCCTGAACTGACTTGTTTCTGGCAGGCTTTTCACTGACAGCAAGTTTTGCTTCCCTAGACATATGTATTTTTCTGTATGTATAGCAGATTTAGGTGTACAGGATCTAAAACAGTCTGAACTGAATATATGCTACATGAAAGGACTTGAGCTTTTACTTCACATTTTAATCCATTTAACAAGACTCACTTAGCAATAAACACCCTCCACTTTATCTTCTGAAATGTCAAAGTTGCAAAGTGAAGTGTTACAAATATGAGTAAAAATTAATCATCACTTGAAGTGTTGCAAGTAGGTCTCACACTTGCAGGTAGGTGCAATGGTGATTGTTACTGAAAGCTACGTACGTATAATGATGGCCGAGGGGATGTGCGAGAGATTATTTAAAATACACGGAAAAGGATATCCATTCAAGATTTGCTGTTCTTAAACTGATGTGCGTGACACTTTTTAAAAAGGCAAGGTTGGACTGTGCTAAATGAGAGCTAAATCAAGCACTCACCGACATCAGATGAAAGTGCCTGCTCAGATTTTCAGGTTGCTGACAGTAAGATTTGCTTGCCAAGGCACAATTGTGTGCAAGGGACAGTAAGTAGTCCCAGCCTACACTAACAGTACGTGCTAGACGTGGGAGGGCATATGATTAACACAGTACCTGCTAGAACTCTTTAGTCTGTACTAATGCTTTAAGAAGAACAAGAAGTCAGGACAGCTGACCTTTATGGCAAGACCTGATCATCTGCCAGTGCTGCCAAGTCAGGCCTGCAGCCTTGGCTTATCTTCCCAGTCCTGCTTTCCTGCACCACTTGGCTCCTCTGCAGAGAAAGGGAACAGCCCTGTGTCAGGCAGCGATGGAGAATTAAATGTGCTCTACAAAGGCTCCCCACCTTGGCATACACTCAGTTCTTCACAGGAGAGGACCTCTACTCAGAAAAGGACAAGCTGCAAGTCAGCAAGTCCACTCTGCCTCTTTGGTTATCAGAGATAATGAGAACAAATATATATATATCCTTTTTTTTCTTTAGAGAGATTATTTACATTCTTGGCTTGAAATTATATTAAAGCACACAATTTTATTCTTAGCCAAATTTAGGGGAGTTACTCTGGATTTAAATAAAAGAATGAAATTAATTGAATTTGTCCTGGCTCCCCCTCCTAACCTTCTATCTTCTTTTTTTTTTAATCAATGTATGCCATTTTTTTTCTATAGGGGTACACACAAAATCCATTTCTCTTGTGCTTTTTACTTCTTTCAACTAGATTTGTTTTTTCTAGATTCTCTTTGATTCCAAACAGCATAAAGATTACTTTGATTTCCCTTTCAATATATTTTTTCCACACATGCATCTCCTTTTGTATAAATACATGTAAATGAATTTATATACATGCATAGATATATGTGCTTGTGTAGTCAGTTGTACTGGTTTTGACTGAGATAAAGTTAATTCTCTTCCTTGTAGCTGGTACAGGGCTGTGTTTTGGATTTCCTATAAGAATAATGCTGATAACACACTGATACTTTAGTTGTTGCTGAGTAGCGTTTATACTAAGTCAAGGATTTTTCAGTGAATAGTATGAAGGGGCATAGTGTCCTGATGCATGGTGCTGCTGTACTAAATACAATGTTTGCTTCAAACTTTGCAAAAGTCAGTGGGTACTATTCCATGGAAAGCAAGTGTTTGTGTCAGATGTAGCATACACGTAAGTAATGGAATTCTTTCAGTTGTTGAAAATGATTGTTTTTAGTGATCCCTTCAAATACCAGTGGGTTTGCTTTGGAGTGGGACTCCTATACAGTTTTAACAACCTGCTTTTTTTTTTCCTTCTGTGAAAATAAAAAAAGAATCAGAGTCATGTTCACACTCTTCATTCAATAAAAACTAGTAAGAGTCAAATGCATTCCCTGTGCAACCAAATGGCTATTTCTGCCAAACTGTATGGAAGCAATGTCTTTTCAGGTTGTACCCAAATTGGCAAAATGAATATGGCAGTTTTTGAACATCTGTGTTACTGAATATAAACCCGATGGTGATTCACTGGCTGCTTCTGCTGTGTTCTCTACAGTATCTGTAAATACAACATATGAAGCACAACATATGAAACACCTTTGTAAAGACTCTTCCAAGCTTTAAGACCTTCTTCTGCCACAGAAAAACCCTGCTGTTGATTCAGACACACCACGGGCCACCAGCATATTTTCCAGGGCAACCACAGGACTTATAAATTCCATTCAAGTTTCCAGCAGCACTGTGAAACCAGCGCAGATCTTTACACATCCTTTCAAAAACAGAAGGAAAAAAAATGGGCCTTTCAATTAACCTCACATTAGTACAAGAAAGATGATGGCATAATTTTAAATGCATGTTATCTTGCATGAAATATAATGCCTGCATAGAATAATTTCCAGCTTCGCCTGCCACTAATCTGTGAACAAATACAAACAAAAAACAGTAGCAGGTCAGAGCCCCTGTAATTTATTCATTTCCCTTCCACTGAAATATTTTACAGTCCTTCATTTATTTGTAAATTTTGTTCTAAAACAGAAACCCCCTTGAGATCTGGCATCTTGTTTGCAAGAGTGTCTGCAGGGAAAACAAGGTTGATGGCAGCCATGAGAACAAAAAGGCTAAAATGAAATGGAAGATGACATCTTCAGTTGTTGTATAGAAGTCCGCAAACAGACTTAAAGAGATGCACTCATTTTTACTTTAAAACATCACAAATGGTTTTTCATCATGCAATGTTTGCTCTTGTGTCCCTGTTGTTTAACCCCCTTTATCCCCTACAGTGCGTTTTGCCCATCTGTTTATACCTCTGCCCTACCCCAGACTGGTGTCTCTGCCCTGCTCATGATCGAAGCCGATGAACTGTGATTCTAAGCAATACCCAGGCAAGATAGGTATCCCCTCAATCACCTGCATAAATTACACAGAGGGCAGGCACAGATCGCCTTTTCTTGTCTCAGGGTTTCATGGGGAAAGGGGAGCAATGATTATGATCTTTTAATTAATGCTGCATTTAACATGGCATCAGACAAAGGTTTTTGTTCTGGGGTTTACAAAACGGTATCAGAACCAAACCTGATGTAATAAAATTGCGGACTTGGAGACTGAGAAGAAGGGTCACCTAGTGGGATGATATTGTTCAAAGTCTCTGCACAGAGGGTTGAAACACAAAGAAAAGGGCTTAGACACCAGTAGCAAATACTACTGAGTTTCACTGCTCATCTGGTGCCTTAGGAACTAGATCCTCCTTTGCATCTACAATTTCACAGAAAGTTTCTGCCAAGTGAATCATCTTCAAAAAAATGAGAACCCACAACTCCTTGCATTTTTTCAATCTGTTCTCATGCTGCCCTTCCCTTTATTAATGTTCAGTTTCTCAACAAATTATGGAATAGATACAAATGCTACAGTTTCTTATGCCCTGTTTTAAGCCGTCATTAGTGTGAATGGATGAATCTGGTAAAGGTGGGACTGGTCCAACCAGCTTGCACAAAGTTATTTCACTGAATTAAAACTTGAAACTGTTATATTGAACAAAATGTAGATTCTGGGGACATTCCTCACACCAGGGAGGGTACTGATATGTAAAATCTCTGTTATGGAAATGATGGCTACTCTCTTTTTCTCTTCCTTCCCACCCTTGTCTCAACAGAGCCCAAAGTCCACCAGGACTTCTGCTTGGGCTTCCTATCATGTTAGTTGTTGGGTCCACAAACAGATTTCACAAATGCAAAACAATTGTCCAGTTCAGAAAATGAAAATACTTTTAATGAGGTTAGAATATAAAAGCAGAAGTGGTCTGTAGTCCCATGGTCCAGACCTGTATCTCTTCCCTGTGTGCACAGGACCTCACACACCTGTAGGGCAACAGCCAAAAGTAGTAACACAAGGTTTCAGAATAAAATACAAAGGCAGATGTGAGAACAGACCATAAGGCCTGTGAACTATTACACAGGGTGTGATCCTCCTCTAACTTACAACTGGTGTAGATCAATTTACAACTGATGTAGTACTGATATAGACCTGATGTGGTGTAGATTAAACCTCAATTGAAATCAATGGAGTTAGACAGGTATAAAACTTGAGGGAAAGGAGTGGAGAACTAATCTGATTATTTCAGAGTTATGAAAACATCATTTACTTTCAGAATTGACATATTTCGTGGTTTCTGCTGCTTGACTCTTCAAACATTCTCTTGTAATGAAAGTGAACTTGAAAACTTTAAAGATTTATGGCACAGCCCTCAGTTTGGGTAGGTAATTAATTGTGATGACTATTTATTTTGGAGCTCCTTTTGTATATTTTTGGAGAAAGAAGGAAGCTTGCTGCCAGGAAAGAAGGAATCTTTGTTTTGCTTCTTACAATTTGTGGCTATGTCAGTGGTTGATGCATGAAGTTATAGGAATAGCCGCTGTTGCTTTTTCTTTGTGAAAATGCACCAAGCATTTCCTAGCCCTCATTTTTTTGTTATTTTTTTTTCACCTCCCAAGACTCTGGCATCTGTTGCTGTCAGATAATTTGTAGCACGGCCTACTTGACCCTTAGTTCACAGGTCATCAGAATCTATATGAAGGGGGTTATTCTCTGCTATTGTCGAGAGAGGGATTTACATCCTAACTCGTATTAATGCTTGTAAATCTCTCATGCATCATTGACAAGAGGAGGCCTAAATTACAATCATATTTGCTTATGAATACTACCAGAGTACTGACACAATCCAAACAGGCACAGAGATGGGATACTGAAGAAGATGAAGTTTTCATGTGAAGTCTAACAGGAATATGAACTTGCAAACCTTACAGGAGTGCAATTAGTGAGATACTTAGAAATACATTATTAATGGTTCTAAAAGAAGAAAAATGGTTAGGAGATGTATTTTAGCCTGGAGAAACAGCTGTGTGACCAGTAGGGGCGAACAGAGTGAACTGCACCAAGTATCGGACTTGCTGAAATCAGGCGTAGAGCTACTGAGAGGAACTCAGGCAGTTAAGCATTTTATGATATGGCTTAATAAGATGAGCAACGTGAAACCAAATCTGTTTTTAGACACTACAAACAGGCATGTTGCAGTCCACTCTCTAGGATCTGTTTTTATAATAACCATTTCCAATCTGGGCATCAGGGATTTGAAACAGATATTTGTTTAGAAAATCATAGCAAAAACTCCTTCCTTTTTGACTAACACTTTTAGGAATGTCACTGGCAACTGACATCCCTTTGAGGAGAAATCAGTGAGCAAGATGTGCCATGGAATCATGCAGGTTGTATGACCCAAACTCTGCTGGGTGTGCAAACACCCATGACCACCCACATCACCTTCTTATGGCTGAGCCCTTCCTGTTCCATACTTGGATTGTGGTATTTATCCAAAAACTTTTCCATTTTCCAGTTTCAATGGGGGCATGTACTTGCAGTAATGATCTCTGTGGTACTGTGTGCCTGAGTTACTATGAGCACCACACCAACTGCCACATCCCAAACTGTCTTCTGGAAGTGTAGTATAATACAGTCCTTATGAGTTATGGAAATGAAGGAAACGAGTTTCTCCTTGAGTGGAAAAAGGTTGTGTTATTAATGTGCCTAAGACAATCACAGTGGAAAGCTGGGTGTATCCTACTCAACAACCTGCTAATAAATGCAATTTTACTTCCCTATCTAAGCAAATCTCTCACTTTATCTTGTCAAAATTATTTAATGTTTTTTTCATCCTGTAGAAGCTTACCTGCATACATTCTGCACTTCTCTACATACAATATAAAGGACATTTTCCTCAGGTTACTAAACTGAGGCACTGAGGGTCTGAAAGAGCAGTCTTCAGTCATGCAAACAGTCCTTTTGACTCATGAGCAAGAGTTGCTTCATCAGTCCATTATATGTCACTGCATTCATTAACACAAAGGTTACAAGTTCCAAAATGGAAAAATTTGAGTGTTTCTAAAGTAGTAGTCTGCTATTTTAAAAAATCTTTCACAAGAGTTTTTTCATGTCCCTAAAAAATAATTCTTCCTTACTATTGAAGAAGCTAAAATATTATATTAAAATAATTATTTACAACTATTAGTTCTTTATGAAAGATTTTATTAGAGATTAATGGGTATTTGCTGATAAATATTTTGAAACCTTGTTGTCCCTTAAATTAGGACCTGTCTGTTTCAGTGTAGACGTTCATTATCTGGATGTTTTAAAGAACAAAATGGATACTTCTATCAACGTGAGGAGCAAAGACTGGACCCACACAGATATCTTGCCTTATTTTTAATGAATGATGAACATAGGATGAGTTGTATGTTACCTATATAGGGATGTATGTACATACAGATAATATATCCTGTATCATGGGTACATTATTAAGCCAATGTAATCACAAAGAAACAAATTAGGAATATCAAAGAAATACTTATAGATTAGATGTTGTCAAAGATATTTATGCGAGTTTAAGGCTGTCCATTTTATGGATATCATGTCTCATCATTTAATCTCCAGGTTAAACATCAGACCAAATCATTCTATTGCAGGAAATAATAGAAAAACAAAGAAATGTAACTTAAGCACAATTCAATTAGATGCAAGGGAATTGAGCACCTCAATTCTTAATGAAATTAATGATCTTTTATAATCACAAATGGCCAGACCTTAATTTTACTTGCTATTTAAAAGATGACACCCAGAGTAAAGTCATGTCCCATAAACCATTAAGTGTCTCTGGGATTCAGAAAAGACTGTCCCTTCCTGGATTTGTAAGAGAGTGTCTTGACACACCTTTAATACTTCCAATACCAAGACAGCTCAATTATGACTACAAGAGTTTAATTAAAAGGTAAGTGGAGCATCCCAAAGCCAAATGAGATCAAGCAAAGGGCACTCATTAGCTTCAGTGGAATATGGCATCTGCCTAAAAGTCTTATCAACAGCCGTTGTCATACATGGTTGCTTTGAATTTTTACAGATTTTGTCATAGACAAGTCCAAAGTAACAGAGGAGTCATTTTTAAATTGTTAATCTTAGATAAATAGTAAGAAAATGTTTCCTAATGTCTAAGCAAAACCTACATTTCCCTGCAATCCCTTTACATTGTGTTAAACAATTCAAGAATAGATTATTTTACTCCTTTTCCCAGCTATATTTTTATTACTTTTATGACTATTATCTAGCTCGCATGGGGGTTTATCAGAAAGAATTTGAAATAATATATTGCAAAAATTTTTTTGAGATGTCTTCAAAACAGAAATCTCTCCAATAACAACAACTGAGTTAGCATTGACTTCCAAAAAAAGGCTCTCCTGATAAAGAAAGATATTCTTCCACTATCTGACTTAATCTGTGAAAGCTATTAGAATGTGAAAGTCACCCCCAAACTTTAGTTACTGCAGCTGGGAGAACACGTATTAATGTGGGATTATTGTGCAATTTAGGATTGCACAAAAGGATGAGGTCAAATATCTCAGGACTCTGGTTTCACCCAAATAGCTACAGACTGACTTGTGGCATTGACTTCCAAGCTTGTACAAAAGATGTGAAATGGAAAAGTGAATGAAGCAATACTAGAAATGTCAGTGTATCAAAGACTGAACAATAACAATATTTCAGGAAAACTTCTATCCTATTTTGCAAACTGTGTAAGCTTTTTGAGCTGAGGAATAATGACTATTTCTTCATATCCCCTCATTATAACTTTCTTACAAATAGTTCTTGACAGTAGAGTCATTATCCCAAACTTCTAGAATAGGAAAAATTGTGTATATTGAGAGACTTCTGTTCTTTCCACGTAACCCTCACATTATAACCAGATGGTAAATCACTGCTTTTTTCCTCCTAAAGGGCTGGGAAGATGTAGCCCATGCTGACTTAATCTGAGGCTGATGAAGTGGTTTGTATTTGAGATAACAAGATTAGATTATCACAGTTTATTAGTTTAAAGTCTTTCTGACAGAGCCTTGTGTTACCTGGTATTAAACCATGAATCATCTCTGCGTGTATTCCACGGGCCAGATTCTCCTCTGGCACAAAATGATACAACTCCACGGATGTCCCTGGAGCTGCCCTTGCCAGCGCCAGCTGAGGATCTGCCCTTATCACACAATACGTTATTGAAACGTCAGTCTTCAGAGCAATTCACCAGCTTGATCTACTTCACCAGCCCTGGTTAGTCATGCCCTGGAGGTAGCTGTGATAATCTCCATTCAATCTGTACTTCTGGAATGGAATCGTTTGGAAATAATGCTTTCAGCTGCACACCTTGCTTTTGGGAAGTTTGCCAAGAGGCTTCTTGCTCTGTTTTGAAATAAAGACTCACGTGTCAACTGAGATTTTGGCTCTATTCCCTATTGCAGAATTTTCAGTAAGTTATTAGGTGCATCATTACCCCATTTCATTTCCTGGCTGTTCTGACTACCACCCGGGTACTTATACACTGAAACCAAACCAAGATCCTTTCCTCAGCCCTATCCCTGAGTGCCTGGTCCAAATCCCACAAAACTCCATTAAAAGTTTCTCAGCAAGCTTACTCAGACTCCTAGGAGAAAAAAAAAGGAAGACATCTAAAGTTTTTGATCATGAAATCTTTTATGCCACAGGTTAAGATGCTGAAGTGGAGCACAGAGTAGAACCAGGAAGATGAGACTTTCATTCCTGCAATGTCTTCTACAGGCTTTTCCTCTGTCTCTGTACTTGCAGGAAGATAATCTCTTGGGGAGGACAAAGATGTGGACTTTTTTTTCCATTTGGAGCATACTGCTTCCTGCTGATAATGCGCTTCACAGGAATCTTTCTACAGATTCCTCAGGTTCATGGTTTTCAAGGAGAGTGAAGACTTTGATGATGTGAAATACCTATTTGTGGGTTTCTAAGTTTACTCTATGTCTCTTCAGTTCTTCTATAATATACCACAGTGGGGTATCATGGTGATTCGTATTTCTGCATTCTGTGTTCAGTCTCATAGAATATTAGAATCAAGAGCAGGAGAAAAGATAAGTAGACAGACAGTTTTCTCTAAATAATGCACACAGTATCTCCTTTGGATTCAAGCAGCTGGCTAAAAAAAAGAGATTTTTCTAGAGAGAAGAAAAAACTAAAGGCACTGGGAGCATCTTCCATAAAAATTTGTATACTTTTGAAGGCTGAAAAAGTCTAATCTTCTTGAACACAAAAAAATCAAATAATATGAAGTATTTCCTTAGCCTACACCTTGAGCCCACATCTTGAACACTGGCAAATAATCTTGCTCTCTCTTTCTGGACTTCATGCTTGGCTTCTTCTTCATCTCTATATGTTCTCTGCTTCCCTCTCCTCATCCTTCTAAACATTCCTAAATGGCCAGGCACTTGCCTTGCTTTTTGGGTGATGACATGCTTCTTGGCTTTGATTTGGAGACTGCTATAGTTTCATAAGTGACTGTAACTGCTGCTTTATGATTATCTGAAATGAAGGGCAGCTGTTACACCTCTGGCCTCAATAACATTTTGTCCAGCCAACACCGACTTCTTCATCACCTCATTGAGGCAGCACTGGTCCTAAACGCTCACTCTGTGGGCTTGTTCTCTGGACACTAACATACTTCTGAGTCTGCTGTTTTCCTCTTCTTCAGCTGCTCTGGTATTTCCTTCATCCCAAACAGACACAAAAGTGCTCATGAACAATGTCAGTAAAATCCCCCTCAGTGTTTGCCTTTCCTTCAGGTCATAAAGCCTGACTGTATTGTGGATGGAGATTGACGTTGTTTCAGCTGTTTGGTTCCATAAAGGAGCTTTGCTACTACTTATATTAATCATTGTAAGTAGTGGACAATTATTGCTCTGAAAAACATACCTGAATTGTTTCAGTTTCTTTGCTCTTGCAGACTAACAGCTTGGATGCCTGTTGGGTTCTGAGCAAGAGAACCTGCTCCATGTGACACCCTATGTTTTCTCTAAAGTTATTCTCCTCAGTGTTAATGGTCTTCAACAGAAAACTTCTTAAAACAAAAGAAGGCCAAAAAAGTACCCACCAGAAATAATGTATCTTTGGTCCATCTTGCTTCATCTGGGCACACTGTAAGGTGATTTGCCCATGTGTCCTTGCTTGACTGGAGCAGAAACTCGGGAACAGAGTTTCGTTGAGCTTTTTGTCTCTGACTTGACAGGAATCTGTTTGAGGGCAAATCAGAGAGGGCAGAGATGAAGGACAGAAGGAAAAGAAGCAGGGAAAATAGTCCCAGAAATCCAACTCTGCAAACTCTTTTTCTGGGGAATAGCACTAGTTTTTAAAAGAAAGGAATGATTCTTACTTTCCTTACAAGGGTTTCAGAAGGTTAATTAGCCAGTCTTTGCCCAGTGTTTAGAAAGAGAACCATAGAATAGTTTGGGTTGGAAGGGACCTTTAAAGGTCATCTAGTCCAACCCCCTTCAATGACCAGAGACATCTTTAACTCCAACAGGTTGTTCAGAGCCCTGTCCAACCTGGACTTGAATATTTCCAAGGATGAGGCCTCTACCACCTCTCTGGGAAACATGTGCCAATGTTTCAGCACCGTCATTGTAAAAATTTTCTTCCTTGTCTCTGGTCTAAAATACATAAGGTGAAGTGTGTTCTACAAGCATTCTCCGTGGGAAGACTGTGGAGAGTGCAGGTGGAGATTCAATGAGATATTGTCACCATCAGTGTCTGCATGCCCGAGGGAATCTGCATGAGGGGCAGGAATACCTTGAGCTGGCTTAAGGAGAGCAGGTGGCAGGTGTGACTGTGGTTTTCTGCACATGGTAAACTTTTCAAGAGGAGCCCTTGCAGGGACCTCACATGCCCAGTATGGTGGCATGCAGGGCCTTTTGGTCTGGTTTGGAGCACAGGAACGGCGGTGCCTCTGGAAGCACAGGCAGAGACTGAGGTGGGTGTGTGAGCACCCAGGCTGCACTGAGATCCTGTGGTTATCAGCATCAGTGTGGTTGGGCCGCATTTCTTCAGAAACCCTTCATGCTGCAGTATGTCTTTGGCTTTGTAAGGCTTCTTAAAATCACCCCGCATACGTGCCTAGGGCTCGTAGCAAAATTGAAGATTGATAAATGCAACTGCTTGGCAGCAAATGCAGCTCTGAAAGGGAAATGCAGGGAGAAGGAGTCTTCAGATCTCCTCATGGGTTTGGAGGTTTTAGCTTTTTGCTACCAAAGACTAAGCTCTGGTAAATCACTTGAGAATCTCTCACTGGCTTCAGCTGCCATCTAGATCAGATCACAACAGAGATTTTAAAAGATTTTTTCAGAAAAGTCTCAGAAACAGTTTCAGCTCAGTCCTGGGAAATGAGACACTCGGCACTAACAGATTTAATATTTATCTTGTCACATTCTAGGTTGCCCTACTGAACTTCGAGCTGCTCACACAAAAAGTGCCCTATCAAGTTTCTGCTGAAAACTCCAGAATGCTCAGCAGCGTGGCCGTAGGGCAGAATGGAGAGAGGAGTCTTAAACTCTTCCTTCAGAACAGAAAATTATTTTTTCCCAAAATCTTAATTCAATGCTTATAGATAAGATGGCAGAATGCAGTAAATATATGTTTATGAACACATTAAAATATCTGCTCTGTACTTATAAAAATATTTGTCTTAGAATCATTCTATTTAAAATTTTCGAATATTAAAATGAAACTCAAATGCTCTTTCTGCTAAAAACATGTGCCAAATATAAATGAAATTTTCTTATCTATGCATATTCAACTTTGATGGGAATGTTGTCCAAGCTTCAGACTATTTAAGAATAATACTTTGGACTTCTACAAAGCCTTGGAGGCTTCATCAGTATTCTATCAACAGTAGTTATCAATGCTTATCAGTATAAGGCTGCATGAACTTCATCCAAACTGAAGAAAAAACCCCAAACTTGTGCTGTTGATGGGCAATTTCATTAAATCTGGTTTCATTTTATTTGGGCTATATATTCCATTTCATAAAAACCTTATCATAAAGATCTAAATCTATGAAGAAAGACATTAAGCAATTCTTTATTACCTCTGCTGGTCCATTAAAATAAATTACATCTATCCCTTCCCCTATTATTTCAGGGAGTGCAACTGATATATTTTGGCATAATTGCTTTGGTATCCCAGGTTTATTCTGTAATTGCTGTTGTGCAAGTAATTAGCTATTTTTCTATATGGCACATCACCACAGTATATAAGCAATATATAGGCTGTGTATTTTGTAATATATAAACTTTTCAATGATTTTATTGGCATCTTTCTTGATAAAGACAGATGTCAGACTGCATCCAGTTTATTCATGCACTGTAAAGTGTTCTCTGGCTTCCTAATTCATTAACAATGGTCATTCATTATGATGACAACTTAGAAAAACAGATTACTTAGAAGTTATGATGGGGTAATTCTCCTTCTTGGAGCCTCTGTAATGAATCATTATTTTCCCTCCCTCCCTTGACCTAATTTCAAAATCTTATACCTGTGTAAAATATTATGATGAGAATTGTGTCTAATTATCTTTTTCTTTTAATTGCTAGAAGGATGCCCACTCTTGAATAAGGGAAGTATTCATGATGTAATAGTGTTAGAGAGTCCTTGAAATCTAGATTAATTATTAGTTGTGTGGACTTCTGAGAGTTTTTGATGTATTCATTTGCATTCACAAAGATGGCTTTTTAATTAAAGAGAGTTTTTGAACTTAGACAAATGAGCCTTTTGCAAATGTCCCTAGGAACATGAAAAGTGTTAAAAGTGAGAAGAATCAAAGTTTTCCTGAAACATTACCTCCTGCTACTAGGACTGAATGACCAAAGCATTTGAAATACCAGACCTCATGTTAGCAGCTCTAGTGGATCTCCGATACAAAGTAGAATTATTAAAACCGGTGCTTGTTTGAAATACCATAGAAATGGTTCTGTACAAAAGAGTAGTGTAAGAATATCCGATTTCCATTTCAGCTTCCACTACAGCATATGTTTCTACCTTTACCTGCATGCTTATTTTTTCCTCTTTAGAAATAAGATCCTCTTTCCTAAGGCTCCCAATGGTAAATGTTTCCTCATTGTAACTCCTATCATCCCTTGTTGCCACCTCAGACTTCTGGTTTTTCTTTCTTTCTTTTCCTTTGTTCAAGATCAAGAGAACAGACTGAAAGCTCTCAGTCTCCAGGTCTGTTTCACAGATTTATAAATGGTACCATATTTTCTGTATTACAGCTATTCTGTTCTTAACGCAGCCTAACATCTAATTTACAATTTTGACTGCTGCTACATATTGAATTTGAGCAGACGTCTTTACTGAGCTGTCCACAGTGATGCCTAAATAATTTTCCTCAGAAATTCATAGCAAGTTCAGACTCCAGAGGAGTGAATATGTAGTTTAATTTGTACCTTCTGAAGTGAATTATTTTGCGAAGAAGTGGCACTGTCTCTGACAAAATACTGTCTGATTTCCTCATTTTTGTGCCATCTACCCAGAGCTGCTCATACACCTTTCGGCCAGAGCTGGCTGCCTAACTTCAGTTTTCAGCACATGCATAACATCAGCCCTTTACCTCAGCTATGGTCCTATTCCAGAACTGTGACATGGTGAGACTAGAACCTTTAGCTTCCTCCATGGTCCTGTCTCTTCCACAATTCCCAGTTACACACAAAACTGTAATCCAGATTTACAGATGTCTTTAATTGGCTCTTGTGAAGACTTATTAAAGTCTGCATCGCAGATATCCACTAGTTTTCCCTCGTCTCCTGTTGTTCAAGTGTTTGCAAAGACCTTAGGTAGAGTTCAGTAAATCAGTTATTTTTAAAACTGAACCCATTATATTCTCATAGGGGGATTAAAACACACTTATTTACATTTGTTTCCTCCTATGCTATTCTTGAAGATAAAGTAGTTCAGGATGCCCACCATTATTTTCATGGCTTTTTTGTATGTTTAAACTGGTCATTATAACTAGATACCTGACGAAATGCTATATCCAATTAAAGCATATCTACTTTGTCTTTCATTTTCCAGGAGAATTAAGTTTTGATCCAAATTTCCCTAAAACCAATTAAATATTTGACTGGATCAGGGCTATTTTCTATTTTTTACTGTTGTTCATGCCCTCTGTTTTCAGGTCTTTTGTCTCTGATGATGCCTAAACTTCCTGAGATATGCAGGTACAGGGCAGTGTAGGTATTAATCTTTCAGTTTGATAGAAAATAACCTTACAGGCTATTCTGGTTCCCAGTCCTCCTCTATAATTTTTCATGTTTTCATTTTGAAAGTGATCTTCTATTCTGAAGCACTCAAATAATTTATTTCTGTATCTGGTTACTTGTTTTTCTGATTTCTTGCAGTCCTGAGAGATGAGATCATATAATCCAGAATTCTTTCCTTCTTTGAAAAAATTTTAATTTTCAAATAATATGTATTTTTTTAGTTTGAATAGATTTTTGTAATTTCAATTTTGACTGCTTCTTCCCTTTCTCCCCAGCTTTCCTATTCTGTAATTTTACTTGGCAGGGAAATGTGAAGACTATCCATCGTTCTGTCACCATTTCTTTAAACATATTCTGAGCTGATTTCCTTTCCTGATTTTTTCCTTTAGTATATTTCTATGGAATTAAACCATGTATTTTTTTCTTTCATTTCACATGCACATATAAACTGCGTAACAGCCAAATCATGCTTGTTCATACTACGATCACAGTGCTACTTCATATCTTGCTCCATGTACCAACTCAAGACCCACAGCAGAGGAGTTGTTCTGAGAAGCAGCACCTTGTGCCCTCCAGCTGACCATCTTCTAGGGCAGTTCCCAACCACCCCAAGGCAGAACTCCCAAAGGTGTTTGTTCTTTACCAGCTTTCATGTTGTCCTCGTTCTGGTGGATGGTGACTTGCAGTGCTGGAATTGCTGCTATTGCAACTTCTTTTGCTGGTCTTGTCTTGCTGTGAATTGGGAATTCTACCTGTGAGATTTCTACATCGTGGTCTGCATGAAGAGGACCTTGAGACCTCCTGAAGTTCTCTGTGAAAAACAAAGCGAAGAAAATCTCGCACCTGAATATTTAACAGCCGTGTAGTCAGGATCCAGGAGATAAGACCTTGAGGTTCAGGTTGCAATTGTGTCTGCTTTCCAGGAGCACCTTGAATGTGAACTTCTGACAGCTGGATGAAACCTGCAGTCAACAGACTCTGATGGAGTCTGTCTTAAAGCTGTCCCTGCTTCTCTTTTTTGAAGTAAAAGCAAAGATTCGTTAGTACAAAATGTGAGTGAGCTTCTGATCGCCATTGCCCTTATTAATGCATCTCTCTCACTTTCTTAAAAAACTTCATTCAAATTGATATTTTACCATGAAAGATTTTGGTTTCTACAAGACAAACTCAAAAGGGAACACCAGAGAGCCTAAAATTTCCCCCACACATCCAATTCCATTAACCCATCTACTTTCAACTTCATCAGTAAATATCTGCGCTTAGCTTGAGAAGATATTTTGCTTTCCTGTTGGGTTGCAGAAATTTACCCATACCTGATTTAAATACAGATTTTACTCATAAGCTTAGACCCACATTTGGTTCTGAATCAGATTACTTAATCTAGCCATTTATTGTGTATGGAATTCATCTGGTTTTAACATTTCCCCAAATCTTTGGTTTAAATAAATCTTCCCCAAATACTCATGGTCTTCCTTGAAGGCAGTCTGTTTTCATGTTGCTTAAAATGTAAACCATCCGTGCAATGTAAATGCAAACCTCCAGGCAATTCATTTTCTAATTTGTTTTCTCCCGCATTGGAAACTCAAGAACATGTACTTCATTTACATCTATTATTACTATATTAAAGATATTGTTATTATTATTAACATTATTATTATTATTTACTCTGGGGGTGCTATATGCCCTCAGGCAGATACATTGTAAATTGAAACCAGATGTCCAGTGAGTTGATGGCACAGAGATTTCCAAGCAGGACTGAAATCTCTTCCTAAAATTCACAGTGTTGCAGACAAACTAACGTGAGTCTGTGTGACAAACTGGGAACAGACCATGGCAAGCCTGAAATAATGTCACATAACACCTCGTGTTTACACACAAGCCCTCCACTTTTCACAGTGTTAAGTTCACTCTTCAAAATCCAGAGTGAAAATATAACAAAACAATTAGGGAAGGTAAGAGGCTACAGTAAGATTAGAAAATAAAGAAGGTACATTCGGAAGCCATTAAAAACCCAATGCTACTAACTGAAGCTTTAAGATAGTCCCTCCAGGGAGGATACTTCAAAGATCCTCAAATAAAAAAGGCAATTTATTGGCTAAGTAATCTTCTTAGAGGCCCCAAATTTCCTACCCAGCCCATTTGTTTTTCATTCCTCCTAAATTTTAAAGTCACCTTTGCAATTGCTCAGGATCTTTAAGGAATTTTTTTTAGAAATTATACTAATTGGCCTATTTTTACTCCCCTCTCTTTGCCCTTAAAGACTATGAAGCTTGGTGCCTAAAAATAAGTCGGAGTGAGCTGAAGTCTGTACTCTCCAGATGGCTATCAGCAAGAGAGTTCCTTTTACACCCCGTGCTTTGTGCTCGGTTACCTGTGCTCTCCTGCACCGGGAAGTTTAACCATTGCAGAGGAGTTGAGAACAGCAACACTAGAATGTAGGGCACCAACCCACCCCTTGCTGAGGCTATTTCCTACAGAGACCAGGGCTGTGTTCTCCCACTAGCCCTCCCCTTACTTTGATGTGGCTCAAATCCGCTGTGCAATCTGAAATGTTGCAGTGATTTGAGGAAGAGCTGAACAAATTCTGCTGCAAAGCTCTCACTGTGAGCAAGGGACTAATAACAGCATTTTAACACCTAAAAAAAGTAGCATTATTTTTTTATTTCCATTAGAAATAGAACCACTGAAAGTGCAGAATCCAGAAAGACAGACCTATAACAATGAAGAGATATGCATCTCAACAAGCTATTCTTGCACGCGTTTTCAAATGGTATTTTAATTTTCCACAGCACTTTCAAGAATATTGTGACCAGTACTTTGCCATCAAAGGAATGCAGCAAGTTACATCATGTGAAGCCCCGGGACTGTCTTCATGTCCCTGTGCCTGGACATTCAGAGACAGCCAAAGCAAGCTGAATGCTGGGGTAGCTGCGGTGCATCTGTGCAGTGTTCGCTCTGCCAAGGCAGTGAGTCCTGCTCCCCTGAAGGAGTCACAGCCTGTGCTAGTGGGGCTGTGTTGATTCTCTGCTTTCCCCTGCATTGCCTTGCACACTTAGGGACAAGAAAGAGTAGTCTCCAAGACCTCTGGCTTTCAAGGAGCGAGAAGCTGATATCCAGTGAAGAAATTGTGTGCTTAATATTAAATCTGTGAATTTCACTAAATTTGTATGTGTTAAATGGTGATATTTTTATAGGACTGTAGAGCAGGCTTAGAAGCTGAAAGCTCTCAGCATAAACACTGACTTCTGTTCTTCATGGGACTTATTTGCTCATATTTGTTAGAACAGAAAATGGAGAAAAGTGTTAATTGAACAATTTAAAAGCATTATTTAACACACTGCAAGTCTGCCAAGATGTACAAACAGGCTAGACTTGAATTGCGTGCACTGTTCCAAGATGAAAATACGTACAAATGTCTGAAAGGTGTAAATGTAAATCAGGATATCAGGGCAGTATTTTGTTTTTGAAATCTGGGGTAAAGACTGACACTGGCAGGGAATAAAGTGTTCACCTGATGCCTTTCACCAACATAACACTGGTTTTAAGTTCATCAGAGCCTTCTCATGAGAAGGGAGGAATGGGTTATTAAAATAACCAACCAGGATTTTCAATAGGAACCTATTGATAAGCTAAGGCGGTTGTATAGCTACAGCAAAGGACAGCTCCTGGCCACAAAATGTTAAATCTTTTGTGGATTAAGCCAAATTTATTTCCTAGATATCAACGATACTTTGTTTACTTTTCAGTTTAATGTCTCTAAGCTGTTTTACTTATACATTCGGGAACTGCTGGAGCCCTTTGTGGCAGCTCAGTCCTTTCTGCAACACCAGGGTCAGGTTTGGCACAGCCCCACACAGACAATCCCCATCATGGCCATGCATGGGTGGCCCAGAGCCAGAAGATTCAGCCCCAGCTGACATAATTTAATCTAAGTTCCACTACCTATCTCCTCTTGCAGGTGACTGAGGAGGAAGGGGACAAAGCAGGATCAGGACCAATGTGGTATCTCCCAATACCTGTCTGTGAAGGAGAATTTAAGTGACATTTCAAATGAAGAAGGAAAAGATCCCCCTTGTCTATTTTGTGCTGAATACGTTTCCTCATGCTCTTCCTCATGTTTAATTTTTAGTCATTTGCACTCTGATAGAGATCAAAGTCTTCTGTCAAAATACAGTTTGCACTGCAGTAGATATTTTGCAAACATACAGGAAGATATTTTTCTCTCTTGGTGTATCAAAATTTAAAACTAGCCTGAAAATGAATTGTGAAAGGAATGATTCCTACAGATTTCTGCCTCTTGATTGCTTGCACTTTAAATAGAATTATAGTAAAATAGCCTATTTTCATTTTATGTGTCTATAAAATGCACCTTCCTATAACCCTTGACTTGCAGAGTAATTTAGTAGCAACAAGCAAACATAGAAATGCAAATTCATAAACTGTTACAGAAATAAACAGATTCAAAAAACCTGAGTTATCATCACATGACAAAATGTTACTTTCGTGCTAGAAGGCATTTTATGTCAAAGAAACATTCAGTAGCCTTTGATAATTTTATCTGAATTATGTAAAGCAATAAGTTAAAATGTATTAGGAAACCAGATGAGAACTCCAAAACAAACACATATAAGAAAGGAGGAACAGCTTAAAGCACTCAGGAGCATAGTACTCAGCTATATCTCTCTATCATTTTATCTGCATGAAGGGAAGATCATTTGCAGGTTGGCAGCAAAGGAATTGTAACCTCGGGAGAAGGGAATCTCTCCTTCCCCAGTCAAAGAGAAATATCATCTGATGCATTAGCACTTCAAGTCTTTCTGTTTTCTAAATAAGTTCAGATGCCTCCTGTGTGTATTTTTTAACAAGGAAAAGGCAAATCCACTTGGTAAATTTTGAGTCCAAATCAGCCTTGGCTTTCCAAGCTCCAAAGAGGATGTATTTCATTTAAGACAGCCCTCTATAACACCAATGAAATATTTCAGAGATGCTGTGTGTCCATTTACCAAAACTAAACAAGCACAGGACCAAAGAGACTCTGCTTTGTCTAAAAGGTTTTTCTGTCCAAATTATTTTTCTATTTGCAGTTAAGGTCACCCTCAAGCCCATTTCCCCTCAGCTTCTGAGAGAGGCTGCTTTTAACCTCCAGCATTGGAGAGGACCACCAGCCACAACAAGATTTTTTCTCTCCTCTCACGTCCTTGATCTTAACAACCCATCACATGGACAGTAAGCAGGATGACCCCATGGCTGTCACTGACAGAAGCTCGATAACATCCCAGCATGGCCATCAGCACCACACATGCTCCTGGAAGGGAGAAATTCCTGGCTGGGAATCCACAACATCCCTCCTATGCCAGAAAACACCATACCCTACACTCTTTGTTGTGGCCATTCCTTTTCAAAAGGTCACACTTATCCCTTGTAAGCACATTTGCCCCTTCAAATCTGCTTCCCCACAGGACATTTTATTTTATTACAACAACCTGTTTGCATTTTCTGGACTGCCATGTATTTTCTGGGCTTTTTTCATGCAGCTTGGGGAAAAAGCCCTCCACCTTTCCCTTTCAGATTCTTATTTCTCTATCTGGAGCTTTCTGCAAAAATTCCCCATGAGAATGCTGCTTTGATTGTTGCTGCATATTTTTATCTTGCTATTTGACACTCAACAAAATGCTGCCCCCTCCTCGTGCCACCTGTTCTCACCTCTGGCCAGCCTTTCCTTCCATTTTTAATTACCATTTCACTTACCTGTTATGACTCTATGCAGAATCACTGACGCTACAAAACATGCTGCACATTGCTCTCCTGTCATTGAGATGCTGGCTAGACTAGTTGTTGTCTTGGCCATGGGGAAAGGATTCCACCCAGAGACCCTAAGCAATTATCTTTCTCCTTCCCCTCTGAGGCAGGAGCATAGTATTGGTAATTAAATTCATACTTCTGTTTGTTGTGGGTTTTTTTTCTATATGTTCCCATTTCCCAGAAACCTTAGGTAGAGGAGTTTCTGTCAGGATGAGGAAGCAGGATCTGAGGCTGATTTGGTTTAACTCTGGAATCCAATATGGATTTAACAGTTACATGGTGAATTATTATGTATTTTTATTTAAAAAAAAAAAAAAAAAAAGCCCTAGATGTTTTGCTGAGCAGTTGAGAATTTATTAGGTCACATTCACAGTTTGCTACATTAGGACCTGCCTGGAATGTACTATTTTCAATGTAAGTTATTCCTCTGGCAAAAATGAACTCCCAGTTAAAACAAGCAAGAAATGGACAGGGGCAAGGGAAATCCCCTGGGATGGGTCCTCTTGTCTGGAAACTCTGCTTTCTAGTCAGCCAGCCAGTCACTCTTCTCTCTTGTGCGTCTCTGGGCCTTGTTTGCTGCCACACACTACAAAATAAAAGCAAACAAATCTCTCTCTCAGTATTTTTAGGTCACTGCCAAGCTCCTGTGCTGTGAGCTGCCAATCCCTATCTGAGTTCTCAACTGCACAGGCCCTCTTCTCCCTGCCAGACCACTTTCTTCTCTATACAGACGTGCCATCTCCCTCCACCACTTCCCAATTTGTTTGTCTCCAAAGCTGTCCATTATTTCTCCATTTCATTTCACTGCAGAGGTCTGATCCAAGGCCCGTTGAAATGTTTCCATCAGCTTCAATGGGATTTGAATCAGGCCCAATGTCTTTGTTTCTTTCAGGCATCCTTAGCTGCCTCTAGGTCGGTCTTCTCTTTCTGACCTCTTTTTCCCTCCCTCCTTTCATTCAGCAATGCAATATGCCATGAAATCTCCTCTACCCTGCATGGCCCACCCTACCTGGCAAAGGCAATCTGAGGGAGAGGAGCTGGCAGAGGGTGTGGACATTTCTGGGCACAGAAGTTAGAACCACCTTTCAAATGGCTTGATATTTTCAATTTGCTTTTTAGATGGCTATCGTATTTGGCAATATTTCATGGGTTTTGACACAGTTTTATGTAAATTAAACAATTATCAACTTCATAGAAGATGCTGGGGTTAAACCAAACTAGACAAGTGGCGCATTAGGCTGCTGCTGAAGAATGCGAGCTTCATTAGTATGTCGTGGAAGAGGACAGCCTTGGATAACATACACCTCCACTGAAATCAAAAAGACTTTGGAAATTTTCAGCAGACAAGTATTTGTCCCTGAAAATACAAATACAAATAAATAAATAAAATATGAAAAAAAGAAATCTCAGTTGCAATTAAAATTTCAGTTCATTCTATTTTTTTTGTTCTGAATCACACAAAAGATTGCTATATCTCTTTTAGCAAAGTAAAGCTCCAGATGCAGGAACTGTTTTTGACCTGTCTCCATAAAGCATAGTTAAGAATGTTCACTTCTACTAAATGCCTTTTTCCTACCATAGACATTTTTCCCCCCATGTGGAAGACTTATCTGCCTTTCAAGTATCCTGCTGCTATAGCTGTTTGTTTGTTTTTAACAAGATCGTCTTTTAATGGCAGCCTAAAGCCTTTGTGTTTATCTCCCGTGCAATCATTTTCCCCTACCTGCTGTGCGGACAGCCTTGCACATTATTCAGGTCCAAGCCCGTCTCACTGCTCTCCCACCCCTTTCTGGTCAGGGACGAGCTGAATTGCTGGGGGCTGAGACAGGGGCCAGTGCTGGGTGTACTTGTGTAATGTGTAGCAACACAGAGTAGACCATATCAAAGAACAAGCTTCACCCCCTTTGTAATGCTTTTTCTCTCGTCTAAAAGGTGGAGCTGGTATTTTCACATGGCAGGGGCGTTGATAATTTGAAGTTTTAATCTGGTTATTCTTGCAAGTACTGGGATTGTCTGGGATCCAGTAAACACCCTCCGAGTGTGTGACTGCTCCAAACCCCATTGAAATCAGCAGGAGTCTTTCTGAACTATTGAATTGCAGACTTTCCTCGGGGTTGTGTACAACGCCACAGACTTAATTACCATGTTTCTGGCTGGGATAAATATGCAAATGGACTTTTCAGCTGGAGGGCCTTAAAATACAGGTTGGACACATGGCAACTAATGACTTGATTTGGGCTATATGCAAACATTTGCCAGGCAAAGGCCTGCTCCTATTCCCATGGAAGCAAAAAGCACAATTATTACCAGCTCCAGAGAGAGCAGGACTTAGATGCCTTCTTTAAATAGTGGCCTGTGTTCCCAAGCAGCTCAAATCTGTCAGCAGCCTTTCCTCAGCCTTCCCTCCTTCTTCTCTCCCTGATCCACTGTGATAAGAAAATGTTCATGACACAGATTTTATCATAAACGTTAGAGATTTATGCACCTTCAGGTTTCACAGCTGCAGGGCAGGCATCTTACTGCAAATGCAGCTCCAGCCATATTCAACACATGGGTTGTTTTCACAAAGTGGGAGCCTTTCCTCAGACGGAGTAAATCAGCATCTTAAATTTACCAACACAACCACTCTCCTCAGCATCTCCTGCACAATACCACCACACGCTCTCTGTTAAGGTGCTGAGCACGAATTCAGGCTCTCTCGAATCATTAAAGCTTATTTGTATGGCCGACAGTGAAGGGTAAGAGAAGATTCAGCCCCACAAAGCTTGGCTTGCTGACTCAGCTCCATGGGGCTCCAAGGCCAGCTGTAAGCAGACTTGTTAAATCAGCTCCTGTTACAGGATAAGAACATCTGCTGGAAACCTGATGTCCCTAATAATTCACAATTCCCGGACTGTATTTATTGACATTCATAGTCTATTTTTGCCTTTTTTTTCCCTATCAAAGAGCTGCAATCAATAAAGAATCATTTCAGTCATATGCTTTTGAGAAGGGTCGTGCCCAGAGACACAAGCCGTGACTGGTGCATTAAGCAGCTCAGTGAAGTATTTTTCATCAGTGCAAGAAAGCCTGGAGTGTGTGCAAGGAATGGTTTCACACTCACTTCTCCCAGGGGGCACACAGCCATGGGCAGAGAGGTTCAGTGAAACGGCACGAGGAATTAGGATAAAAGGCCACTTCTCTGCTGGTGCCACGGAGGCTTTGGAGGAGTGAAGTGAGAGGTGGGTGACAGAATCTTCCGGCAATCACACTTATCTGGAAGAAGGCTCCATTCCTTCCCAGTCACTAGTGGAATGGTGCCTGTCAGCTTGTCACCAAGAGCCCCTCAGTGTTCTCTGCCAAGACACAGGGCAGAATATTTGAATTTGCCCACGGTTACTTTATTATTACTAACTGTATAAGGTGTAGTCCTGTGGTTCAGAAAGTCCAATTTTGTGCCTGTATTTTGTATCTTATTTTTCTGTGTACCCACAATCAAATATTGAGCTTTCCTTTGCCATAAAAATAGCCTGTACTTGGATAATCAAATATGAAGGCCAACAATACCATTTTTTAGCATGAAGTGAAATACCATGAGTCCCTTGTGACTACAGGGTTGAAAAGGGCAGGAGTTTGATGGTGCTGCTCCACTCATGTCTGTGAATCAGCAATTAAGTGATCATAATAAAATACAGAAAAATAAGTTATTTTCAAGTTGCCTCTTAAATTACTCCAATTTGTGTCAACAAGGACATCTAAAATAGAGGTTTGAAAACATGACAGCAACAGTATTACAGCAACCATGCAGTGTGCATTCCAAAGAAATGACAAAGCCTTGCTGCACTATTTGAAACCACAAAAATACCCTGGGAAAGGAGAAAGGTTCACTGGGCATAGGAACAAGCAATATGAAGGAATCCAGAAAAGCAACCAATTGATCTCTCTTAATTCTACCTTCCCTCCTCCTCCCCCCCATATATTTACTGCAAAGCAGCAGATAACACTAATCAGACAAAGAGGCATTGATAAGCAGAGGTTGATGACAGACAAGGGAAAATAATTTATTAGACACATACAGAGATAAAAGGGAGTCACCATTCCAAGTGCAAAGTAATAATGTGGGATGTGTGTGTGCATGTGCGTGTTAGTATGAATACATGTGCAGGCATACATGTGTATATCTGGCCTGTGGCTGAAAGCTGTAAGAAAGAAATTTATTGTTGCCTTTTTAATATTAAATTTGTAAAAAATAAAATAAATTCAATCATGGCTGTACCTAAGTACTGGGATTGTAAATTCAGCATCTATAAAACATACTATCCATAAAAATATAACTCTTTCTTTGTCAATACTGTTGAGAATTAATTGGTATTTATGGAAGAAGAGAGTCTTACACAATCATAGGAGAATCATGTAATTTATACCCAGTCAATGAGAAGACAAGGAGAAGAAAGCTCAAGGTAGCTAGTGCTGGTGAAAGTTTGTTTTATTTTTGTGAAGTTGTTGAGAACCATACAGGATGCCTGCCATGCATTAACCTGTTTGGATGAAGATTCACAGCAGGTTGCTTCAGTATATTGGTGTCCTCTGCAAATCATCTGGACAGCTGGGACCATGAAATTTACCCAGATCCAAAAAAAGTTGACCCTCACCAAACCTCAGTGCCCTCTAAAGCCATATGTGCAGACCACTTCACATTTTGCACTTGTTTTGCCACTGTGGAATGACAAAAATGCTCTTGTCAAGTGGACATGAGATTTTCAGGTCCTTCCACACAGAAAACGTCAGCAAAACTTGTCAGATGGTTTTTAGCTACAGCACTATAGACACATTTTTCCTTTGTTTTAAATGTCATCTTCTGTACTTTGAAATAAATAAAGAAAGAAAAGGCAAAAGCCTGTTTGACTCAGTTTTGTGTTTCTGAACCAAGCATAATCCCATCAGCTTGGTTCATCATTCGTAGTAAACTATTCACTAATCTAAGACAGGTGCCCCTGGGTGTTAACATTTAGTCTTCTAGTAGAAAAGTGGGTGCAAAGTTAAACCACATGTTCTACTTAAAAATAAGTGAGGTGTGATTAGGCAAGGTCTTTAAAACATGCGCTCAGACACACACACATGCACATGCACGCACAGTTTGCAAGGAAAAGACGCTGACACTTACAGGCTGTGTTGTGCAGTTATGGTCTGGACTTAACTGTTTGCCAGGTGGATCACTCTGTAGAAATCTGAGGGGCAAAAGGTTATGTTGAACTCATTACTGTGGACAGCTTTTAAAACAAAAGCGATAATATGGACATTCCTAGGATGATGTGTTTCATTAATATTCGCCCACTGCTGGACTGTGCGAAGAGCTTTGCTCATAGGAAATATTATAGCTTATTACAGTGTTATCTGTACAAAGAGTAGATAAGTGTGCCTATCTAAAAATATGTGTTAAACTATTTGGATTTTTATGAGCAACCTCCAATCAGTTGAATTTTATTTTTTATTGATAGAAGGAAAAAGTCTACCAAAAGTCCACCAACTGTCTTACAATTGCTTTCAATGTCATTTTAGATTGAAATGAATGCTTAAAATCTGGAGTGAAGACTGCATTAACCCAACAATTCAAGAACTGTGCTCACAGTATACTCCCTTACTTTTGTACAAAATTATTGTCAAAGGCTTCCAGTTCCGAATTCTGCTTTATTTTCTCAAGGGGATCAAAGCTGTTATTGTCTGGGTGAGTTACAGAGCAGTCAAGACTCCTGGTCTACATCTCACAGCACAACAACATCCAGGAACCTGCTTCCAAAATACAAAGGGGACAGAGAACTCTTCTTGGGTTTGAATTAATTATTGGATATGGTCTGACATTATTTGAAGATGCAAAGCACAGGAAACATAATCAATTATTTCTGTAAGAGTGCATTTGAGGCTCAAGTTGCAAAAGTTTTGAAAGAAGGTAGGAAAGCAGATTTTTTAAAAAAATTGAAACCAGTTATTGCAGTACTGCTGGTAGCTTTAAAGTCGAACCATCATAGATCTAAATGTCTTCAAACGTTGGCAAAAGAGCAATGGAAAATTAATGATGCAGTATTTCAACAGAGATGTTCACATCATCCGTTATTTGAGGATCACAGCATTCCAGAGAAATGAATAGCTTATCCCCATTTTACAGACAACCAGACAGGGAATTTCCGTGGCTCACCTACAACTGCTCAGCCTCGTGGTGACACTGCTGTGGGTAGAACCTCTTAATATCTGCTTTCATGTCTACCTATACAAATTCAAGGCACACAAGAAACTATTATGCCATATTGGAGGCTTTCAAGTGCTGAATTATTTACATCTGTGCTTGAAGCCTTGTTTCAGAATAAAGCTACTAAAATTTTAATGTTCTCTCACTCCACAAAACTGTATACTAAAGCTATACTCTGTAAGTGTAAAGAGAAACTTATTTGTGAACTCAAGTACTTATTCTTCTACTGTCTTACTGCAAAACAAGAGAGAATTTGATCTGGGAAAGGAGATGAAGATGATTTTTACCAGTAATGAATAAGAATATCCTTTAAACTAAGACTTTAAATAAGGAAGATTTCAATGATATTATACCAGATGTAGCGTGCCAGTAATATGCTCCTGGAAAGCTTTACAGATGATGTAGAAGTAAAATAAAATTGTTAAATCAAAATTGTGAAATGAGAATTGACTAAAACTGATCTTTTTCAGAATTCATTTTCACTGGAAGTTGAAAACATATTTGCTTTTGCTGAAAATCTGAGAAACACCTACCGTAAAGTTGAGCCATCTTATGAAATTCAAATGTAGTCATCATTATTGATCCATCCTCTCTAAGTACATCTAAGACCTTGGAGCACAGGCACACCTCTGCATGCCAAAAGAAATATTTCTCTCTCCCTAAATGAGGAGACTGCAGTGCTCTGCATTTCAGACTATTGCCACCTCTTTCCACTATGCTGAAATGGAGCAGGAGTGGACAACAGGGCTCTGTAATAGAGAGGAATCAATTCCAAGACTGTAAATGAAGACTACACAAGACCTATGAAATATGAATCTATTACAGATGGGTGGGGTTTTTTTCCAGTACAGTTTTGGATTTTCACCCCTCTCCTCCTCCTATCACATGTTCCTTGTTTTAGTGGTTGGCAGGAGGGAGGGGGAAAGGAACTAACAACATGTGTGCCTATCATCACCCTGACCACTGCACTTGTACATCTAACTCGCTCCCCTTTGCTTTGTCTGCTTTTTGTCTTCATCCTGCTTGATCCTGTGAACACTTATGTGTGTGAAGTTCTGCCTGCGTTGACTTCAGCTGGGCTACTCATGAGGGGGAAGCTGCAAACATGATGCTCACAACACAAAACTCTTTCACTGTTTCCTTAAGGGACATTTCCCCTGCATTTGCAGTTTGGTGCAAAATGATCAGAGGCAGGAGCAATCTTCTGTCCCTTTCATAAACCCCAATAAACCAACAGCTCTTCCTTCTAGCACATCAGCACCAAAGATACCTCTCTTAGAACACAGGCTTTTTGGAGACAAGACAGAAAAAAAGAAGGAGAAAATATAGGAAAGAGCAGAGATGGAAGATAGATTCTTCCTCTTGCAGCTTTCGGGTTTTCTGTTGCTTAAAAGTAGAGTGGGGGAAGAGCTAAAGTGACTCCCTAAAAGGGCAAGGCCCTTCCTGGGGATCAGGCTGCCAGCTGCACAGAGGATACTCACATCAAATCTTCCCTCTCCTACCTCAGCCTCAAGAGTGAAGAGAACTCCAAGACTTTCTGCAAACAAAATGCATCTTATCATGACTGTGCAACACCACGCAACATGAGACAACACAAGAAATGTTAAAATAGAAGTAATTATCTATTTCACTGAGGCTAAACCAATATAGTCCTCTCTTACATTCCAATTTAGTAAAAACCATCTGCTTGTACAGCCTGTACTAATGTGCCCATACTAAATAGGCCAAGGATCAGTAATGGGCAGGTCCTCTAAGAGTGATTGTAAATGTGCAATTAATGTGTTCTGGGGATGTATTCACTGAGGCTGAAGAAGCCCTTTCTTAAGCAATACCATTAATTGTCAAGATTACAAAAAACTTTCCAATTTATCTCATTCCCAATAAAATGGTTGTTTGCCTAAGTATTTAATAATTAAAAAGAAGTGGAAAGAAATGTGAGAAGAAATCACTGCTGGAAAAACAAAAACTGAGTCAAAAGTTTTCAGTTTTCAATTTTTGTCAGAAAAAATCTAACTACTGGTTCAGATGACCATTACCAAAGTCATGGTTCCCTGCCCTGATGTTTCTTTATACTAACAGTCTACAAATATTATCAAGGTAGACACCAAAACCTGTCAGATGAGGAACTGGGAGAGCTTTCCTGGTATGTTCATTAGCAAAAGTGTAACTGGCAAGATGTTCAGTTCATGACAGAGAACATAAGAATGTTTGTGCTATATGAGGCTGATCTGGATTACTTAAATGACACACGCTTCAGTAAATCCAATGCAAACTGTCATCATCATCATGGCTAGGCTTCGTGAATGAAGATTTGGGAAGGGCTCTACCCATGCTTGCTACAAGCACGCTGATGGCTAAAAAGGCCAATCTGAGATAGACAAGTCCGACTGCAAAAGGCACAGCAGAAAGACTCCCCAGCTGATATCGACAAGATGCGACTCTTTCTGCGCTGTCTCTTCTCCTTGAGAGTGATCCTGCATGTGTTCTTAAAAGAAGCAGAGGCATTATAGATCTTGTGTCTCCAGGCCTCCCTACTGGAGGCCAGAGTAGACCAGTGACGATGATTAGTGTGGCCAAGGATGAGGAATTGTTTCAGGGAGTCCTTGTATCTCCTCTTCGGGGCTCCTCTCTTGCGGCAGCCAGTGGCGAGCTCACCATAGAACACAATCTTGGGGAGTCGGTGGTCCTTCATCCTGGAGACGTGCCCTGCCCAACACAGCTGTGCTCTCAGCAGCATGGCCTCAATACTCAGGAGTGCTGCCTGTTCAAGGATAGACGTGTTGGTCACATAATCTGTCCAGTGGATGTTTAGGATTGTATTCATCTGGCGTATGCACCAGGCAGAGAAAGTGGGGAACAAGTGCAATGAGGAGAGTGATCACTCACAGTCCAGTTCAGTAAAGGACCTGAAGTACTTGGCCAGGTTTTAAAGAAAGCAGCATCTCCATTACATTTAGCATGGAAGGCCACTGTTGCTAATGCCAGCAACGGCACAAGGAGGACTTTCCAACCCAGCTGCTCACAAGGCTTGGAGGAAGCCCTTGCTCCAGGATGGTGGGTGTTCTCCAGCACCTGATCGGCACAGCCAGAATGCACTACTACTGCTGCTCACGTACATATGCAGCACTTCAGTCAGACAAGGAAGTTTTGACATTGCAGACAGCTTCTCTATAGGCTGGGATCCTCCCAGGATGAATTGGAATTCACCGGTTGTTTCCAGCATTGCCACTCTGGGGTTGGGTGTCAAAGGTCAGTTTTAGATATCTGTGACTCATCTGCATCTGTCACTTGGATACATAATGATGCTATATGAGTGAGCCCAACCTTTGTGTACTTCTCCTATTCTCTGTCAGGGGCTTAATCTTCACTTTCTGTGGGTTTGCTAAGAAGACAAGAACATGTTTCTGCAGTAGCCTGCAAAATTTAGGGATTTTCAACAAGCAACTCTTAATTTGTACTAAGCTAAGATTAGACAATATTAGATCTGTGTTGTTTTGCCACTTAACAAATGTAAATAAAGACCCAAATTCTTGAGCTTTAGCCCATATGCAGATAACAGTAGGGCAAAAAAAAAAAGAGAGCTTTCGAGGAGTGAACTTCAGGAACATTTTATTACAAAATAAGCCAGTCTCTAACTAAAACAGCCAAAAGCACCCCAGAATTTAAAAGAAAGAGTTGAACTTTATAATTTATGATCTGACATTTCTTTATATAATTTTTCACTGTGTCTCCTGGACTGGAATATGTTTTCAGTGGCCTCTAAACTTGCGCACTTCAGTGGTGGAACTTTTGAGGGTGAAGAAGTAATGATGAGCAATGCAGGCTGTCAGAAAGGCAGCTTTCAGTGGATGAGCTGGGACATGTAGCCAATAGACCCCTCTGCCTACAATGACTGTACATTGTATTACATCTATGGTAATGTAGATTTATGGAGATCAGTGGAGTTCAGTTAGTGCTAGTGAAGGGAGAACTGAGCCCTCTAAGTATCCTACATGCAGATAGTCCATTTCATAGAGGAATAATAATATCACAGCACATTTTTACTTTGTGTTTGTTGAGCAGATGACAATACGTTCCCATAGCAGCCTGCAAAATTTAGGTATGAACCCTTGATTCAGCTTCAGCTATAACTGAAATTGTTTCGACATGGACATATAATGATTTAATAAGCAGATCAGTACATCTCAGCTTGGCTTTAGAGAGACAGGGCAAAGGGCAAGGAACAGGCAAAATTCTGTCATGCCACATCGTTCTTCACTGAACCATAGCTTTCAACCAATACCTAGATATTGTTTTTCAGTTCTGGTTTCAGTTCTGGTTTTAAAAAGATTTAATAAAAAGAAAATAAATAACCAATTAGTAATCAATAATCAGTAATCAATGCAGCTTGAGAAAAAAATCGAGTTGGTTTTGGTTTTTGGGTTTGTGTTTTTTTGAGTCATAGAATTGTTTGGGTTGAAAAAGATCCATTGAGTCCAACTGTTTTGATCAAGCTACAGCTGAAGTTTCTCAGTTCTGAGGTTTTATTGCCATGCAATATATAAATTATACATAAAAATATTATAATATATAAATTTATATTTATGTATGCAAATGATACAGTGCAAGATTTATCCTCCTTTGGGCAGTGCCAACACATTACAAGAAACCCCTTTGATTTCCCAGCTAATGCATCGCCTTCAAGGGACCACTTGCTGCTGGAAGTGATTTTGGTGCTTGGAGCTGGAAACAAAACTTCTGGTGGGACATCCCTGAGGCTGAAGTATAGCTCTGCCTCCATGCACCACTGCTTATCCCCTCCAGCCCCACTGTGTGCTGCAGGAGCAGTTGCAGGGCTGCTCCTGCTGCAGGCATGAAGCCCTGGGGAAAAGGTAAAGTTGCTGGCTGGCAGTAGCTCCCGTGTGTAATTGTAATCCTCTGAGAGTACAGAAATGTTTCAATAAAACAAAGCAACTCCTTCTCTTTTGTTACTTACTGGATTAAAAAAAAAACAAACAACAAAAACAACAAACCAAAACCAAAAGGTGAACAAGGTTCAGAAAGCCTTTCACTGTCTGTCTGAGCCATCCTTGTTGCAGAGGAGGTGATGTTCCCTCCTATCTGCTAGGAAATGTTTACAGGGCAGCATTCGGCCAGAGGCAGTCCTTAGCCAAAATTCAGAGAGCTGAAGCTATTCTAAGCTGGGTCATTTCTGTTTAAAAATAAAAGCTGGAAATTGCTTGGAAGATTGAAGCCAAACAGAAAACTAAGGATACATTTGAGATGATGGTTGGGAATACAAATAGGTTACAAAGGGTTAAAATGAAACACAGAAGTAATTTCCTTATGGCACAAATGTACACAGCAAACCAAGAAAATTCAGAGTAAAGAATCAACTTACCAGAAAATAACCTAAACAAAACATGGTGCCATATGGAAATTTACAGCAAAGGCACTTAATTAATCTCACCTCTGTCCTCGTAGTGGGACTTGGCACTCCCTGTGCTTATGAATTATAAATGCAGTAACATTTGCTACAGATCAATGCCTCTGGTCCAAGAAATATTAAATTAGTTGTTAATCAAAACAGACTGTTCCTCTCGTTTTTTGTGTCCTGTATATATAACGCTAAACTAAGGCAGATTTAAGTACTCATTTGGAGATTTTAATGCATTATAAAAATGCAGATTAAAAAAAACCTGAAACTCTTCTGATAAAAGGAATCTGCTAGGGGGCCTGCATGGTATTCCAGCCAGCAATGTTGGTGTCCCATGTGTCACTGACACATATGGAGGTGTTAAGCTGGCAGCAGCCTTCTCACCCAGCCTGCTAGCTCTTTGTTCTTCCCTAAACTATTTTTTCTATCTTCTCCTCCACTGGAAACAACCAGACTGACTTCCTCACCTCTAAAATGAAAAAGAAAAAAAATAATTACTATCAACTTCAGTCCATTTCCTTTTGTGGCTCACCGCATGGCTGCACAGATAACTCTGGGGTGAAGGCAGAATAAATAGGACTGAATAAGCTGTCACTGACACTGGAAGAAGCTGCTCTTCAAGTCACGCTGTCAGTGTAATGGCTCTTTTTAGCAGTGCAACTAAAAGCAAACATTACAGCCTTTTAAGGCTGGAAAGTTACCAGAATTCTCCTGTGGTGCTCACTGTGCCTTGTATTAAATACAGGAGAAGGTCACTTCATGTGGCTGTAGCCTTGCTGTACATCCACCTGGGGGTTGGACTTTGCTGCTCTTCCTGCTCATAAACTATCAAACAAACCTTGAGAAGCTGTAGATGAGGAATACCTGGGGGAACGATTTGGGAAAACAAATTAAACTCCAGCCACCTCTAATATTGCTACAGCCCTACAATAGCTGCTGTAAAGCTGAGGGTGGACAGGACCCTTCCTCCAAGAATATCTTACTTGCACCTTAATCCCTGAAGGATAAGACATAAGTCTCAAGCTCAGCTCTGCAGAGGACAGTGTTCTGCCTTCCTTACAGCTGACATTACAGCACTCAAAAGGTAATAAAACATCAATCATATTGCACGGTTGGCATAGGTACTGATGTAAGAAAGATAAAGGTTTAGGTGTCTGTATATAACTGCAAGGTGTAGGGAGACAGAAGAACTTGAAGCTGCTCTGCTCCTTTCTGGCAGTACTTGACCCATGTGGTGTGTGGCAAATTTTCTAGGGATGCATTGTAGTGTAGTGGAATCTCACCAAATTTTCTACTTCATGACTAAGTCCTTTAGTTCTCTTTAGATTTATAATTTCCTTCCTTAAAGCACTTTACTGATTGCATCTGATCCTAGTGGGGAGGTATTTTATGTGCCTTGAATGTTTGCTACACTTAAGATTTCAATGATCCGTGAACCACAAAGACTATTTCTTCTGGAATGCCTCTAGCTTAAGTTTCAAGCTAATATTTTTGTGCAATATGGACCTTGAAAAATGTGCTGAGCAATAATAAAAATAAAACTTTTATGGCCTTTCCCCATCCTAGAGGCTGCTGTACAATAAATAAAGGAATTACATTCTTTATTAGTGAGGGTTTTTGAACCACGTTGTCTTTTTCTGTAGACAAGAATATGGAAATGACGTTGTAGGTCCCAGAGCTGGAAGCAGTACTGTTGCTTCTGGCCAACAGCAGCATGGACATTATTTGTTCTGACTATTTCTTGTTTGTGCAAATCCACATTTCCACTGGAGGCAAACAAAAATTCCATGCTTTTCTCAAAGCACTTGACAGCTAGTACTTTAAGGAAATTTTTATAAGTAGTAATGTGTAAAGAAGAACCTAATCAGTCACATATCATAATTTTGCAATAACAGCACTAATTAAACAAATATACATCCAAGCATCCAAAGGATGATAGAAGTCAACTGCTTTTAAATGGACAAATTTCTGCCATAATTTTCAAATTCTAATGCATAATAATAATAATAATGATGCATGCACATAATCCAGTTTTTGCAAGATGCTGAACATTGAAACATCTATTTCTATTACATCTTTTAAGCTGCCTTATTGGAAACAATGTGTTCTGAGTCATTTTCATTGCGGAATTAAATGCTTTGTTGCTGTGTCTATTAAAAACTAACAAGCAATTATCAGTACCCAGGCTCACATTTCTATTGCTCTGAATCTATCTGTATTCATAATCTACATTACTGATAAAAGCTCCAGACAGTGGAATTAAATATTATGGAAGTGGAAATGTTAAACATTGTTTCCATGTGTTTTGGCAGTAATGACTCAGAGCTAAACGAGTGTCTCTGGATGTCTCCTTGCTTGTATGTTATAAACTGTGCCTGCAGTTAAAAGCCCTGCTCTCTGGCCTCTTTCTTTTGCAGAAGGTGTTCAGCTTGCAGATGTCCATGCTGCTGGGACAGGTGGCATGTCACTTGCCTTGGAAGTTCTAAAGGTGGAAATGTAGTGAGAAAGGAGTTACTGCAGGGAGGGTGTTGTGAACTCTCTCATCTTTGAGTCACTGGGGTAGCTGAGTAGTGGATGACAGCGGCTGACACCAGGGGCTGTCCTACAATCCTGGTAAGCAGCGGCTCTGCAAGGGGTCTGACTAGACATTTGACCTTTGCTAATAGCTGCAGATTGAATGATTTCCAAAAGTTTTACCTAAAAATAATTACACTGGGACTAGGTACAGCACAAATCCCTTAGAACTAGTATTGCATAAAATACATTCTATTTGTACTTAAAGATTCTTATTTTAAGAGTCAAAGTGCACTGAGAGTCTTAGTGCAGTGGATTAGATCCTAAGCACAATTGCTGTATGATTTAGCTTTCATCATCTTGCTATGACCCACTTTTGGAGCATACGCCTATGCTGCATTCAAAGCCATAAGTGCAATGCAGATGCACTGAATTGACCTTGAACAGAAGTGCTGACATGCTAAGAATAGCATAGGTGTCTGCAATGACCCAGCTACAGCAGCAGCCAGTCCAAGGCAAATGACTTTGATCCTTGATTGGAATTTGCAGACCCTACTGTGTGGCTGTAGTAGAGTCAGGCAAGGAAGAGTTTTCTCCTTCCATGAAGGAGAGAATTCACTTTCCAACATACCTCCATCACTATAAGATGCTCACAACCCAAGGCATCTTCTCACCTGTGATGTGGGAGGTAAGGCTCAGTTTCTTGCTTCTCAGAGAGTTACAACTGTTGTTCCAAGATGAGTTATTCAACCACTTCAGTGCAGCTGTTCTGAAGCAGTCTGAACAGCAAATTTTCTTGCCACTTTCTTTTTTCTTCTTTCCTGAGGAAAAGATTTTGGTTTTAACAAATCAACACTGTCACAAGAGATTTTTTTCCCAAACATTCCTGAAGCTGAACACTCTCAAACACTGTTATTCTGAGTGGAAATGCAGTATCAGTAAGCCTCCAACTGTATTGCTTTAAGATGGTCACTACAACATCAGGATAAGACATCCTAGACTTGAGTTCTGCCACTTATTCTGAGTTTTTGGGCAAGTAATTTTAGGATGGGGGAATAAAATACAGAAATTATTGCCTGATTCCTGCCTAAGGCCTCCTTCTACAATATCTTGGTCTTGCTCTTCCAGATTCCCATCTATAAAATGAGACTTCCCAACCTCACCGTGTTGCTATTAAGAACTCAAATATTACGGTGTGAGGCAAATGGCAAAAGCTAGCTCAATTCCTAAGGTAGATAAATATAGTAAGTAAAACCAGGGCAAGAGTAACCTGTTAAGTCTGCACAACACGGGGTGAGGGCTGCACTTCGCCATGACTGGTACAATTCTGAGCTGGCTGAAGGATCCCAGCTTTGATGAACTTGAGCATGTAAGAAAATTCTATCAGTGTACATCTGCTGCATCTTCATGCTCTCATTATTTAGTGATTACTGGAACACAGAAAATGAGCTTTGCATCCCTTCTCACTGCTGCCTGTCCACTTGTGTAATTACATTAATATAAATTAATGTACATTAGGGCACATTATTATGTACAAATTAGGGTACAATGCTTTGTCCCAAGTTGATAATTTCTACATGTTTCTCGTATTTCCTGTCCTCTGTTTATCTTCTTGTTCATAGCCTTATTGTAGTCTCTTTGTTATTCATTTTCTTATATGCGTCAAAAATAAATTTTTGGTTACTATAGTGGGGAGGGATATATAAACTCAACTAAAAGGTATTGAGGCTTTACTTCCCTTAGCTTTCCAGTGCATTTTATCTTTCCTTCTTTTCCAGTGTTTTTTTAACGAGTAAGTACTATTTCATAACATACTATTTATTATTATAAATCTGCCTCCAAAATCTCTTCAGCTTGTATTTGTCTCAGCAGTTGGTTTGCACTTTATTGGTACTACTAGCTCTCATCGATTCCCCAGAGCTTTCAGTCAAATGTTCATGTAATTGCAGTAGAGAATTCTCTGAATACTTAATAAAGATTTTATAGGAAATCTAAAAATAAAAAATATTTGTATTAATAGTGGCACTGTCTGTTGTTGTTTGTCCAATGCTTTCCATGGTGAGCTCCTGTTCTCTATGCTTATAACTTTGCCAAATGGCAACAATTGAGAATAAAAGTTTCCCTGCTGGGCATCTGCTCATTTAGCTGAAATTTAAGTGCATAAATAAAACAGTTCAGTCCCTTCCAAGAACGTGGCTAGAAAATATCTATTGTCTTATGATGCTAATTTCTGCCTTTCGTTTGGAAACTCCAGTTGGTCCCCGTGCTTATAGGAGGGACATGAAACTAACTGTAGATGAGTTTTGTATACTTTGTATCTCCAGAAAAATGAGCCCAAATATGGCCAAGTTGTAGACCTTTTCAGGAAAAAAAGCACGGTTAGCGCATGCTTCATAGTCTGTGCTGCAGCTGTGTGCTAAATACCTTGAAAAGTCTGTCTAAGCTGCACACCATTCCTTCTGGACTGTGTAATTGCAACTCTGGGCTATCATGGCCTTTGGTTCTGTTTTTCCTGGCCTCTTACTGTGTGTCTTTGTCTGGTTGGTGGTAGTGAGGAGGGAGAAATTTGGTTTAAATATAGGAAAAAAATCAGAATTAAAGCTTGGACACGTGAGCAGTTTTGGACAAGGATAAAGGAAGGGGAGACTGCGATAATGAAGGGAGATTTGGGCTGGGTGAAAAAATGTAGCAGACTGGGACTGGGAATGAGAAGTCAGGAATGGGAAGAGATGAGGCTGGGAGGGAAGGGAGCAGTAGAGGTTAAATTTGAGAAGGGCTGAGGAGGAAAAGATGTGTCTGCGTATAAATGATCCCTGCAAAGCCTAGGGGAAACCCATGAGAGGAGCCGTAGACTTTGATTAGTCCACAGACAGATTTGGCTCTTGCCTGTCCTCTCCAGGACAGGGCCACTGAGAAGACAATCACCTTCCAAACACCATGCAATGTTCTACAGACCTCTGGCACTTGGTGAGCCGAATAGCTCTGGCCTTGGAGCTGACCATTCCGCTGAAGGCAAAATTAGGGGGCAGGGAATCAGTATTTTCAGGGTTTAAAAAAAAAGAGTAGGAAAACAATTTCTCTGCATTTCTGCCTTCTCCCCATTGCATTATTTTAGAAGAATATGGGGGTTTGTTGTAAAAACCAGATATTCAAAAGGTAGGAATTCCTGAAGTCCATAGAATCTCTGTGACTTTAATTTAATTGTTGGCTTAGGATTTATGTTACAGTCTCTGTTCATGAAAAAAGCATTAATGGCTACACTGGAAAGCTTCAGTTGCCTCAGGGCCGATGGTCATGATCTATGTTCAATAAGGGCAAGAACTGCACACCAACCACCAGTAGCATATGTGTATCAGTTATCCTGAAAATGAAGTTCCTGAAGCAGGGGTAAATTACAAGAAAAGTGTATGGGAAGTAACACAGAGGTAGAAAAATGAAAATAAATATGGAAATTTATTTCAGAGAAGTTTGCAGATGGAAAAGTGTCACGTTTTCCCATTGGTCAAGGAGGAACTAAACATCAGTCATGATTCAGTGGCAGAAGGAAATCAGTTGTTGAAAAGACATAATTTCTACAGTGAAAAAATGGAACAGTCCATATAAGTAAGAAATCATTAAGTGCTGAAAATAAGTAAGTAAATATTTCAGAAAAGAAAATCTGCAAATGACAGCCAAGAATAATATGAAAACCTTCAATTACTAGGAATAATGTCGATGGTTTAGGACCATCACTAGAAACAGCAGACAAAACCTTGTTGGTAATGCAGAATAGACAGAAAAAATAAAAGTATTTTTTGTTCAGAAAACAGCAAGATTTATGATTGCATCTTAGCAGAGCCATATACAACTTTCAATGCAGCAGCAATTAAAGATGTTCAGAAAACACCTTGGAATCAGAAACAAATTCCAGAAGACTGGGAAAATGCTGACTCTGTGCCAGAATTCAGAGGGTGTGACAAGCCACTAATTATAGTCTTGTTAGCTTGACATCGGTTGTAGGCAAAATGACGGAAAAATTACATGGGTCTTCAAAGAAACAGGCATATACAAATATAATTATTGCCATCAATATAGATTAATGAAAATGAGTTACTGTAAAGCAAGCCTGATTTCATGCTTGAGGAATTTACAGAGTTAGCTGATAAAAGTACTGTAACATGTTTACATTTATTAAAGCTTTTGACTTAATACTGGGTGGTGTTCTGTTAAAAACATGAGCACTAGCCAATTTTCAGAGTTTTTATTGCAGATATGTTGCAAATACGAGGCACACCTGGTAATTAGCCTTTAAATATATGCTTGTCTGAAAGTCGGTATCCTTCACTTCTCTGGTTAAATTTCCACGGCCTGACAAAAGTTGGGCAATTTGGAGATGCTGTCTGTGAATGAAAGATGCAGTCTTGCTGTGAATAAGTGCCTAGCATATGTGCCTCCAACACAGCGCAGGAAAGATATTTTATAAGTTTTCTGTGAATGTAGGTATCCTGAATCCTGGTTTTAACAAACCTGAGTGTACAAAATCAGGCACACTTGGCATAATCATCCATACAAAGGCAGTTTGAGAAGATCCTACAGACATCTAGAAGTTTGCCCTGAACAAGTCAAACTCAGTCAGTGACTGGACCAAAAGCTCCCCCTGCTCCAGCACTGGTCCACAGTGCTTTCTGAGAGAGATGGGGAGGCACGTGACCTGTCACATAAGAGATGCCGCTGCAAAAGGACTGGCTGGTCTGAAGGACAAGCAAGTGGCTGTAGATGAAAAATATGAGGAGTTTCCTGCTGGTTTGTGTGAGCTTGAGCTGTATTGTACGTGCAAGAAAGGTGATTTATGACTTCAGAACAAAACTTCTGAAATAGTTCACGAAACACGCCTCATTTTTGTGGACTGTAATTACGGAGAATGGTATCTCTTCAGAGCACAAGATATTACAGTAGCATTGTAGAAGCTTCTGTAATATTGAAGCTTTATAGTAGCAATCATCCTAACAATTTTGCAGCTTAATATCTTGAAAAAATCAATTGTTTCTTTGCAAACGTGGAGAACTCAAAATGTTTTTTGTGGGAAAAAAACCCAACAAAACAGGAAAGCACTGGTTTCAGTGCTTTAATTTCTATTTTCATTTTTTCTGTAAAATTAATTTCTATCACTTCCTCTAATGGAAGGCCTTGAATGCTTTCCCTGACCAGCACTTTCTTTCTTACTTTTCCTTTTCTTCAGAGTATTAAGAAAGTTTGTTCCCCTTTGTTTGATCACTGTTTTCATCCTTTCTAAACAGCTTTCTAGGCTCCCATTGCCATCTATATGCCCAAATGCGTTCAAGGAGAGGTAGCAAGTTCCCTGAAAGGCCTTTTTCAGGAACTTCTGCTGTTTCTCTTTCATTCATTAGAACCACTGAGGACAAGTAATCTGCACTACTGGGTGATTTAGTAGTAGCAGTGTTTTCAGTGTCACAGGCAACACATGGAAAAAAACTTCCCTTCTCTAACTGCTACATGTAATGTAAGCTGTACAGGCTGCTCTGTGTTTTACATATTAACAGAGATATACGGATCACAGATGGGGAATGGGTGGAGAATCGCTTTTCCTTCCCCTTCTCTCCACATCATTTCACTTAGCTCTGCCATTTCAGTGTTCAGCTCCTATTGTTAAAAATAAAGCGTGAGACATTAATTATAAGAAACACTTGAAGGCACAAAGTAAGGGAGATGGCTCAAACAAACCTGGAAGAGAAAAGGACCTTCGGGTAGTCATCCTTAAAAGAGTGCACATTGAGAAGATAAAGATCCTTACAGACAGATTTGGCATAAAGGCGAGCACCCTTCACTCACGTTCTACAGCATGGGAGGATCTCCTGGCATCTCCCAGGAGCCAAACCGTTGCAAGAAATTGGCCAGACCACCACCCATCCCTGGGCGCCTTCCTGGCCTCCACTACATGCAGGATATGAAAGTCTGCAGTTAACAGGTTCGCCTTTCTTTTTCCATGGCCAAGTGCAGGCTATAACTCCACCTGCCAGGGAGAAGGAAATGCATTCTGCTGGATCTGCATTGCCCAGTCTGACAGCGTATATCTGGAGAAAGAGGAGGTAAAGGGAAGAGTCTTGTCTGCCCAGCACTGCAAGAACCTGGACTTACGCATATGAACAATTTTTGAGTCGTCTTCTGCAGTCAGTTTTACTAGGAATACTGCATGCTCTTTCTTCCCAAGAGGAATCTATTATTTCCATCATGCTCCTTGATACTATGCCTCTTAACTCACCATATGCACTCAGTCGCCGAACATGCAGGTCTGTATTTATGAGATATGATTTAATACTTATAATGCAAGAGATTATGGCCAGTATCTGTCTTCTTGCACAGTATAGGGAAAGGAGGTCTTTTATAGGAATGCCAAGCATTTTTTACTTTAATAAAAATAAGAGGAACTTTTGCCCTAAACAAAAGTCTGTTACTTTGGTTCTTACAAGTGTTGTCTTTGGCAAGACTGAGGTGGTGTCACACAACGACATGATTTGAAAAGGGACAGAGACAAGGGACAAGTTACATAATGGAGTTTGGAAGGAGGCTACCTATCTAGCAGGGTTTGTCTGAGCACTGGTCCTGCCTGTGGCTCCCATGCAGCTCCTGTTATGTCTGATCACCTGTACCTTGCACATGAGATTTTGGAGTGGTGGAAAGTTGACATCCTCATATTGTGATTGCAAGATCCAAACTTCACTGGAAAGCAGCAAGAGTCTGCTGTGTGAGAATTCTGCTTACCTCCCAGATGCTGCAAGCTTGTGGTGCACTTCTGGAAAGCCCTTTCTGCTGGAGGTGAAGTAGCAAAGCCACACCTAGAAGAACAGTTCTCACCTTTTTTTCTCGCCTTCCCCCTCCCCCCCACCCCCAGCATATGGGCTGCACCCCAGCCCAACCCATGCTGGGTTCCAATTGTTCAGCTCACAAGCTGGGAACTGATGTCTACAGAATGGAGGCATTGTTATGTGCTGGAAGAAGACAAGACTGCTCTAAACAGAGTGTTGTATTCTGTAACCGGGAGTAAAATACCTCTAAAATATTGCTTATAAAGTTACTCAGTATAGAGTTATTGCAGTAATTTTAGATATGTTAGTGATTTATGACGAAACAAGTTGACTTGTTTTTCTCTCAAATAAGCCAGAATATGCTATATTTCTTGGTAGTTATGTCAAAAATATTGTTTTTGGGAAGTTTAATATGAACTGCTGAATGCCTTGATCTTTATGGAAGGAATGAGGACATAAATTGCAGTTAAATGGTAAACTTTGATCTTGATTCTTTGCTACTGTTTTTCAAGAGCTGTCCTATAGTACTTGAAGCATAGCAGACTAAGTGTAAATGTGGAATTAAGTTATTTTTCATCACCTCAGTATCTGCACAACACTATCAGCTGCTATAACGTGATATATGAAATAGAAAAGAATCTATGGCTGCTCTAAGATACACATTTTCTCCATAGTCATACAGCCACAGTTCTTGAAATAGGAACTATAGTGAGTATCCTTTCCCGGTCCAGCACTTCCCTTGGCTCTATACCAGGGCAACATTTCCATATGGGCCAAAATCTGCCTACCTCTAACACATACAGCTTCACTTCATGAAAAGTGATTTAAACTAAGTGATTTAACCTTGGAGTCCACATTACACGAGCAACATGGCCGTACTGAGTGAGGACAAGGCACAAATATGTCACCGGTCCATTAAAATTACCTACCTGACTCAATTCAGGTGAGCGGTTTGCAACCACTGGTGCTGGTTCACAGCTCTTACTGAGTTCCCTGGTGTCTCAAAAACTTGTTTATATCAGGGAGGTTGTGTGATTTGTAGGGAAATATTTATGCTTGCATTTAGGTAGAACTGTTTTTTCATTTCCCCTGCTGCTTTCAGCCTTTAGGCCTTCACCTTCTCCTTCTATATCACAACTGCTTATCAGGCGGTAGTTCTCTTTGGTCCCAGTGTTTTTGCTGGTTTTTTAACAAGGATATGAAGCATTTTATTTGCTGTCTTTCCCATAATCATGTCTTTTATCTGCTTGCATTTTCTGCATTTTGCAATAGACTGAGGACTCTATTTCTGTTTCCATTTCACGTGTCTGCGCTAATAGTCTGATGAGGGTAGGAAATCAGGTTGGTGTAGTTTTTGTGCAACAGACATATAAACTGTAGTATTTCAACAGCATACACTGGAGGCATTGTGAGGTTGCCAATGTCTCTCTGTAGATGCTGTCTCATTGCTATTGGCGATAATAAATTTTCTTCTCTATTTTTATTAAAAGACAGGTTATATCTTACTCTGATGGCTTCTTCCCCTACCAGATGCTGTTTCAAATTTTCACAAAGGTAAACCAGTTTAGGTACATCTTTGTCCTGCTGACCATGATTCAAACCATCTCTTCCTATTTCAAAAGCAAGGCTTCCACCACAGCTACAATCCCCTGAACCTCTGCTGAAGCTGATTCAAGGTAAGTATGGCTGTAGTTACCACTATCACATTGCATGTTTCAAGGTCATTTGAGAAACCTAGAAGAAATGCTTCCAGTTTACAACTAATAGTGTGAACTAAATTAATATTTCAGTTATGGGAGTGTAACTGCATTGCCTTTAACTCTTTAGTCAATTCAGGTGTTTCAGTGATACTAAGTTTCACGTCAGTTTTAGTTTACCCCTAGGTCTATTTCCGTGACCTGTTAGCTAAGAGCTGAGCTTGTGGTCATGATCTCTTCCAACCTTCTGTCTTGTTGCACTCACATCTGTACAGCAGTATTGCTAACATGACAGTGACAATGAACCTTCCCAACATGTCTAGTGTATGTGGTGCCATTTGGGATCAATCCTGCGGCAGTTGACCTCCACCAACTATCACTCAGGATGTGTTTTGAGCCTGCCTACCTGCTAGGTCTCAGGATACAGCAAGGGAGATGCTTTCCTGAGTTACCAGTGCTTGTCCCACTCACTGGGATGAAGAAATGCTTCTTTTTCTGTAGCAATGAAACCATTCTGTCCTGTTATATAGTGAGCTAGTTTGAATATATGTAAAGATGAACCCTGTGTGTCTTCTGAGCAGTGACTATGTCCTTACCTGCGTTCTGAGCTCCTGCTCTATATATAAGCTTCCCTATCTCTCCTGATTCCTATCAATTAATTGTTCTCTTCTTCCCCTCCTGCTTTTTTTCCCCTTTCCTGAGTATTCTGTAAGACAGGTGCTATATAGATGGATTTTTCTGAGCTGTTTCCTGATATAGCTTCCCTGCCTTTCATTGTCTGCTCTGTGTAGGCTAGTCATTCTCCTGGTGTGTCTGCTATGAACTGCTCATCCTAGGAATGCTGTGAGCAGGGTCAAGAGTCTGTGCTTTAATTGAAAGGAGCATCTTTTATTCTGTGCCACCTGAGGCTTCATTCTGCATTTTTTTTCTCTTGAGATTTATCTAATGATTCTTCTTGTCCTGGTGATGTTATGGTACCAAGAGTGTCTAATGTGGCCTGGGCTGTGGCTGTTGTGTCGTGTGGCAGCAAATGAAGGTAGCCTTGCAAGTTGAATGACACCCACTTTCTCTTTGACATTTGACTTAGTGTGTGTATTGTTTCTGTTTGCACAACAGACAGCTTGTCCACCTGGGATATTCACATGAAGAAAGCCTTGCTGTACCCTGACTGTGCCTGAGCCACTTCATGCTCTTGCTTCTTCGGCATTATCTTAGAGCACACGGAGCATTGAAGTGAACATATGTATGTTGAAGTAAAGTGAGGCTCTCCTGCTCCATTCTGTGAAAGTCCCATGTCTAGAACAGGACAGGTACCTACACTGAGGTCACATGCTACCTCGTGAGGCACCAGCTCCCTGCACGTAAGCCCTCGTCACTTCAGAAGCCACGTGGACCTTGTTACTTGCCTCTTTTCTGCCAATTTCGAGTGACAGAAATTCACTCCAAGATTCTAGGGCTGATGTTTCCCTCAATTACGGTACTTTCTGTATATTTTTCATTGGATTTTTCTTGTCAGAGATATTATGTGTGACCCAATGCAGAATAGCCACCTCTGAAACTTTTCCTTCTTACACCACACATAAGCCTTCCTTCTGCATTCCTTCTCTCCTCTATTATACTCATATCTGTTTGCCGAAGACTATCCATGGTTTTCTTTTCCTTCTACACATAACTTTTAAGCTGCTCTGGGTCTCATTGAAGAATCAGACAAATGCAAATACTGTCACATAGGAACTGGGGAGATCAGGTGGGTGGAGGAAAGGAATTGAAGGGCTGCTTGCAATTTGCCACTATCTTAGCTTAGATGCTGTGGCAGGATATGCCCTCTTAGTGATCCGACCAAAAGCAATATATGACCTTCTATATACATTCACATAGATAGGAAACCAGTGCTGATGTGATTGATCTTTTCTTTTTCTGTAGTGCTTCCAGTTTCTAATCCTTTGTATCTATAGGAACAGAGTTAGATCTGGCACAGTGCTCAGGCAGAGAAGAGAGAAAGTGAAGGCAATATACAGCTTCAGTGCTATGTAATTTTTTTCTCTACCCAATCTTGATAACATAACAGCCTTCATAGTGTTACTTCCAGAAATTTCAACACAGTATCTGATAAGCAGAGGACATGCCTGCATTGCACCTCAGCAGCTCAGATAAAAAAGCAGTTTAAAACTAACTTGATCCCTGATTATTGTTGGGTGTCCTTGCATTTCTATAAAACTAACTTGATCCCTGATTACTGTTGGGTGTCCTTGCATTGCTATAAGGGGGAACCTATATTTCTTTAAATTGCTGAGAAGATTTAGCTATTTATCTGTTTCTTTGTGCTTTCCAGCAGCAACACAAAGGTTGCACACAAGCTTAATTAAGCATTTGAAACCCCAAACCTGCTGTCACTAGTGGAAATCTGTGGAAATAGTATCTTAATAACTCACCAACAAGCTTTGTCAAAAGCAATGTGATATCTGGGCACAACTGCTGTGGTGGTAACTGTTGCTTTCCTCTTAGGCTAGGGGCTGTTCCAAAGAATGATGTCAAGAATTGCTCTCTGGTGTATCCAAAATTTTCTTGAACAGGTAGCACACTGAGTTAGTCATGCCAAAACCCAAGATATCTGCCTCAAAAACAGAAAACTGGCAACTTTAGGTTAAGGGGAATTTGCACTGGAGTTTAGGCTCAGGGCTTGTATTTTAGGTGTAGTAAAAAGGTACTTACAGTAAAATAACCCCCTCCTACCCATCTACCTTAACGTAAGGCATCTCTTTAGAAACACTGCTGTGTTGCCTGCAACACTTTGGCAGTGATGCTACACATATAAAACTTAAATGAAAACTGCTGATACTGAGAGCAGATCTTAATTATAAATAACAAGTTTTTAATCGATGTTATGATACCCTTATGTGAAAAGGTTCACCTCTAACATCCTTTCTCCCTTTTTCTTAACATCTTTGTCTCCCAGTGCTGTTTCTGGTTGTAACTGCTAATCTTACTATGATGTCTCTCGTCCTTCAGAAGCTTAGGGTTATTTCCTTATGGCAGTTTGGTCTTACTTGTCCCTGTAGCACTCAGAGGTTGAACTTCCTGGAGCTTTGGTTCAACGTCAGGCATTGATCACAACACAGGGTAACTGAGTGAAATGTAATGGTCTGTAAAACACAGGTCATGAGTGATGATGTACTAGTCCTTTTTTAGCTTTGAACTCTGCAAACCCTGTGGGGACAGGCAGCCTCGCTCCTCTCCCACTGCTGGGCTCAGCTTTGCAAAGCTGCAGAGAGGGACGGGAAAATGAACCAAACCCAGCAGCTTCGTCCCCCGAGAATGTTTATCCCATTGAAAACTGAACGGATTGCAGTTCCCGGTCTTGGTTTGTCACTACAACTCACACCTTCGAGGGTCTCTCCTGGGCAGGCTGTGCCCGGGAGCCACACACAGGTGTGAACCAGCCCCTGCGGGAGAAAAAGGTCACAGAAAGCCCTTCTTCAGGGCAGATGTTCCCCGGGGTCTCGCTCGGTGGCAACAGCTACTGCAGCTTTCAGCTTCCAAAATAGGAATGCCGCTCCCCAGCACGCTGCCGGCGGCTTCGCACCGCCCAGCCGCGGATCGCCGCGCATCCAGCCCCTGAACCCTGCGGCGGCACGGCTCTGGTGGGTAGCTGGAGAAGGAGCCCAAGTAGGCGGCGGGCAGGCCTCCCGGGCTGGCTTTACAAGGGAGCGCCGTGACAAAAACCCGAGGAAGCGCGGCCCCGTCCCGCCGCCTCTCCTCCCGCCGCGCTCCCGGCGGCACAGGCGGCGCGCCGCCGCTAGAGGGCGCCGCCCCGCCCCGCGCACGGCCCCGGGGCGCGGTGCCGGGAGGGGCGGAGCATGCGCAGTGGGCGCGCCTCGCCCGTGCCGCGCGCCCCCGCCACCGCGAGCGGGAGGAGGAGGAGGAGGAAGAGGAGGGAGACAGGGAAGGAGGGAGGCAGGTCCGGCGGCCCTCTCGGGTACCCCCGGCGGCGAGGGGAAGATGGCGACGCTGGGAGGCGAGTCGCAGCCCTTCCCCGCCTCTGCCCTGGCGGCGGCGGGTGGGGTGGGCGGCGGCGGCGGCGGCGGCGGCGGCAGCGGGGCGCTGGGTCTGCAGGCGCCGCTGAACCGCGGTCTGGAGCGGGCGCTGGAGGAGGCGGCGCACTCCGGGGGGCTCAACCTGAGCGGCAGGAAGCTGAAGGAGTTCCCGCGCAGCGCCGCCGCCCTCAGCCACGACCTCTCCGACACGGTGCGGGCAGGTGAGCCCGGGCTCGGGGCCGGGGGCGCAGGGAGGGGGCGGCCGGCGCCGGGCTCTGCCGGGGCGGCAGGAGAGGGGAGGGGGGCGGTGGTTTAATCGCCCCCTCGGGCACTGGTGCCCCCCAGGCTCCCCGAGAGGCGAACACCCGCTCCGCAGCCTTTCGTTCGCCCTCCCCCGGGCCCAACCCCCTCCCTCCGCGGACCCTGTGCTTTCTTTATGCTCCCCCCCGCCTTGGTGTGTGAGGTAGGTGTTTGCTCCCATATGGCTGGATCTCCGCACGCTCCTCTCCATCCCCCCAGCTCCGCATTTGGCGAGGCAGGGCTGGCTCTCCCGTGGCGCACTGGGGGAATGTCCGTGTGTATGGGCGTGAGGAATTCTTGCTCGCACCTGTCCGTCTCTCCCTCTGGGGAAATGTGCTTGCCTGTGCCACCCTTCCCTGACTGCTGAGGTTTGCGGTGGCTGTCAGCCCACCTTTGATTCAGCTGCGGGAAGGAATGCATACACGTGCCAAGGTGGATACCTGCGTCTTCTGCCCTGCTGCTCGTGGGTGGACCCGCCAGGCACGGAGGATGTAACCACATTAAGATACTCGTGTGCCTCTGGTCATGTCACCTGTGTGCACGCCATAGGTGGAGACATGTCCATAGGAACACGTTTTTCTGCAGCTACCCCAGAGAGCATACTACCTTTCACTAATGGCACTTGTTCAGCACTGGCGTTGGCATCCACCCTTGTGTCCTTATAGTCATGTAGCTACAAGTACCAGCTTTATGCGATGCTATCTTCCAAGGCAAATGTGAAGAGAAATCACGGTCTTCACAGGCACTGTGCATATTCTGCAGTGGGGGACACCATCGTTATATAAATCTGCAGGCAGGAGTGGTGAGGTGAGATGTATCCATCCAATGTGTGTTTACCTTGCCCTAATGCTTTCCTTCCAACATGGGAAAAGGCACACTTATTTCTCACCTAAGCAGACAGACCCCGCTCAAAGGGTCATACCTGTTTTCCTGCCCCTGTTTACGCCGGGGCTTGGAACCTATTCCGTTCTTTACATGTAAGGAGGCAGAACAGTACAAACCCGCATTAGAAGAATATATTAGTGTATTCCTAAGATCTTTAGCGTGCTGCCTCCGCATGCCCTTTTGTGTCCCCATTTGCCTGCTGAAGATAATTGTGTTGTAACAGCAGAGGAGGAGACGTGTAGTCACTTGTTCTTGTCCAACAAAACAGCAGGTGCTATACCTGCATGCGAACATGTGATAACATGAATCGCAATTCTTGACTACTCCTGCACGGGAGGGTATTTAGGCCTTCTTGTATGTGGAGACATATGTGCTGACTGCATACTTGCGTCTGTCCCAGGTATAAAGAACAGATATGTCCCAGATGTGTGGTAGATGTCATATGTAATTGTTATTTAGCATTGTCACTTGATTGCTGTTGCTGAGTGGATTTCACATTGGTCTGTGTGAACACCTGTATCATCATACCAGTAAAAGAGAAATATGAAGGAAACCTGATGTATGAGACTACCTTGAACTGATATCATGAGCTGCCATGCTAACAGTTAGTTGACTCAGTAACAGATGTGAAAGGGTAGGCATGGTGGTGGAACTGTTTGTGGTTGGAAGAATGACTTTCAGCTTGTCTCCCCAAGCAAGGCATTTTATCTCATTGCTTTTTTAAAGTTGCAGTCTAGCAAAGACATGCCACGATACGAGATAAATAGTTTGGAAATCCAGAAATTTAGCTTGTTTGATTTGGTTTTATATTGATCCAAACTGTTGGAAAACAAAATTATGTATTGGGGAAGGAAATCGTTTGATAGGTGGTATGTTAGTGTTTATGTATGTTGTAAGTATGTGCTGTACAAGCGTGAGCTGTGTGTGGTATATATAGGTAGTACTTGCTTGTTACATGCTTGCTTGTTCTACTAATTTTTCTAGGAAAGAAACAGTCTTTCAGGTATTAATGTGCTTTTGTCAGAGTTTACCTGGAAGACATTCAGTATGAAATTAAATGTAGAATTTTGTTTCCATTCTCTTTTTGTTTGGTATAAACAGCAGTTAGAGCAGCCCGTGTCTCAATCTTGTGACAACAGCAGCCCTTTTTTTATTGTCCCTTCTTAGAAGAACCGTGTGTTAATCTATAGTTACTGAATGTTTTTGTTTGTAACAGTGAGTTATAACTGTTGAATGGGAATTGTTTGCCTTGGGACTTAAGTCGTGTGTTGATATATTTAAAAAAAAAAATCCATGTTTCTTTTTACTTGTTACATTGCATAACTAAAATATATAAACAGAAGAGATGATTGGCTTAAGCCCAGATTGCTGAAGCTCTTGGGGCAAGCTCCTGATGGGAATTTTGTCTCTATTTTCTCTCTTTCTTCCTCTCCATAAATGTGCATAGTATAAAACCAGTACTTTGTTGTACTGCTTGGAATATGTCTGTGCAATGAGTGACTTATAGTTTTGGATCTGATGTGCTGACACGTCTCTGAAGCTGGGAAACTTTGGGTTTTGGGGTAGGGGTAGTCTTTCATTGTTAAAGTTTTTTTTCTTTCTTTTTTTCTTTTTTTTTTTTTGGCTAGAGAGGGCCAATCTCCCTGAAAAATGAAGTCACTCCTTGATGTAGAGAAGACTAGTCCATGAGGTTGAATTTGGAAGTCTGAAAGGCAGGGAATTTCCAGAAAACTAAAACCATGTCTTCATCTTGAGAGTGTTTTAGTATCAGAGACTGAAAATATTTTTGTATTCAGAAAGTGACGGTGTACAGCTACTCTCAAATAAAATATTATCAAGCTTGTTGTGGGGCAAGGTTCTGAGTGCTTTATGTAGGTCTGAGGAAGAAGGAAGTGTTAAACTTTAAATTCTCTGTTCATGCATTTTTTTTTTCCCTGAAGTTAAAAGTCAGATTTCCTCTAGCAATTGATGCCGTTATGAAAGGGACTTAGTTTGTTTGCCTTTAACAGCTGGGACTGGATTGTTTGACTTTTCTAGCTCCTATTGCAGTTACATTCTGTAGTAACTGCAGAGGCTTAGCTGTACTTACCACTTTCTACTTGTGCAGCTTCTTTTTACGCGTTTTCTTCTGTGACTTTTCTTTGCATTAAATGCATCTTGCTGACAGAGACATGATAGGGCATTTGTTTCACAGTCTTTGAAAGTTCTGCTTAAGAGCTGAGTGACGTGGTCAGATGAAACTTTCGGGCTGTATCTTTGCACACAGGAGGGAGTTTTCATGTTGTTTGGTACTGTTAGAAGAAAACAAAACCTCTACGTAAAGTGTCTTGGGTTAGTCAGACGTTTTAAACCACATCAGTACGGATGCATTGTGAAAACCATTTCAAAAATAATAAACGCTATTCTTATCACTTTTATTACAGGCTGGGTTATGCAGAAGTCAGTGGCACAGTAATCACATAATTCTTAGGTAACAGCATGCAATTACATTCCTCCAAACTGCTGGGAATGCTGGAAGCATTGTCCTTTGTAAAAGAGGAAGAAAAGGCCCCAAAGATGTTACTTAAATGTGTAACCATAACTGTCCATATCACTTCAACCTCTCTCTGTAGGCTTTGCTTGTATTTCTGAAGGCAGGTCCTCTAACCTTTTCTGGTGAATACCTTCTTCATCCATTTCTGCTGGGCGAGTTAGTCACACAAGGAAGGATTACTTGCTGCTGCAGGCAATGACATGGGAGAGGAGCAATACATTTTTAATCATATGCTAGATTGTTAGAAAATAATTACCAATTGAAGTATTTGATTCCTAGTTTGGACAGTATGAAATTTTGGAAGCAATGCTTTTATTTTTTTGAGTCTTAGAATGCTCACTCAAGAAAAGAACTCCTAATTGCTGTTTTTAAAAATGTTTCTAAGTGGACTGAGCTTGCCTGGCAGTGCTGTGATGAAGACACCTTAGCCTGGCAGCATCTTTGAAATAGTTTTTTAGACTGTATCACTATGAATTTGTTTTCAAGGTGATTGAAAAATCGCAGTATTATTATGGGGATTGTTATTGGTTCAGGTGAAATATGTTCCTTTCATTCATTCCTCTTTGCTAATAATAATCATCATCATCATCATCATCATATTTATGATTTCTCATTTTTTCCAAATTAAATAACGTATGAATAGGGCTCTGAGCAACCTGATCTAGTCAAAGATACCCCTGCTGCTTGGAGTGGGATTGAACTAGATGACATTTAAAGGTTCCTTACCACCCAGACCATTCTATAATTCTGTGCATATTAGATTGCCGTAATTTATTCTCGCTTATTTTCTTCAGCTCCTTTATTAATATAATTCTTCCTTTTCTTCTGAGAATTCTCCTAATTACAGCAGTAAAGGTGCAGTTGATTCCGCTTATTCTAAATGCTGGTTGTACTGGGAAGGATGTCACACACACAGACTAGTTTGTTTATGCTACCGCATGCTTTCAAGTATCAAATGTGACCACCAAATGGACTCATGTTTAGAATTTGGTTGTTATTTGGTCACTAGGGAAAAAAAAAGAGATTTTATATGCCTCTGTCCTTTTAAGAATTCTCTCCAGTAATTACTGCTTTGAATAATTCATCATCCAGACTTCATATTTTGATTAAATTGTGGGGTTTTTTTCTGATGAGGCTTTAGAGAGACATTAATTTTGCTCATTTTATCTAAACTCATATCAGTAAAAAAAGTCTTTATAAAAGCAAAACAAAAGAAGAGAACTCTATTTCTTCTTCATGTTCAAAAGTCAGTCCTTTCCTACAGCCTTCCTGTGTTTATTTGAAGATTTCTAACTGTACTTGTTCTGTTTCTTACACAAATAATAACTGTATTCGGACTGGAAGAGAAAGTAAATATGTTTATTATCACTGATGAATGAAATATTACCCTGCAGCCAGAGCTTATGGGATATAACTCTGAAGGCTAAAAAAATGAAGATAAATCAATTTTGTGTTCATTATTATGTATCCGGCAGTTTATGTAACATTATTATGTATTTAACGGTTTCCAGCACTACCTGATCATGGGCTCAGTCTGGACATTTCTGTGTCAACATATTCTAGTTTCTGTTTTTGACTCAAGCAGTGCTTCATGAAAGAGCTTTATCAAACTGAAGGAGTTTTTGTAGAAGCATGGTTGTGCATAGGAACTTAAAACTGCAGAATACCATTTAAAACATTGGTTCTTTCTTTCTTCCCAAAGCCCGAGTGCATCACTGCTTGTGGATCTTAGGAAACCTCAAGGCTATTGACTCCTGTTGAAAAGAGTCTATTAGTTCTTTTGCTGTAGAGTTTAGTCACTTGTGCTTTTGAGAGTTACCTCTTTTGTTTGGAGATTTATGTCCCCATAGCTGAAATGTAGTCGGTGACTTTGCAGGTGCTGTTGGGCTCTTCTCAACACAAAACAAAGTGAATTAGCTTGGAGTGCCTTTTGTTGCGTGAAACAAATTAGCAGTACTCAATTGGCTGGTTTCTGTTTCAGAATGTGGCTTGAACAGATTAATGGCTTTCTACCACTGCCTCCATATGTGTCTCTTTCCCTTGTATTTTTGTTTGTTTTTCCTTTTGGACTAGCTTGCTTCATAGAAAAGCTTCAAAACTTGTGCAAGGACGAAGAGGCAGGAGAGATGACAGCCTAGAAATCATATGATAGGTGGAAAGGTGAAACCCTGCAATTTCAGCAGGAGTAGGCGCTGCTGTGTATTGAATCTTTACCCTTAAAGCTAACTTTCAGTTTAGGGTGGCTGTTTTATAAACAGCTCTACCTAGAATTGCCAAAGCCATGTTTGGACATGCCGTGCATGTAAATGAATAAAAACTGATTGCTTTTGTAGAAATACTGCCCCTTTGTGCATCCTTGGCCAATCTGCTTGGAAGAGACTGACTCGCTGTTGTGATAGTTAAGGTGCTACAGATTCCCTTTCAAATGCTTCTAGACAAACTGTTTTGGAGATCCACTCGCATGTGATCACAGGCCTTGTGGGAGGTAGAAGCCAAATTATCCCTATATTCTTTGTGAGCCTCCTTTTATTCCTTCCCCGATCTGTTTCTATTGTGTCATCAGCACAAAAGACATCTTGGTTTAGGCACCTGTGTAACAGGAGAGACTGCATGGGTCTTAATACAGTTACTATATGTAGAGTTTTGAAAACACTAAATACTTTGTGAGGGGGGAAGAGGCTAGGGCAGAATCAGCTATGACAAAGTAGAATGAATATTTGCCCAGTAGAACTGTGGCTTGGAAGAGGAAGGGGGTGAATGCCAGTGTAATACAGGTTTCAACAAGAAAATTGATAAAAAGAAGATACTATTAAAAAGATACTACTAAAGGCAGAAGTGCCATAAAGAGTGAAAATTTCTGAACTACTGAGTGAAAATATATGAAGTAGTGGAAGTCAAAGAAGGGAAAGGATTTTAAGCAGGGCAGTGAGCTATATATTCTTGGCTGAAAGTAATAAAAGGCTTGGGATGCTTTTCTAATATCTGTAAAACTGAAGAAAAATGCTAGTTAAGTTAATAATGATAATTAGAATTTTGTGAATAGAGAATTAGATAAACATGGAGAAAATAGTTTGACTCTAATGTCAATGATGTTTATTGACTTCATGCTACAAATAATAGTTTCAAATTCATAGGTTAAAATATTAAGCATTGGATTTAAGTTTGGAAACCTTAGCATCTCTTTACCTGCAGAAGAAAAAGCCGGTGACATTTTTGCTGCTTACAGAGTTAAGTTACAAGAGCAACCAAGATGGAGCCTGATGTTTTGCTTATCAGAATGACCATTCTAGAAGGTTGAGTAACTTCTCCAGGCCATAGGCGGACTGTTTGTCATTCTGCGTGCTGTGTTCTTGCTGTTAGTACTCATCTACTAGATTTGTGAACATCCCTGAGCTGGCTAGATTGCTAATTCACAGTTAATATGATTTAAATAATTTAAGTGGCGCTTCTCAAACCAGAGGTGTCCTTAATATGTTCTGTTGAGACCAGAATTAGGAAAACAGTGTACCCATTTATTGTTCTTCTGTGTGTAAAACTGAAAGAGCTGGAAATGTAATCTCCGTGTCCAGCATGCGGATTGCTGTCAAAAGTGGAAAATGGGTGTTACATCTCCTGACGTCTGACTGTTCTCTGCTGACAATACCGTTTAAGATATAATACACACATCAGAGTAGTTCTTTGGGAGGGTACTAAGGAGTTAAGCTTCTGAAGGAATAACTGCTTTCTGCTAAATTTGTGCATAGATGTGTCCTTGTGGGAGGAGTTCATTTATGAAATTCTAATGCTTTCTTCACAGTGTCTTTTTGCTAAGGGTGTCCTGCTGGCCAGCTTTTTGTCCGTTTCTTCCTTGTATGGTGCAGAACACCATAATGTCTGTAAACCTCCTAACCATTTAAAAATAGAAATAACAATAACAGTCTTGCGTCTTTTATCCCAGTCTGTAGGAGATTTTATTCCTTGGTGCAAAGTACAGTAATTGTAATACTTTTATTTCCTTTCAAGACTAGTGATTTAAAATGTAAGATTGGTAACAGATTTAATTCTTAGGTTTTGAATTTGTCTGTATAGACTAGTTAAGTGTTTTCTACTATTGCAGCCCAATAAATACTTTTTTCTGGTAGAAGGAGACATTGCTGGAGCAGCTGGCATTACTGTGTGTGTAGAGGATTTAAGGCAAGTAATTTTTTGAATTAAAGAAACAAAATTCAGCAAAGTACATCTTGGAATTGTATTTAAACATAGCATGTGACTTGATTTCTTTATACTGTAAAGAATACTAAAATACTACTATAATACTAGTTTATATTATAAAATAGTACATTTCAAAAGTAGCACAAAACCAGCAAATGACACTCTTCATTTATCATCTGTGTACAGACCTGAGGGTTTTTTAACTTCTGAAGTCTGCATCTTTGGTTGTGTTATTTGTAGTGACATCACTGCTTTCTAGCATTATATTAGACAGGCAAAAGGCAAAAAAATAATTACATTAGATGAGAAATAAAAGGCCATCCACATTTAGTTGTGAAGAGAAAAACATGAATAAGACGTTGGTTTTGTTGTTTGGTGAGCAGAAAGAAACACGCATAAAATGTGTGTGCAAAGATAAATCACTGAAACCGATGGAGAAGTTTTGTAAAATGGGCAAGAAGTGGGGTAGGAAGAGAAGACAAAATTAAATCGGGGATTAATCCAAGGAAAGAAGTGGAGCAGAATACGCCCTTGGATAAGGTTTACAGAAGTAAGGCAAGATACCAAACATGCAATAATTCATTTATAATAAGAACCTTGTGTCACATTTTAAAGATAGTGAAATTGCTAAGCAAAATTTTTGTTACTCACTTTTTTTTGAACTGTTTGAACTTGTAAGTGTTAAAAAATTTAATGATAGGAGAAATAGGGATTATTGAACTATTGACTGTACCATTGCTGCTGTTATATTACTCTGTTTGAATAATAGTGAGGCCTGGCTGAATTCAGTCTTGCTAAGGCAGGGCAAGTGTACTAACAACAAAGCGGTCTGTCTATTCGATGGGGAATGAGAAAGAGCGTAGTGTCATTCATATGTTATATAATTAAAAATGCAGACGGTTATGAAGATTTCTGGAATGGGATGTCTGGTCAAAGCTGAAAGGAGCCTTCTCAGCAGTTGGGGCAGGGTGAGGTTGCCCTGGTTATTAAACACAGCTGTGATTGATTAAGGGGAGAAACTTAAACCTGGGTTCCCATGCTCCTTTTATGTTGTGTTGCTAAGGTTTTTTGTTTGGTTGGTTTGTTGTTGTTTTTTGAGTTCATCCCAGTTCAAGAAAACTGTCCTTTTGGCTTCCGCTTTGTATAGTGTTGTTTCCCTGCTCGGTAAGTTCTTCTTGTGATCCATGTTCCAAGATTTGAATTCCAGCCTGGCTGAATGCCTACTCCTTGCTTATGTTCCTTTTACCAGCCAGTTCAGATTGCTTTGTGTTAGTGACTTATTTTTTTCCTCACTCACACATGTCCTGTCACTTCCAAGGATTACTAGACGTGGTGTTTTCTCCTGCTTTGGCAAGATGCGTGACCAAGAATATCCTTGTGCCACCCATCTGAAATGTTTTATGTTTACATGCTTTGTCTTATTTTGAGACCTATCAGTACAGTTCCTCCTACCATGTACGTAACGTTAACGTGCTTTGTCATTGCATGTGGTTCTTGATTATTTTTTTCATCTCACATGAGCAGATGATGTAGATTCTTAGTCACAATGTGAAGAAATCAAGACTGCTTTAGTGAATTATGGCTTTATTATAACGAATGTTTCCATTTGCTATCTGAACTTTCAAATTTGATGAAGTATTATGTTAATTTGGCAGTGTTTGGTTTAATATGTTACTTTTATGAGGTTTTATTTGGGGGGCGATGAAAGAGGCTGCTAAATCTAAAATTGCTGCGTTTTCTTTTAAAAAATTGGCAAATTTCTTCCCCAACTTTGGAATTGCTCTCTCTTTTTTTTTTCCCCATATGCTTACTGAAATTCAGCATAAAAAACAAATATGATCTGCCAGACTGTTAAAAGAAAATCTTTCTTGAATGTGGTGTGGATCTTATAATTTGAATGAAAATATAAATTAATTTAAAATAACCAGTAACTTCAAATTTTTGTAAGGGAATTTAGAGATAAGACAGATACTATCATGGTATAGACCATGAGACACTCTTTTGTGTGATGGTACTGCTCTGTTGAAATGTGCTGTTTGTAGCTTTGGCACTCAGCCAAGCAGTCAGGAACTGCTGCGGGTAGAGAAAGTAGTCTTTTGAATTTCTTGTGTTTTGAAAGCCTTTTTATGTAATTATATTGATTGTTAATGTAATTACTCTAAGAGCTTATGTCTTTAAGTCATTAATATAATGGCTTCAAGATTTCTACTTTTAGTTGTTCCTAGCATAGACCTTGTTCTATGTTTCTGTTAAAAATTACCTTGCAAATGTTGCTCAGTGGGTTACTTCATTGTTCTATAATGATACAGGTTATCCCTGGTTGTACAGATTGGAAAAACTGAGAATCAGGTATTTTGAATGGCTTAATCCAGATCTTGGAACAACAGATCAAAGACAATACTGTGCTTTGGTTCTCTGGCTTCTTTTTTTTTATTTTATTTTTAATTTTATTATGTCTTATTCAAGACAGTGTATATTATCCTCAAGAATAAATGTTGAGGCATTTGAATTAAAGTCTTGTTCTAGAAGATATTGGGATAGTAGTAAAGACTTAAACCTTGAAGCTTCCGTTATGGTCCTGTGAGCGGTTTTAAACGTATTAACACAATGCAGAAACTCACTTTATAGGAGCATCTGGCACAAGACATACAGATACAACTCAGAAATAATCGTTCTCTAAAAGAATACCACTATGGATTTGCAAGCAGTATTAAAATGTTAAAGTATTAACTTTACACAAAAACCCCCAAACAAACAACAAAAAACACAAAACAAACAAACAACAAACAAACCCCCTAACCCCCGAAGCCCCTCCCAAAATAAAAAAACACATCCCCCCCCTCAAACAAACAGAAAATAACATCACACACAAAAAAAACCCCAACAAAACAAATAAAAAATGCCCCAAACCAGTATTTTGGCAAGAAGTGCTGTACTCCTTCTGCCAGTTTTCATATCTTCATACGTTTGGCTTCCTAGAGAACTGAAAAGGTTATTTTTGGCCTAGTGCCCTAGGCTAAAAATGGCTTCTGGAATCTCATAGCTCAGTTTGGTGCTGAGCAGTTCTGTGCAGTAGTAACATAACTGCAGTAATTGGTAGTCTCGCTGAAGCATTTTAGTTATGCACTTAAATGTGAAGCTGTGGGAGATGTGGCTGTGTGATCCCTTCAATATCCCATTTATCAGAAAAAATCTAAGCCATGTTTTTCTATGAAGCAATGGTAGCCTGAAGAAAAAGAGGCTTTTCTACAAGTACTGGTTAAAGAGAGGTAAGAGGCAGTGTAAGGTTCAGCCTCTACAGGGAATGGCTCTAAAATGAAGAAATAAATCATGGTTTTGCTGTGGGAATGGTGAAGCACGAGCATTGCAGCTGAGACTGTACTTGTGGGCAACAGAATGAGTCTGAAGTTTTCTTGTGTTTCTACCCACTGTTGCAGGGTTTACCTTCAAAAGTGAAAAAACTCCACCCCAACCCTGACACTGCCCTTCCCCAAGAAACAAGTACACCAGTTACTAGGTGTAAATGTGCACTTATAATAAATGTGGGTTTCTGAATAGTTTGGATGGATTTTCAGGTCAGGAGTTTGAAATAGTCAGGAAGATAATGAGATGCTAACTATTTAAATCTGAAAAATCTTAGGCCAGTAAAAGATCTGAAAATGTGAAAAGGCTGGATATTCCTTCCTTCTATGTGCCTCACAAATCTGCTAACTTTTTCCCCAGTTGATAAAAGTAGGAATAATGCAGGGTTCTGCAGGAAAGTAAAGTTTTTCTGATTAGAATTCATATAAAAACACAGTTATGTTAATTTTTTTTGTGGGTGAAGTCAGCATGGACAAATTCTGCATGAGAATCAGTGTTGCTCTAGACATAGCTCATACACATCCATAGAACACTCATTTTAAAATCATCAAAAAAATCAGTATTGGTTTTTTGCTTTCTAACCTTGCAGTGTAAGGCTTTGTTAACACAGTTTGGAAATACGGACAAAATAAAATGCGTTCTGATCACATTTGTGGTCACACAAATTTGAGATGACTAGAGTAGTGAATGGCTCTTTAAGGACTGTTATCGGACTTCTTTATCAGTGCTAAGGCTCTAAAATGAAGAAATAAATCATGGTATTGCTGTGGGAGTAATGGAGCACAGGCATCACAGAGAGATATCCACCCCCAAAATTATTGTTTCTAAAATACAAATGCTATTGTTCTAAACAGTTTATCAAAAAGAATCGTCCCAGATCAGCTTCTGTAGAATACCTATGCTCAATCCTCAGAAAGCTTGAATTTTCCTTACTTGGACTAAGGAGAAATCTTGCTAGTTTTCCTGAATACAGCTGTCCCTGTAAAACAGAATCTTTTGTGTTTTGGTAGCTAAGTAGTATAAGCTGTTTACATTTCTTGCTTGCAACCTCGAGCCAAATAATTTTATAGAATGTTTGCCATTTTTAAAAAATATTTTTGATGTGCTATTTAATGAAGATAAATCACATTCCTGGTTAAGAGTATTTGAAAGAATTAGTCTGTGTCTGAAAATTTTTCTTCCTTGTTTTTAACAAAAGTGTCTTATTTTTCAATGTTCTTATCTTAGAGAAAATAAAAATTTTTGCAGTTAGGAAGTATTCTTCTGCTTGTAATTGATTCAGCTTGGAAAAAAGCAGGTATTGTTTGTGCTCGGTGCATTTACGTTATGTCATTGTGTGTGTGTTAAATATATTGAGTGCATTATATATATTAAAAAATATTTCACCTGCTCCACTTTATGCATGATACAGCTCTACTTTCTCATACGTTTCTAAATCCTTCCTTGATGCATGACATAGGGATAGCTTGGGGATAAGGCACTCAATATGTGTGAAAAGACAGGACATAGGGAGAAATATATTACTTTATTGGTAATTATTGTGATTAAGTTATAACACACTCAAGGTTTTGTTAGTATAACCACTTTTGTCTTTCCTGTGGAATAGTATAAATAAATCCATTGAAAGCAGTGTTACACAAAAGTAAATGGTAGAGCGCAGCAAACTGTTAGGGTTTTTTGCTTTATTAACAGAAGCTCTAATACTTCAAGGATATTTCATCAGTTCTGTTGTTCTTTACCAGATGTGTCTCACTTTTATTTTGTGCTGTTGTTTTCATTCTGGTGCTAGTGGACTATACTTGTTGAAGCATATTGCAGCAATTGATTTGTCTTAATAATAGAAGAGACTTCTATATTGATGCAGTTTGTCCCTCTGCCTAATACTGGCCGTCAATTTCACTGACTGACACTGTATCTAGATCACAAATTTATGGCTCGTATGTACTGTCCCAGTTCTAAAGTATGCCAGTGATAATAGTATAATTTATTACATATTTCATTTGGAAATAAATAAATAAAACAGATTACATACTCTGTTTTTTAATTTAGCTTCAACTTCTGGTAATTTTTTTTTCCCCTCACTAGATCAGCTAATCCACTATAACAGATATTTACTGTTCTGCAGTTGTTCATACGTTATTTTTTACCTTTGTATTTAGTAAACTAAGAGATTTGACTAATGAGGATTAGTTCCTATTATTGTAATTTAGGATGCCGCTTCAGTGGTCCATCTAGCTTCCTGCTGAAAGGTAAGTAAGTAATGGCCAGTCTTCGCGAACGAAGAACCGGGGAAGGTCTTTACACCTTCCAGCCTGCGCATTGGATTTTT
>JAWMRA010000164.1:8585941-8765048 GCA_035584735.1 Pseudotriccus pelzelni | reverse complement strand
TCCAATGCGCAGGCTGGAAGGTGTAAAGACCTTCCCCGGATCTTCGTTCGCGAAGACTGGCCATTTACTTACTTACTTTACTATATAAAGTATAAAAAGCCTTAATAAAGATAAGCCGTTTCCTAGGAACAACTGTCAGCAAGTCCAAATAAAGACAATGTGAGAATCTAGGATTCGTTTTGACCTGCAAATCTACAAGAAAACTATCCTCAATGGGACTTTAACTTACATCTTTTATAGCTGTCTTTCCCTTCACAAGTACTAGCCTACATGAGATGAATTTTATTTATTTTTTCCATTTTCAAGGACTGGATTAAATTTAAAAATTCAGCTTTAAATCAAGATTTTGAATCCTTAAAATCTGAAGCCAGAGACAGATATTATTTCATTAGCTAAAACCTTCCCTGCTTATTCAAGCCCCATTTGTCCCTCCCCCTCTCTCAGTATAACATGACCAGCAGTTTTATAAGCCCTGGTCTCCTCCTCTTTTTTATCATGCTGTGCTTTTCCTTTTCATTTACTGCATGGCAGCATGTCTTTTTCTAGGTAGGGCATATCTTCATCTCCTTCTCCATCCTTGTACTACATTTGGAGTGTTATTGAAACTAATAATGCTTGTCTATAAGCATGGTAAGGTGCATAACTTAATACAGCACTCTTACTTTAAGCTAATGGCACCTCTTAATTATTTTTCCATTATTGTCTTCACAGAAATGAAAACGTATTGATGAGACGTTCTAGTGGTCAGCTCATCTTGTGCATATACCACCATTATGTCTGCTTAACCACAGAGGAACTGACAATTGTAAATCTGTTATCTGTTCCACAAAGGGAGGGGATGGGACTAAAAGCTTGGGACAAGAGAACAAGGTCAGGCAAAGTTTTGAAGACTCCAGTTGTGAAAATATCTGAAGAATATACAGATCAGGGCTATATTTACAATCTCAGCAAAAACAGGAGGCATTCAGACAGATCTTTGGCGGATGTAAACCTGCACAATGTACAAAAATCATTAACACAGGGAAGGACCTGGCCAACTGCCTTCTGCTTAAGGCATAATATTCATGATTTAGCAATCTCTGCTTTGAGTGATGGATCTGGGCTGATATTCACCAGGTGAGAATCCAAACCCTCGTCTTAAAATCAAGATGTCTATTGCATAGCTCAGGTAAATTGTGTGCAATAATTGCTCGGGAAAAACCCCCAAACAACCAGTTATTGCTTGCTATTATTTCACTTTTGCCTCAAACTGAAGTGTATAAATCTGCCTGCTTATCCTGGGCTCAGCTTACAGAAAGCTCACTGTACTTGCTTATGTGTAGTGATCTGTTGCCTTCTTGAATTGATGTTTGATATTTTATTGGCCACCCAGAAGGGTAATAGAGCAAATAATGTACTGATGTTGAAATGCAACTCAGGAAGAACATTTTGGTGTGTGTGTACGTGTCTGGGGGTGCACATGTGTGTTTGTTTACAGGAAAACCTTTGCAATGAGTGTATTAAGCACAACCGGACCTAAAAGGATTCACTATTTTCTTTCACAGGTTGGATTCATGCTGAATTAGACCAAAGCAAAAATTCCCTACTTGGACTTTTTTTCTATTGGTGACCAGGTGTGGACTCTGAGTTGAATTCTGCCTTGGTTAGGCAATATTTTCTTCAGGCCTAACAGGCACGGTGAACTTCACCATTTCAGTCAAATGTCACCATTTCTGCTGAAACTGTGTGTCATCAAAAGGTTTCTGACCAGCCTCTCTTGCAGCCAAACTCCACAAGCTCTGGCTGTTTTTCACAGCACACTTTAAGTTTCTTTGCCCCTATAAAGAGGCAACTATATCTTCAGATATAGTTTACTTAGAAATATTTGCAACAAAATATCATGGTCTATGATAAATTAAATCAGTGGATTAATTCTCACCCAAATTTGTATAAAATATCTCATATTGAAAAAAGCATGAATTTTAGCATGTGTAGTCGAGTGCTAACTGTGCTTTGGAGGCATGTGAAAGCATTCTGGTTTAATTTGAAATTTGCTCTGTTCAGGATCAGCTGGACTTTAAAATCTGGGATCGCTTTGGGTGTTCCTCAGCTGAACCAGAGCCATGGAGAGTGTAAAATGGTAGAGGCTGCTAATATAGAGCTTGTGAGTGTTCAGTGCACTTTAGCCTATGTCACTGGATTTAAAGGCAGCTTGTAAATCAACTTCCCATTCTGTGACTTCCATTGCTGAGTCCAGAAGTTTAGTCCAGGCAAAAATTCCAAAAACAACAGATACCGATGACTTACTCTGGATATTTCAATGTTAAATAGGAGATGAGAATTAAATCTAAATGGTTTAAAAAAACTTTGCTGTGTATCTCAATGTACAGGCTGTGAATGAATGAGAACAAGGGATGCAAAATCAGACATTCAATGTATCAAATGTAATAAATCCTTTGAGGCTAATCAGCCTGCCTTCCCCCACTAACCTCAGCCCCATGCTATGCCAAATAGTGAAAGCAGATGTCTTAGGAACAGGTAAAAACCAAACTGAATTCCCATTCCCCACAACTGAAACAAAATGTAGGGTTTGGGGTTTTGATTTGGGAAGCTTCCAAACTGAGCTGCATGAGACATTTCATCCAAAGCCCTTCAAAGAAACAGCTCAAAAAAAGGAATTCAATTTAGCTGGCACAAGGAGAGAAGATCTATTGTAATATGGAAGAAATTCAAACACTACAGGAGAGCTAAATGACATCTCAAATTGCTGTGATTTATCTTGCCTTGCTTACCTATATTTCTTCAAAATAGCAAGCTAACAAACCCAGTTATAGTGCTTAATACACAGAAATCCTCCCATTTCCTTTTCCCTTTTACCTCTAATTTTCTTTAAGGAATTGCAACCAAAAATGCTCCATCTTTGGCCTTAGAGAACAAAATCTTTCCTCCAGAGTATGCTGTGATCTTCAGATTATTGCTCTTGGCATCAATCTGTGTATGAAGAACATATTTCTAAGGTGCTTCACTCCGTGCGAGAATGTAAATGAAACAAGAAAAATATTATATTGGAATAGCTGAGGCAAGAATTCTTCAGGTCTATATGGGTGTATTACAGGTTCATTTTCCTAACTAAATACTTCAGGAGCCTACCAGTATGACCCACATCCGTCACAGAGAAGAGTTGGGGTAACACACCATCATTCCTTGTGCTCTGACTCTCAGCCTGGTTAGCCGGTTTGAGAGGAGCAGGCAGAGGCTGACACTTTCAATAGCATCATGCCTATTTATACACACAACGAAATGTGATGGAAAGAGCTGTACTTTTTATACAACCTTAAGCAGCCTCTACTCTCTAAACCAGAGCTTGGTGCTGTGCTTGGCACCCTTCCTGGCGATGCACGTGTGGGCAACCCGTTCCCCCCCGCGCAGAAGGCCAAGGGCAATGTGTGTGTAAAATGGTGCTTGTGTTTCTTCTTGGGGGGTATCTGGAAGAGCAAAATCACCAGGTGAGGTTAGTTTTCTCTGCCTGAATTGTACATATGTTAAAGACACTTGGATCATAAATCGGGGGAAGTTTAGGTAAGGCATCAGGAGAAAGTGTTTCACCCAGCGGGTGTTTATGCACTGGAACAGGCTCCAAGGAGAAGTGGTCACCATAGCAAACCTGCCTGAGTTTAAGACGTTTTCGGGCAATGCTCTCAGGGACATGGTGTGATTCTTGGGGGGTCATGTGCAGGGCCAGGAGTTGCACTCAATGATCCTGATGGGTGCCTTCCAACTCAACATATTCTGTGATTCTATAATAATGCTTCCAGGTAAATAATGTATTAAATATGAGAGAAACGTGGCTGGTCAAATCTTAAGGTGATGATTGTATCATCTCCAGCCCTTTGCAGGATTGTGAAGCCTCAAAACCTTATTAATAGAGTTTTAGAAAGGCGTGTTGGAGGTATTTTCACAAAATGATTGAGAAGAATGACTTTTCTTTCTTCTTTTTTCTTCTAATACTTGTACCACTGAAGCTGCCCTCATCACTGGAGCTGGTCTCATACCTGCATCTGTACAATTGTCTCTACAATGCCTTCTGTTGTTTGGGGATCTGTGGGGGAGATAACTAGCAGGAAAGGAATCTGGTCTCAGTGGGTCTTTGTGAGAGTTTTGATGCAACCTTTATCTAATTAGCTTCATTTAATATAAATTCTCATGGCTGAAGTTCTCAAGAGACAGGATCACTGTTCTATGAAAGGAAAAAGCTCTTATCCTTAGCAATACTTTTGTATGCACTATCTTCTTGGGGGAAAAGGGGTAAGAGGTAGGCTTTGAAAAGCCACTATTGCCAGAATAGAGTTGGAAGGTTGGGTTTTGTACAGTCATTCCTGTGCGATATACGAAACTATTTTGTAAAACATGTACCCTTAAAATTCCCACTGATTTATAGAACAAAATAAAGTTACCCAAATAGCTGTAGAGACCCCACCTAGATGAATAGATGTTGCACTGTAGTAAACATTGGAAATCTTATTGACCATAACTATAAAATGTTCATCTGTCTGCCATGGCTTCCCTTGACCACAGCCCTTGCAGTCAAGAAATGGGTCCAGGAACAGAGGAGAGACTTGAACTGAAGCTCTGAGTAGTCTGCAATGGTCACAGGGAGCTCAGGAGTGTTTCTGTAGGCAGCTGTATTGCTCAGCCTGAGATCCTCTGTTGGCTGATTCAGGCAAGCCCTGCAAGCAGCAACCCGGACATGTTTATGTAGTAAAGGTAAAGGGAAAACAGAGAACCACATTCCTGTCTGATGCTCAGAATATAAATCTGTCAGAGGAGCCTTCGGAAGAGATTTTGGTCGGGGAGTAATGAAGTGAAGGAACTGTAGGTGAGTACAGATGACTTAGTAAACTAACGTAATGGCTGATTGGGGAATTAGCAGCACCGGGGAAATTTGGAGTGAAACATACCCTGAACCTTCCCTGTGACTGTGCCACTCAAGTTCACTGAACACGAGTATTTCCTTAGAATTAATGGAGATACTGTAGAGAAAATAATCTCTTGCATTCTGACATTTTTTTGCATCACTTGTAAAGCTCTTTCCCTCTTGCTTCCCCCTGGCTTTGGGTGAAGTGACAGTTGTGCTGGCTGAGCATTTGCACAGTGTCCCAAATGCAACTGTGAAGGGGTGGGAAAGGGCCAAAAAATAAGAGCCAAGCTCTTTCTATTGAAATTCGGTTTCAGGGTAGGCAATGCTCAACAAAATCCGTGGCAGTTTGGAAAGCCAGAACTTGAAACACAGGACCAGGTTCATTTTCTACTGCAAGTCCTCCAGTCCAGAGAAGAACTGAGATTTAATTGATTTAAAGTAGAAGTGAATTTTCTTAGTTAAAAAGGAAATTGATTTGTTGCTTGTTGAGATGCTAATCTTTATGATCTTAAGATCAACTGAAAAAGAGATGGCAAAGATGTTACTCTTCTTCATAAAGCCTGAGCATCCTAGGCTGCAACACGGAGCTTTGCAGAGGAAAATATTTCACCTTTTGTACTGCATTGCTCGAAGATTTTTAGATAATCAAACACAACAAAAAATGGACAATGCTTTCCTGCAAACTAGCACTGTGTTGTACTTTTCTGAGTGTCTGTTTATTCCTCTTCTTTCCCACCACTTTTTTAATCTCATCTCCATATCTTTTCTTTCCTCTTACTGTCTTTTCACTCATTTCCTTAATCCTATACCCACTGAGTCCCTCTGTTCATTTCCTTCTCCTTTACTGTTATTAATTCTCCCCACCCAACTGTTGCCTGGGTTAACTGTTCTGGTTAAGCAATAGGATTGGAAAAGCCAGCACTTATTTTGAGAAGACCTTGTGGGGAAAGAGGATTCATACTGTAATCTCAGGTGAGGGTCTAAACATTTCCCAAATTCTCTGACCCCTAAATATGAATATCATTTGACTTTGAATAATGAGCTATTCGTTCATCTCTATATAAAACTTCATGTATCTTGACAGTTCCCTATTGCCTTCCTGTCTGAAGTGGCTCAGGAGTATAAATTATTCCAGCGAAGGTTGGCAGTAATTTATGCTCAATAAATTGACTATAGATCTGCTTGTTTCAGTAGGTAGCATGGGAAGGACTTATACGTTTTGCTAAATTCCCTCATTTGTTCTCGGACCGACTATTCACTGTCCTGGGGCTGATCGTGAGCCCCAAACCTCTGTGATAGGCAGGTACTTGTGTGCCTTCAGTAAAACTGCTCCTTTGAGTAGCAAGTCACTGATGTAAGGAAGAGGTAGCCAGGCTGGCCATTGGAAAGTCACTGGCACAACAACGTGGAAACTGGAGGTCGTATTTTGCAATATGTGTAAAGGGCAACTGATGAAACAGCAAAGGCTGTTCTTAAAAAAATCCTCCTCTCACTTTAATTGGCAGAAATGCCCTATTTCTCTTCAGACTGATTTTTCACAAAACATGAAACAGTCTGTGTAGTCTTTTGTTGTTTTTTTTTTCTTTTTTTTTAATGTAATATGGGCTAGTTTGCTAGTAGGGCTTCTGTACAAAAGGCTTTCTTTTGTCCAAGATGCAAAAAGCAGAAAGTAATTCATCACCCTTCAACTACAATTTATTGTGGGTCAGGGAGAAAGGTTTCACTCATGATCATTAGGTTTTAGTGGTGCAGATGCTGGACATGATGAATCAATGAGGCTTATCAGGTGTGATAATCAAAACAGATTTTCTTTTGTATCTGCTGTCTTTCTCTCTTAGAGAAATGTAGGTTTCAGATTCAAACACTGACTACCATTTCAGAAATACAGACATATTCCTTTATTGTTCTGTGTGGAAATTATCATGAGATACTTTAAATTAGAGTGATGGAAATGATTACCATGCCTGAAGTTTGATGCAAGTTTTGAAACCTGTCTTCCCGGGCCCCGTGGGAGCAGCAAGGGCAGCTCCTCCTGCATTGCACTCTTTTGCTTCCACTAGTGCCTGCAGCTGCAGCAGCTGCACCAGCACAAAGCAGAGAGTGGGGGAGGAAGGCACATCCCATGGCCCATGTGTGATCTGTGGGTCCAGGCTGGTTACCTGGCATTAAGAATATGCACAGCACCTTAGGGTCAGATCCTGCTGTGAACACTGCCCAGGCAGATCACTATGCAGTCTCACTGTAGACAAAAGCCTTTGTGTGGCTGCAGAGATCTGTGTGCAAGTAAAAAACCTGCTTTAGGGTGATCAACATAATTAAAGGGCCAACCTCGCATTGCGGTGTAATTCTGGCTCCATGGAGTCACTGAAAACACGCCTGTTGAATTCAGTGAATCTACTGGGCCATCGGTCCAGCTCCCCACATAATTCACCTTCGCTTTGCAGTTTTATAAACTTTGCTATTAGCATTGCATCTGAATGCTTCACCCCTTCCAGCTTTGCAGCACGGTGAGGTGATCACAGTGAGCCTCACCGAGAGAAATGGAAAAGCAAAGTGCAGCACTGAGGGGGTTTGCTGACAACATGTTTTCAGTACTTGTCAGTCATAGAAACGGAGGCACCGTCAACTCCAGGTACCTCAACCAGCCCAGATCACTGTGGGGCACAGGCAGAAACAGATTCTCTGACACCTAAGAGCTAAGCTTTACAGATTGGTACTGAAACCTCTGAGTTTCCCCAAAGGCAAACATAAGTACAGACTTTGCTGCCCTAGGTATTTCTATGCATCTGCATCACTAAGCCTGTTGAAAAGTTTTCCAGTGACGATTCGGTTTATGTATCTATGCACACCTATGTATATATACTATAAATACACACATATATAGACACCCATATCCATATGTTCATACACAAAATCATCTGCATTTCACAAAGCTGCCTGAGGTTGAAATGACAACTGAGGATTCAGGAGTAGTGTTCCAAATGTCAGCACAACCCTGGTCCTATGGGAAATCAAAGAATTTGTGACTATGAAGTCATATAGTACTACAACAATATTGGTCTCTAATAAAAAACCTTAGAATAAAATTAATCAAGTGAGCTATATGCAAAACCAGTTGCTGCAGGTTTTTGGCAGTGAACAATTCTTCTCTCCCTCTCTCTCTCCTCTCCATTCTAGTATCAGTCCCTCTGTAATTCTCTTTTTCTCTCTCTTTTTCTTTCTATTCTTATGGTCTGAATCCAAATGACAATTTTTTTTCTCTCTTTTAAGGGACATGTCAGCTACCACTGCAGAGTATGTTTTCCATCTGGAATTGCATGTGGGCAGTAATTAGGGTCACCTGTAAGTTTGATAATGTTAGATTCTAGCAGACAGATGTGAGTATTTCAAGGGAATAAAAGAAACCCCACATTTTTCCAATCGCTTTAGAGTGATTCTTGCTTTTTTTAATTAATAAAATAATTAAATTAGTTATTTTCCTCCAGTCCCTCCTCCTTTACTTCAGCAGCTCAGATATCAGTGAATATATGCTCCCTGGTGCCAGGATCATGGTCAGTTTTTACTTTTGTTTTCTGCCCTATGACCAAAAAAATTATCTGTGGTATAAGGACAAAATCTCTCCTTCCACTGTCCCCCTCTCCATCAAATAAAAAAAAAATTCTGTTGGACTAGTCATATTTAAACCACACAGTCTAGGATTAGGTGTCCTTCTTTGTTTCTCACACAAATAAATGAATATAAATAAATGTCTGACTACCATTTCAAGTAGGAATGAAACTAAACTGGACATCTAACATGACTGCATCTTATATGGCTTTGCTGCCAGATTCCCAAGCAGATATGGCATTCTTGTTAGCAAGCTGCTGCAGGGAACTGTGCAGAGAGGTTCAGTCTCTACCCAACAAGCTCACAGGCTCTATATACATTATAACTCATTTAACTGCTCTTGGGGGGTTTCTAAGTGCATAAAACCTAGCAGATCTGGAGTTTGTAGGGCCTGAATACAATATCACTTGTAAGAATTATCCCATATGTACTGAGATACCCTCGTGCAGATAATGCTGGTTCATACAATGTCACCTGTCCACTGAGCTGTACCAGAAGGGCTCACTTTACTCCCCAGACCATCTTTACTCGTATTTTTTACTTAATAGTTCAAAGTCAGACATTTCCCCTTGATCATTATCTTTTTTGGTGCCTTTAATTGTAAAACAAGCACCAACATGTTTTGGCTTTTTTTCCCCCCCCAAAATATTTAGCCATTGACTGGTATAAAGTATTATCAAAATTCCTTCAATGAATGGACAGTGAGACTGAGAGAATGTTTTTTCAGGGAAAGGAGGAAGCGAAGAAAAAAAAAAAAGTTGCTGTCCTTCAAACTCTGTATCAGATAAGGATGTTTCCTAAGGAAAAGCCTAAACTGTAACAGGAGCAGAAGTATTATATATTTAATTGCAGCAGCTACTGGTCTTTCATGAGGAAAGCCTCTAATCAAGTGCTTTGATTATAAGGGACACAGCTGAGATAAATATCTTAGAAAAGAAAAATTCCTCAACCTGCTATTTTAAGAACACATTAAGTACTACAAACCACAACTGTGTTGTGAATCAAGCCCAGTTTTTTTCAATGAGGATACCTTTTGCTTTGTTTACCTCAAATGGGATGTAGTGTCCAGGCTATAGAAAAACTACTTCATCCAAACACTGGCAGACGGAAAATACTTAAGCAAACAATAAGAAACGTGATTGGTTTCAGTCTTAAATGAGAGATGCATTAAGTGTGTTGCAGGACTCACCAAGCTGGGGCCCTATTCCTTCAGTGGAAAAATTCCCTAGAGTCTCAATACAAGGACATTTCCCAACTCTTACTGGTAAGTAAGAAGTGCATAGCCTTCTTCCAGGTCACTTTATTTTTTCATTTGTTTTACCTCTTTTTAAACTGAAGATTTTATTCTGTAACTTCACACACATAAATTGTGTCATTCAAACAGCATGTGGGTCTATTCAAATTGTAGAAGTTATTAAAAATTGACGGGATTCTCACAGAAATTTAGAAAGTCAGTAAGACCATAGGAAATTTGTGATGCTTCTAGTACAAGGGTTCTCCATCTGTGGCTACTGCCCACATGTGATATTATAAAATGTTGCAAAATAGAGTTGTCCTTCACTGATTTAATGGCTTTTCATTTTTATTTGGGTTTGTTGGTTTGGGTTTTTTTTTGTGATGCTTAGGAATATTTACAAAGAGGCAACACAAAACACATATTTGAGAACAAATCAAAACAAAGTTGGAGTCCATAACTACTCCACAGGGTCTCTTTAAAAAGTAAGCTATGAAACAAACTCTAAACTGAGATCAGTCTAACCATCTAAATTTTATATTAAAGAATGATTATCCATCTGTCATCTGTTTTGTGATCCTTATCCATGCCTACACTTGAAGTCCTTGATCACGTCCACTCCCTCTGCCAACCAGCTACCACTTGGAAGAGTCTGGCTTGTTGTCAGAGCTCTTTTCATCAGTTTCAGCTTCATTTTCTTTAACCCAGATCTGCATGGGCAGTTTTGAGATCACCAGTCCAGGCATTGAGCAGGTTATTCTGCCTCCTGATGACCAGACTTCCACTGCTGCATAATTTGTGCCCAAGGGCTGAAAGGGGCTTGTGCCTAAAGTGATGAAGGAAATGTGCCGGAGCCTGAATGAAACCCAGCCCCTTGCTGCCAGCTCGGCACAAGGTAAACACTGGAAATTCCATGTGGTAGAGCTCAAGAGAAGTGTTGCATAGCTGTAAAGCTGACCCACAGTCAGAAGATTAATTGCTTCCACTCAGGATCTGATCCAAGCTGAGTTCAGTGGGACTCTTTCCAGTGGAAATTAATTCTGGGCTTCCCTGATTTCAGGAGGTGACTGGAGGTTACCACACATCTCTGTTTTATGAATGAGAATGCAGGATGGTTCCTGCTGATTTTACTGACTTTTTCTGTCCATCTGTCAGGGCTTAGAAGGGAGTTGCTGCCCAGACTCTTAAAATTCACTGAGTTAAGCCTAGGGTTGGTGTTACCCTTTGCCTTTGCAAGAACATTCAGCTGTAGTTAGCAACATACTGACTCACTTGACCCATTCAGTGTGGGGGCTCATTTAAATTGGGCCATATCTACTGAATTTCCTGATAAAAATAAGTTTTTTTCTGCTGTACTTAGTATAGCACAGCCCAGCCCAGCTAATGGAGAGGGAGTGACTCTTCCATCAGCAACTAACGCCTGCTCCAGATGCCCAGTCCTTACTACAGGTGACGAAGTGTGAATCAGACAGAGCACAGCTCAACTTTCACATGCAGGATTAGCTGGCAGCATTGCTGGATAGAAAAATAATCTTTTCACCATTAAAATGAGCCCATTTGATCTGCAGTGAAAGGTGCACCCTACAATGCCATTCTTCACAGAGTGGCCTGTTAGCACAGAAGCAAACTGAAGTCCATTTCCTACTTGTTAATGGAAGAGCAATTCTTCTACTGGTCTGCCAGTACTTTTAACCCTAGTTTGTTGATAATTATAGGATAGTTACAATGACTCATTTCTTTCTTCTCCTTTAGTTATCCATAGCAAAAAAAACTAAACCCATTTTCTCAACACAGACCACTCACTCTCTGTTGATTTACATGCAGTAAAGTTTCAGTGGAAATCTAAACTATAAAAACAGTTCTCCTATAATTTAACTTTGAGGGTGATTCCTCATTGAGTTGCAAAAAAGAGGAGAAAGTGGAAAGAATCTGTTTGTAAGAAACATCTCAATACAGTGGGCCAAATTCTGCTCTCAGTTCTGCAAAAAGATGTCATCAGGTTGGGGTCTAGCAAAAACAAAATCAAGAGCATGTTTAATTATTAGCACATGAACAATTCTTTTTGCCCTCTCTGGAAGGGCTAGATGATATAAAATATGCTCATGGGAACAACACTACTTCCACGCTCCAATTTAACTGTAAGCCTGTGTGTCTTGCTGGAAAGTAGGTAACACCTGAAAGACCAAAATTCAGAAAAGATGTTGAGCACCTAAATCTTCCTGAAGAAAACATGTTTGATATCAGTGTTTGTTTTCTTTTTTTTTTTTAATCCAGAGGCATTTAGCCAATGATTTTAAATACTCTTTAGAATCAGAATTAAATCACAAATCATGGGCCTTGAGCTGGTTTTATTTCTCACCAGTTTAAGTAATTAAAGAGAGAAAAGATCAGTCTCAGATTCTTTTACGTTGTTTACATAACAAAGAGGAAAGGTCTTCTTGGGAACAAAACCCAACTAAAACTATCTTAAACCCAACTCATCTATGTCATTATTTTCTGATGAAAAAATTTCAGGCCTAATTCTGATTTTGAATATGAAGCTGCACCTCACAGCATGCTGTGGATGGCAGCTGATTTTTACCAGAGAAATGTCACATCTCTGAAAACTGTCAGCATTAAACTGGAAAAGTGCTAATATATAAGCAAAGTAGCCACAACTATTGTGTCATCTTAAACTTCAAATAGGAAAAAGCCTAAAGTCCTCTTTATAGCACTTTATGTGGCTAAATATTGCACAGAGAAAACAGGGCATCTCTTATGATAGTTAAAATGAACTGTCTCCCCATTTTAAGTTCATTTGCCTAAGCTTCTCATTTCCTTAGGTTTTGTTTGTTTGTTTGTTGGGTTTTTTTGTTGGTTGTGTTTGTTTTGGGTTTTTTTTGGTTATTAATAATCTGTAGCTACTGAAACAGAGGACAAACAGTTTTTAATTTTTTTTTCCTCAGGTTGGTTTGTATCTCTTTCCAGAAGGCAAGTCTCTTTGTAAACATTACTTGTTGCTACCCACTTATATTTTATGTGTGTGACTCACCACACTTTACATATTTGTCTGGCACAAGTGTTTCACGTGATACTATTCTACAGCCAGCTAAAAATCAGCTGTTTTGACAAAATACTTGGGAATTTTTTAGGGGAAAAAACCAGTCGGTGTCTGCTAACTCCAGCAGTAGTGAGCCTTTCTCACCATAGCTCCAGTACTTGAGATAAAACTTTTTCATTGAGATCCTTTCGCCAGCTCCATCAGTCTGATTTGCTGTTTGAAGACAGCCTCACTATTTCAGCATTCTGGGTGTCTCCGGGTCACAATTCAAGACTTCTGTTTCTTTCTCCACCTAACTGCCCACAAAAGACTTGAAGGAAATGAGCCAGTAAACACCCCCAAAGAAATAAATTCCCAAACCAGTATGGTAACAATAATCATAATCAAATAAAGTCTTACAGTAAGTAGATTTCTAAATTAATGAGAATTCATGAAGACTACCAGAGACTCTTGCTGCTGTGGATTTTAAACAGACACTGGGCAGACACTGCATCTATAGGAGATACCATAAATCCCTTGTGATATATAAGTAATTGATCCCTGCTGTAAGAGTAACATTAGAGAGAGATCTGCACCAAACCTCTGGGTCTTTAACATCTCAGTATTTGTGGAATATCCACCAGAACATATGCAAGAAAGTTTATTATACCAAATCTGAGTTTTAAAAACAAAATTCCTCCTACAGCTCTAGAATTTGCTCCTCCTTTGAACACCAGAGCTTAATGTGCTCATTCAGTCTAGAAGAAATGTATGACTCACATGAGGAAATACCTTCTGGCATGATGTATAACCGTTCCAGTGAACCCACTGGAACTGGGGATTCCTGAGCTGGCCTGGAATTGCAGAATAAACATTTAATAGGCAGCAAGAGTATGTTGTATGCTCTTATTCTAGGTTGTCTTAAACTACTGATATGGACCTCTTAGTGGCATCAGCTGGAACTACTGGAGGGTGATCATGGTAGATCATGAGTTTCGTCTGACATAATAGTGAACATATTCAAAACTAAATAAAAAAATAATACTTAGCCACCACTGAAAAAGAATATTTTATAGGGTTTTCACGGCAATAATTTCTACCAATAATTATATACTCTTTTCATAAAAGTTGTAAGGATAAATAAAAAAGATATATTTGCTGATAAAATGCACAGATCATGCAAAGGTTGGTGGAATAGTTAATTTAGTAAGTAGGAGATAGTCACTGAAAGGAATCAGGTAAACTAGGCAAAACCAAACAAAGCTCACACCAACAGATCCAGAGGCAAGGACAAACATCCAGGGACCAGAAATGGAGGCCATGCCTTTGGAAATAAGGACGAGTGTCCTGGATAGCAGGGACTCTGAGAAGTTTCTTGGATAATAACACATAAGCACCTGAGCTACCAGGAATATCTTGCATCAGAGAGGGCTGGTGCAGTTCTGGGGTAACTAAGCTAACAACAGTGAGGAGAAAGCTGTGCTTCTTTGGAGTGATTAGACTTTTTTAATGAAGTTGGTATTAAATGAATAATAAAAAAACCCAAACAGGAAGTGAGAGCCATGAGAACTGAGAGATTCTTGATTTCTTGATTTCTACAAAGTAAAACGACATTTCATTCTCAAAATGATGCTTTGCCAAAAAAAAAAACAAAACCAGCTTTCATCAGACTCAAGTGATTGGTCTCAAAGGATGCTTAACTGGATGAAATTCAGTTGAATGTGATACTCAGAAGAATAAACCAGATCATTTAAAGGCACTTCTACCCATAGCTCCATGAATATTCATATAAATCAGGATCATGAAAATGCAGTCAAACTCTTCTTTTGCTTTGTCTTTGAGCTATGTTCACATATTTCTTGAGGACTAATTTAAAAAGTCTGAGCTCAAATGAATCACCAAGTTTCCTCTGGTTTCCCAATGCCATCCAAAACCTGCAGAGTCAGATCTGAAACAGTTCATTTCCATTTAAAATATATTTTTGTTTGTTTCAGTCAATTTCAACAAGCTCTATGTAAGTTTGTAAACAAACTTGATCCTGTCAAATTTTAGTATGTACAATTTTCAAAGTGCTGCTTTTAATTCTATCTGCTGTCATCATGTCTTAGGGCTTAAAACTGGACTTCTGGATGCTATAATAATACACACTATTATAAAAATAAAGAGCAAAATAGGAAGCTTGGGGTCACAGCTGCAGGGCTGTTGCCAAATCACTAACCTCCTCCTCCTCCCAAACAGCAATAAAAAATCATCTCCAGAGATTCCAGCACTGAAGGCAACAAAGTACAGTAGTTACATTTTGAGATGGAATCCAGAAACTGCCAAAATGAAGATATGCAGTCTCCACTTGGGAAGAGGCGTTGAAAACCCAAGTATATACCCTGACAAGTGAATCATGTCAACAAAAGGAAAGCAACAGAAATCAACTTGTTAAAAGCATCTCTGTGTGTCAAATTGTTCAAAGCGGTGGACACATTGCTGAAATGAGTTCAGTAAAGATGAACATCTCATCGCAGCTTTCAGGAGCTGAAGCTGCATACCAGAAACGGAATGAAATTCCATATCGCTTTGCAGCTGGTAATGTAGGGGGGGGGGATAACAACATGGAAACACTGCCTGCACTGGATCCACAGCCTCTGCACTCAGGAGAGCAGCTGTGTTTGATGTCCAAGACACCCATGATAAATATGAATATGTTTATTCTTAGAGGTGCACTGAAGAGTCCATTCCTTCCCCCCCGGATATAGGAAGGATGCAGACTGGGAAGGATGCAGACTGGTTACTCATGAGAATGGGCAGTGGGAATGGCAGAGAGGTTCCCTAAAATCTCTTTGCAGACTAGGATGACTTCTGCAAACCAGTTTAGTTTGGTGGCTTGATTGCAAGGCTGTATTGCTGATTCCTTCAAATTCCACATCCAGCCTGCTGCAAAAATCCCGCTTTACAGTCATGCAGCCTGTTGGAGTTCTAGGCAGCAGGACCTTTCACTGGAAGATAAAAATGACTGTATGCTTTCTGGGAAGGATTCCTTAACATTAGGGCTACTGGGTGTTGAAAAAGTCTTTAAGACAACTACTTTTTGGTTTAAATGACAGTTTCAGTGAACCAAAAAGCAGAGGAATCAACTCTTAGTAATCTTGCACATTATTTAGTGGATGGAGAGTGCATAATAAATTGGATGGATTTTCAACAACTTTTAAAGGATCCAACTATAAAATAATTAGTGGTGATTGCTTTGAAAGGATGTGGCATATAAAGTGAATTCATCCGTCAGGTGACTGTGTTGCCTTGGAATTAACAGAGAATTGTTTTTTTTTAACTTGCTTCACAAAATAACTAGTTGCAAGAAGGTCTGTAAAAGTGGAATACATTTGAAAAACACAGTCAAAGCAAGATGTAGTAGCTACACAGAGATAAGAAAAAAGATGAGGCTAAACAGTGACTTGGAACAGTATTATTACTCAGATGAATATTTTCATTTTTCAAATGTAACTTGAGCATTCAGCAGTACTTGGATTACTGACTTAAGTGCTGCTAGTGATAATATCCCTGTTCCAGCGATATTTGCTCTCAAATGATTTACTCTGATTCTGAATATCTCTGAGCTTTTATACCAAAATATGAGAATGCAGATTATCAGAAGTTATGTAAAAGGGGCTGATCAAATTACAGATAATGTGGAAAAACACATTAAAACTTAAATTAATGCTACAAAAGTCAAAGATTAAATAATTTCACATGAAAAATCAAACCAAACCATGAGCGAAGAGAAATACATTTTCAGTTTACATGTATTAAGGAAAAATAGTGCATGTGATTAAGCCCTCTTCTTAATAATGCTTTTGCAAGTAATAGGACCATTTTCTATAGTTTCTATATTCTGAAATCATTTATGCAAGAAATTTTGTGTGGTGCATTCAGCAAGCAGCCCTAGAAACCACAGGAAGAGCACTTCTGAGAGTGGCGTTAAGAACCTGGTTCTGCCAAGCCCCACAGAGGCACACCAAAATGGCACCAAGCCCAGCAGAGGCTTTTCTGTGTACAGGCAACACGAACACGATGGGAACGCGGCCAATTCAAACACGGTGTGTTTCTGCAGAAGGAATAAAAGCAAATGAGAATTGTTGCTCCTAATATCCTTTCTCATTGCTCCATATGATGCAGTGGAGAAAGTATTCTGTTTTGTTGTTGTTGCATTTAAAATGCATATAAATATTATTAGTCTCTGTGGCTCTGAATCACCGAGTTCCTTCAACACATGTCTGATGGCATAAATAGCCCTGACTGAATCAACAGGATTATTTATCCTTTTAGAAGCAGGCACAGGTTTAGTATATTTACCAAAATGAGATACTGATTCCCATTATTTGTGGTTCAGTTATACTCTCTGTCATTCTTTTCTTTCACTTCTTTTTATTAAAATAAACTATTTCTATGTAAAATGGGAATTAATAAAAACTCTGTGTCCCAAAATGTTCAGATTTTCTCACTCAGGAGTTACTTTAACTCACATGAATAGTCCCATTTGATTCTAGCATTTGAAATACAAGTAAGTAGGAACACTAAATGTAAGGCTGAGAGGCACACTCAGACCCCATCATTTAGGCACTGACACTGATAACTGGCAGGCTCATGGAGTAAGGAAACAAAACTTGTAAACAAAAAAAATAAACACAGCCCGGTTTCCATAATGAGCTAAGAGGCTGGGTGGAAAAGGTCAAAATCTAGACAGAAAGAAGATTAATATTTTCTCTGTGTTCTTCTGTTGTCTGTATCACCTGGAGCAGGCAGACCTGGACTTTGTTACAGGTAAATAATTACAGTTGTATCTGCCATAAATATCCACTTGAAGGGGCTACTGCAAAAAAATTGAGATTGTATCTCCAAGCAACTGTCAAATGGCTAGAATAAATTTAGAGGGCTTGAAATACTGATGTACACTTTCTATCATAGATATCTCTTGGTCTAGACTTTCAGGCTGCGTTTTGACAGAACACATTGGATGACTGAGAAATTAGGGACTCAGGACCAAAAAAATTACATAGTGTTGGCACTTGTGGTTTGTGTCTTCCTTACCTGTGGTACAAGAAAACAGGAAGTCATTTCTTCACAGCAAACCCAGAAATATTAACAGGACATATCCTTTTGCATTTTAAACACAGAAGGCAATAAATCTCGGACTATGATGGCAAACCTAAAGAGGTCACTGAGTAATGGTAAGCATAATATCTGTACTTTTCAGTGCTATAATAAATCTGACAGTGCTCTTTTTTAAAGTTGGGATGCTCTGTATAGACTGAAGATCAAAAGTTTCTCTGCCTCCCAAAAGCTAAAAAAAAGGCACATATATGCACTGCAATCACCTGTTTTTCATTTTACATATTTGGTGGAATAGAGAGTGAAAATAATATGCCTGTCTTTTTTAGTGTGGGTGATATTCTCATAAGCCCTGACTGAATGAGAAAAATCTGTCCCTTATTTAGAAGAATAGATAGGAAAGTCATTCAAACTTTGAACTTCCCTGTCTATTTACCCCCCTTTCCTACTTTCCCAAGCACACATTAAAATATCATTATGGAGGTTCCTTCCCAGGCTGATCCAAATGCTCTGATTTCAGTTTAGACTGTCACTCCACTGCAGGTAGCACTGACCTCACCACAGCCCTATCTGACCATACCTGTTTTCAGGGGTCACGCTTCGCCTGCTCCACAAAACTGCCCTCAACCTTTCTTAGGTCAGATTAAACGCTCTTTTGGCTACAATCTAAGATATTCATGCTTCAGACTCTCAAGCTTTTCCTTAATGTGTAACACATGTGGAAATACAGTGCTTATTGGAATAAACATCCTGCAGCCACATATAACAGTTCTACTAAACAAGACCTATTTCCACCTGCACTTGCAATGCTGCTGCTGCCCCCACTGAGGCTGAACTTGTAATAGCCAGAAGAAAAGGAAGTAGGAAACAGTATGCATTGATTTTTTTCTTTCTTTGTGTGTGTGTAATTGTGGATCAAGCCAAACTCCAGAGACTCTTTCTTTATGGAAATCTCAAATATGAAGTATGTGACTGAAATAAAGGAGAAGTGAAAGGATGGGAACTCTGTTAGAAAAGGCAGACGTATAACATTTTCTAAGATACTCCTTTTCTCTTCCCATTTTCCACTTGCCATGGTTCTTCCCTAAGCCATGACTTCCCTAGCTTACAAGTCAGGCCACGTGTTATTGCTTAGCAGACTGAGATAATCAAAGAAAGAATAATAATCCAGGAGTATTCAGTCAGACAAGCTGAGAAATGCAGCATCACCGAGCTACCAACTGCAGCAGGCAAGGAGTAAGTGGACAAGAAACCCAGCAGTGGGAATGAGTTTCCTGTGGGATGTGTGTATAGACACCCTTCACTGTAACTGGAACTCAGGACCAGCTTTGGGCCCCAGTGATGGATGTTTGTTAGCATGTCTGAAGCAGAACCACAGTTTGAGTGTTATCTATCAAGCCTCTCTCTGTCTCACCATCTGTGAGACTGAGAATGCATAAAGGTGTGATAGAGAGCTTTGTCTGCAGCCTTTATTCAGAGTTTGGGAACTATTTAGACTGCTTGCTTATATTAATATTTTTCCACTTTCTGTATTATGGCAAACAGAAATCACTTCTTGTAGGGAGCTGTCCGTGTAAGAAGATCTCACCAGAGGAAGCTCCAGCCCACTGCTGTGGCTTGTTTTTCACACCAATGTCTAGCAAAGCAAACCTACTCTCCTGGGCTCTGCAGACTGCTGAGCAATGTGCCCTCCTCACTGTCCAAGCTCCCCACAGCCTAGTCATCGTCTTGCCTACTCTGAAACATCTGCTTCTCCCACCTCTCTGATAGTGATACAAATGATAATTTTTCAATCTTCCAGCAATTATCTTAGCCCTTTTTCTCATGTTACCATTTCAGTGCAGCAGGAGCTCCCTGGGAACAACCACTGTGCCACTAAATCTGTCCTCATGATACTTTACTGTCTGCAGATGGTGTGTGATTGACTTTGCTTTCCAAAACGAGAATTTCATCCTTGGTAAATTGTTTTGATTGCATCTGTGAAGTACATCCATTATCCCATAACTGAGGACAGAGTATAGATTTATATATTACCTGACTTTAGGGACTAAATTCACAACTGGCCATTAACTCTAAGTATGATAATAACACTTGCTTTGACATTGGTCAAATAGCTGCTTTAAAGTGCACTGGTGTCAAGGGAAAGATCCCCATGAGCATCACAGGAGGTGAATAGATTCTCGGTCTGAGTCATGATCTAAATTAACACAAATTTTTAGGCATATGAATTTAGGTTGACTGAGTTTGTGCATTACTCATTTGCCACTGTGTAACAAAGGGACAGCACTTTTCTTCAGGAAGCAGCGACTGTGTCTTCAAAATCTTGTGGACTGTGAAACCTACAAGCAGATACTTAGAGGTTTCCAAGTCAGTTGGAAAGTTTTGCAGCCTTTGTTTGCATTGCATTTTGAAAAGGGCATGATTAATTCAGTCCAGGACTACAATGAAGGTTAGTAACATCGTAGCTGGAAACACATGAATTATTCTAAATCTCCTGAATTCTATTATTCAGGAATATTTCCTACTAGTAAATGTAAACAAGGTAACAGGCTTCCTTTCCCCTCTCTCTTACCACGAGTGATATGCCAGTATAATGCATGAACACCAGTATAGCAGAAGATACAAACAGGCCCAGCTGCAACTCTGTATTTAGATTTGCCAGGCAACAAGGTGGCAGATTTAATTCTGTCAACAGTGAGACTTATAGAATGACTGCAAGGAAAATGAACCAAAAGATATGTAAGACCAAGACATTGTTTAACTGCTATTTCCAGGTTATTTTCCAATACAGAAAGTTAGAAATCCCTTAAATAGATTTAGGTCTTTATATATGAAATGGGGAGAGCAGAGGAAGCCTCTGTCAAAATAAGCAGCTGATGTAGGTCATTAGCACCTATGCACATGTAAATGTCAACAGATTATCAAATCACATATCTAAATTCTGCCTGAGGGTAGTATGTTAGCAACAGAATTATACTAGTCCAAAGTAAATCTATCTATCTATATATAATTATTTTTTTTTACACTGTGCACACTTTTCTAAAACAAATACTTCACAAAGCCAATTTCACTTTGTAGACAGAAGTCTTCCAGAGCAGGACAAAGACAGCGCAGAGACTGAGACCCCCCTTCAAACGTCACTGTCCTTACATAGGATTTGCAGAGATGCTTGTAATAATACTTTACAAACAAGTTCTTATGACAAGAGCTTTTTGAATTCACATAGGGCTGTTCATCCAGAACTCCAAAACACTGTCATCGTGACTTGTACTATTTTACAAGGCAGAAACTAATGGAAAGAATATTCGAGACTAATGGAAAGAATATTTGAGACCTATGCCTATGTACAGTGAGTCAATAACAGAATTTGGAAAAAGCCCCTTCTCCCAGTTTAGGGCTGTTCCATAAGGTCACAGATAATCCTGCGAGGGGAGCAAAAAGAAATTCCCGTGTTTCTGCACTGACTAAACTTTTTGTCGTTGAATAGCTACAAAACACACTTAGAGGAAACCTGGCAGAAGTACAAACGCTGAAGTGGACACTACCTAGTGCACGCAGATAAGTAATATTGCTGTTCAGTAAATTAGCACATTCATGAGTTATATACTTTGTCAGCACTTTTTCTTAGCGTGTGTAGACCAGATTTCCACTACATCATTCCGAGGTTAGCAGGGAACAAAATTAAACCCTCAGTGTTTTTACCACTGTACAACCTGCAAAGTCATTTTTCAATGCACTTAACAGGTTATCTTATCTTGGAAAAGTCTAATAAATGGTGAGTGTTGCTTTTGCCTTTCCGTTAGCAGAGCTCATTGTTCATCTAATTTTTGCAACAGTTTTCTTACCTCATTTAAACTTCAGCTAGAAGTGCTCTCCTGTTACATATTGCAAACAGACATATAAGTGACTCAGAAGCTTGGATCGGGTTGTGTAGTCAATATAGTTTTTGGCAAAAGACTGGGAAGCCTTTTTCTGGCTGAAAGCTAAGAATGATAAAAATAGATCCTGATTTTACAGTCATTGTGACAAACTGGCTTCCAAAAGCTTCACAACAGCACAAAGGGAACAAACTGGCAAAAGGGAAGTGAGCTGGAAAGATATATATTTTTCCCCAACAAGACTCAAATTCACAATCTTTTGAGGTTTACAATGATCTTATATCATCACATGTGACATTTGCTGCACAATGGCAACCCAGAAGTCAGCTTACCTTGCAAGCAGCTGTTCTCTTCCAAAGCTTTTCTGTGAGCTCAACACATTTAATTCACAATCACTTACAGAGCTTATACAACCCTATAAAATAACCTGGTCTCCTGAATCATCTCTTACCTACAAGATATAATTTTATTCTATTTCATATGATTTCATTATCTTATTTTTGTCACTTGATCTCATTTTTCTTGGGGTTCTAAAGGGTTTAACAACGAATGATAAGAATGAGATTATCAGCACAAAAATAGACAATAATTAAATGTCAGTCATGTCTGTGACAGAACAAATGCAATTCTGTATCTCACTACTTTCGGTGCTGGCTAGTGCAGTACTCATTAAATATTTTTACCATTATTGCTGATAGTTTTGCAGTTATTTCATACAGATGAAATACATTTTGCTTACCTACCCTTCATTCTCCCTCCTCTGCAAATAAATTTTTTCCAGTGAAAGATTAGCGTGGTTAGAACCAGGAATTTCAAATGGGATTGTTTATGCATCAAAGAGTAAGTATTAATAACAAAAATGCATTCACAGTATGATTGCTTTGTGATGATTAGAATATAAATTGTTAGTTCTATATATACAGACAGACACACACACACACACTGAATTATGTGCCTCACGATGGTATGTCTTCTGCATTCCTCTAACATCTGACAGTCAGATGCCATGTCATACATATGCTTGTCAATTGTTTTTATCACTAAAAAGTTTGTCTATGACGTTGCATGTAGCTGACAACCCAAGACACTCAGAATCTACCCGAAAATGTTATCCAGAGAGACACCTTGCACTTGTAGGGATGAGGGGGAAGCAGGCACCCTCTGCCCCAGGATCAAGCAAGTGAAGGCATTAACTTCACACAGAAAGCTAGTTTTCTCGTTGTTGATGATGAGAGGTACATGCTAAGCAATAAATTAAGTGAGCACAGTCAGTGGTGGACAGAAATTCCTTTCTTCAGGCTCTGCTCCACCATGTATGAGTTATGGGGTCATCTCTAACTTGTGAAAATAACTCACATATCACACTCTCCCCATCACAATGCTTCTTGCTACTTCTGCCTGTGAAGCTGGTGCAAAAACGTTGGAGCTAGACAAAGACTGAGGAGATTGAGAGTAACCATTTAGCAAAGAGTCCTACGGCAACTCTATCAGGCTCGTGGATCTTGTGGAAACGCCAGCCGGAGAAAGGCTGGACTCTGCCTCTCCAACTGCACTTCATCATTCCTGACCTTCATCTAGGGGGAAGATGCTCTAAAGCACAACAGCACATGGTTTTACAGGACTAGAGAGGGCCTGAAACTGCACCTGTGTTGTGGCCCTTGTCCAGACCCCCACCGACCTTCGGAGGAAAAGAAATTTTCCCAGGAATATACTGAGCAAAACAACTAGATAAACAAGCAGCCGACCGTGAAAGCTATGGGAATAAATAACACAGTGTTAAGCACAGGCTAGGCTAAGTATGTGAACCTTCAGTCAAAGTTCTGACCTCAGCTTTTGCAGACATACCCAGGCTCACTGTAATTGCCTGGTTTGCAGGCTGGAGGAAAAGCAGCTGCTGCAGCACAGAACCCAGGGCAGGTTACAAACTCCCCCTGACTGGGCAGCAAGGAGCTCTCTGCTGCTGGTCCTTGGTCAGCCCCATTTTTGGGGCAAAAGAAATCTACCCATAGCATCTACTGGAGTGACACAGCTGATAACTGGGCAGTAAGAAATTGGACTGAAAGAAGAACTGCCCCTCTGATTTTGGTAACGTGTGTCCCTGTGATGGACTGAGCTGCCTTTGATCAGTTACACTGCTATTCAGCAGCTGAAGCAGCCAGTGCATAATGTCCTTCTCACTCCTTTAATAGGAAAGGGCTGCCTTTATCCATGAGGCAGGATCATGCTTATTATCATGTTAATTATTACATTTCTAATGAGAAGCCATTTCTCCAGTTTATATAGAGCCAAAGCTAAAATTGAAATGATTTTGCTAATTTAAAAAGAAATTATTTTAAAAATAAGCAAGGAAGGAACTTTGAAGAGCCAAACAAAAGGAAAAATATTGGCGCTAATGAAATGTTGGTTAATTATCCTTTTGTTCACTCTTTTATATCCTTTCCCCATTCTTAATTGTCTCATCTAATTAGATTATAACTATTTATTCTACTCTATATTGCATATGGGGCCTTCATAATACAGTGCAAACAAATACTACTACTAATAATTAACTAAGTCTTTCCAAGACAAGGAGTGTAGTATCCAGGTGTAACTGGTTTCTGGGCTTGGCTTTATCTGTGAGAGAGGAACAGAACTCAAGATTTTGCAGACTTGGTTGTTTCTTCTCCTCCTGTGCCTGGCCAGCTTCCTAATGCTCTGGATCACTGTTCTCAGACCTAAGATCCCCACTTTAGGCCAGTTTCACTCTGTAGGTTAATGCTCTTTGGTATTTGCTAAAGGGGACGTGTGTCATTAGGTAGCAATAGCTGTTATTGTTAGGAGGACCATTCCTCTGCTTTCTGAGGCTGTCCTAGAAGAGGTAGGTCTATCTGGTCTCAACAAGAGCAGTACCTGTTCAGAGTCCAACAGAACAGTGAAGCCACTGCATTTCTGGTGCTGAAGTGCAATGCGTGGGGTTCTGTGCACAGTTACAGCTCCTGCAAGGAAGCTTAACAATGTCTCCCCTTTCCTCAGAATCCTCTATTTGGGCACCTCCATGTTGGATAATATCCTTGTTAAGTAGCTGCATAAATTATTCTTTTTCATTGTGGTGTAACAGGGATGCTTTAGGAGAGGCTGAGGGCTCACTGAGATTGTGGCTCCACGCACCCAGGCTTTCAAGAGCTAACAGAAGACGGATAACGACATTTCCTTTCTGCCACCTGTTAATTCTTTTTAACAGATGGAGAACTGGAGAATGGAGAGATTAAAAGCCCTGATACAGGAAACCATATTTTTTCAAGACAGTGCTTAAACACATGCTTCTGCAAGCACAGGCTTCTGTCCCAGTGAAGCTGAGCACGCACTTAAATAGTTTTTTGACTGGGGATCTAAGTGACTCTTTCAGAGTCATAAAGCAGTAGGACAAGCTGGCTGTGAAACCTCCAGTTCACATTGCATCCTTGGTTATATCTTCACAAAGTCTATTTCCAAAACTGCTCCAGAGAACTCTAACAACCCCTTGGGTTCTCCAGCTGGAGGCTGCAGCCAAATCTGTGTCAGTTGTTTAGATAGAAAAGTTACTTCAGGTTTGTGTACAGGTTGCAGATGTGAAATCAGTTAAAGGTGAAAAAAAGAAAGAGCTTTAAAAGTCAAGTCTCCTACAGTTTAACCTGCTCGAAATAAGAAAACAAGGGGATTTACCTGTGTTTATATTGTAAATCAGAAGAGATTCAGATCCATCAACAGTTACAATACTGTGCTAACCTTTGTGGTACTCCTATTCATCTTAGCATTTCATACCTTTACTAATTTACAATGAAAATGATAAAGCTTTCAGAGTTGAATATTAACTTTCTGGTAGTTCTCAATGCCTCATTGGCTTAGGAGGCAAAAAGTTGCCTGTGAAACTGAGAAAGGGAGTCCTGTGGGAGCAACAGTGAACTGATGCAGGAAGGTGTCCCCCACAACCTTCTTCTTTGACCTTGGGCAACACTCTTAATTGCCCTGTGTCTCAGCATTCCTGAGTATTCCCCATCCCATCTGTGTCATGGTTTAACTACCACAGTCCCCTTCTGCCCTATCTCAAATTAACCCCTTGCAGAATGGCCCCTAGTCCAGCTCTCCCAGAGAGCTGTAACATCACAACAGCTGCATGTCAAATTGGCCAGTAAATTCTGGACAGTTTTCATAAAACATGCCATATAGTCTCTTGCAGTATGATGAACAACTAATGCACACATTGCAAAGAGATTTTAAACTGACATAGGCAATGGCATAGCTTGTACCTGGGCCTTTCCAGATGTGCTGCCGTGCTCTTCATTACTCACACACGCAGAGGTGAGACCTCCACACCTCCTCTGTGTTTTATTTCTCTTTCTCTGGTGTATAATCTGCCTGGAGAGAGGGGTGTTTACCACAGTGCTGCACAAAAAAAAAAAGGGATGTCATCTTTGCAGGGGATTGTCATTACCCCTGGTCGAAGTATAGCAGAAAATGGCTTTCATCTTTTTTTCTCTAAGTCTCTGTAATTATGATATTTACACTTAAAAAATTAAAAGCACTAAAGGATTTTTTAAATAAACCTTCATCTAAGCACTGGAAAAATAAACCAGATGATATGAAAGGTAAAGTGTCAAACAGCATAGTAAGGGGAAAACAGTTACCAAATGGATGCTCTTTAGGTCCTTATTTCATTAAAATCTGTATCTGCTTCCACAGAGGATGTTTTGCTATCATATGCAAATTCCTCATTTTTCAAGGAAAGCTATATATAACCTGACTATCTGGCCTTTGTCAGTCATGCTACAAAGACTTAGAAGCTTTGCAAATTGTCTTAACTAAATAGAGCCACAAGAACAACAATGCACTTTCTTCCAGTCACTGATCAGGCTTCTAAAGAGTAACTAATAACGTGAGTTTTAAGGAGCAAAAGGCAACAAGAAAATATTTAATAGTAGAACTAACAGTGCAGCATACCTTCTGCAGAAACCTGTCTGATTTACTTTCCTTTTATCAATATTGCCAAGAAAGTAAATTTGTCACTGTACAGTTCAGAATCTCTCAAAGATCTACTTTAATGTTTCACGCTACGTTTGCAAAACAAGAGTAATAAAAATAATGACACCATTATTACTCTTCCCTCTTTGTTTTCAGTTCATCACTTGCATATTTGAATAATGAATTATATTCACATTATCTCTACACTTTTGCTCTTGACTTCCTCTGCTGGCTGAAAGTAAAGCTATTATCCAGTTGTCAGCTCTGAAGAGCCATTCAACACAGCAGCCAATGGTCCTGACATGTAGATATACTACTGTGCAAAATTATCTAGAGTACAATTTCAAGCTATATATGAGAAAATTACCAGCCAGCGTAAAAATGAATCTTCAGCTAAGGTGAAATATTAAAAATTTCATCAGAGCCACTTTAGAATATAAATAAGTAGACAACAGAATTAGTTGTGAATTAGGCACAAAAGGCTAATTAGCACTATTGTATCATCTTGATTGACTTAAAGTCTATTAAATCACTATTTTATTGTCTGAATCTCTGAACCTTACAGGAAAAATAGAATCTTCTTCTATTAAGAGGCCCCTGTTCATTCTCAGATCTGCAGCTTTTGACTGAATTTCATTAAGACTCATTTCACTAACCAATACTTTGCACATGTAATTTCCTGATAAAGGGATGATTGTTTGTATCAGTTGATTTATAAAGCTTTTTTTATTAAGTGCCATGTTAAGTTATAAACAAATCACATGAAACAAAACCCACACAATTTTCCTTTAGTGTCACATCCCTTCATGTAATTATAAATATAACTGGAGTTTCAGAAGTCAGATTTTCATGATGCAATGGATGGGCAAATGCAGTTTAGCAGCAAACATTCTCAAGGGCAAAGACTTCCTTCTCTTCATGCTCAAGTGTTTTTGTCAGGAAAGAATAACTGGAGGTTGGGAAGGTGAGAAGGTGCCCTCTACCAGACAGAAGGGAATGTCCTGAGATGACATTAAAAAAAGAGATATAAGAACAGACAGGAAATCAGAGCAAGCAACTTTGAAGAATGCTTTGCTTTGAAGAATGGTCTAAGAGAAGAGCAGCTGCTGCCTCTGTGGTCAATTTTTATTCTTCTGAATCAGCTGCTTCAATCCCTTTTCTATCCATTAGACTTGCTCCTGTTTGCAACACTATACTGGGAGTGATCTTCAGACTTTTAGAAAGAAAGAGACAAAACCCCAATGAGTATTTAGTGCAATACAAGATGATAATAATTGGTTCTCTGTAAAGAGAGGAAAATATATCTCATTGATCTCCTTTGGGGATATCTCCAAGCGCATTGACTTATATTGAAATTTAGAGATGGCTGCAATGATTTGAAATGCATTTTCATGGATTACAACTCCTGAAAATTTACATCTAGAAGAATTTTTGCTTTTTACTAACACTGTTTCATCCCACAGCATCACTTAGTGTAACTGAGCACTGTAATTGCCTCACCTTAAACATGGATGTGTAAGCAAATAGAAGACATGATTTATCTTAAGAACATGGAATGAGGATAATCACTTGTCCAGAAAACTCAAACACGTCCTCTTTCTCCTCCTGGAAATCCTGTTTTTATGGCATTTGAGGACAGTAGCCATTCTTGGATATCTGGCAGCTTGGCAACAGTAACACTATCTCTTTTTGGGCTGTGGACATCGGCAAGTTCTGGACAGAGGAAAATCTGCTACATTGCAACTGCGTGGTGCAGACAAAGTGAGTTGGATGGGTTCGTGAATGTGCCAAAAAATGTCGACACATGCACAATAAACCCGATATGCCTGGCTTACTGCACACTGGGAATCCATCTCCATAATGCATGCATGCATATTTCTGCCTGGGAAATCATGGATAGCATCATGGCAACCCTACACAGGAAGTCCTCTTTGAAAGCCATGCTCTCGAGCCAATGTTTAATTCATTAGGTTAGCCTTCCTTAATCAGTGATCACTAGAACTATTTAGATCATGATGCATTAGAAGAAAGTCTAAGACACTCCTTCCTAACAATGCAAATGTATTAATTCATGCATGTTACAAACAACGAAAGAAGTTGGAGGGGAACTAAAGTATCACATTCAACGTTTAGGCCAGTTGTTTTTGTTTGTAAATAAAAATCATTGTGGCAACAAAATTTTGGGATGTGGACTTTTCTAGCAGTAATATGGGACCAAGTGAACTACAGAAGCTCAGTAAAAATTAGGTTATGTTGATTCCTGCCCTTTTGATCTGCTATGAATCATAGCAGTGTCCATCCAGTAGCAAATGCAGCCTGTTTTTGGCTGAAGCCTGCCCCCTCTTCCTCAGTGATCTATTTAATGTGCTTTCCCATCCACTTACCATGTACTGAAATCTTTGCTGTGGGTTAGACTATAAGCAGTCTGTCTCATGGTTCATGACCACAGTCACAGCTTGCTTGTCCTTCCAGCAGCATCTTTGTCCTTTTAAAGAGTCTGAGTGGGCACATAGATGGGTAAGAAATGTTAGACCAAGTCATTCTGTTTACTTGGAAACAATAATCAAAATTAGTTGGGATTCTCCCTACCTAACTTCTGCACAGAACTATCAGAAGACAGCAGCTAGATAGCACCTACAGGGTGAAATCTTGCCCCCTTTAAACAGAAAGCACCCTCAAAACATCTTTTTCTGGACTGGAGAGGCAGTGAGACAGTTAACTCAGCTGTCTTAACTTACAGCACAGACTTTTTGAGTTAAGATGAGAAAATTCCATACCTAGAACCTACTTGTTGCTACTTACATTTAGATATATGCTTAGATGTCCTCTGCACTGAGATAGAGAAGCTCTAGTATCAATTGCCTGATTTGAAGGTTGTAAAAAAAGAGAGCTAAGAGCAGTCAGGTGATGTAGTACTACAAGAAGAGGCAAGGGAGTCCTGCTACCTGATATCTGGGGCTTGTCTGGGAGTTGTAAGGCTTATTTCCAAGTCTGCCTCGCCACAGGCTTTCTTCAAGTGTCCTTGGACACTTTCTTCAAGTGTCACTTAGTTCCTTCTCCTTGGTTCCCAGCATATAAAGTGAAAGCACCAGCACTTAACTACTTCACACAGATGTTACCAGAACTAATATAAGGCAATTTGAGGAGTCCTGACAATATAATAATGAGAATCAGATAAATGCCACCGATGTGGGAAAGAAAAGATCAAAGAAAGAATAGCAGAAGTATGCAGTCACTATCTGAAATTATGGACATTTTAAGTTTCAAAGGAAGCCCTTTGGGTCATTGAGTACATCATTCTATACTGTAAACATTTTTTCCTTATATAAATATTAAAATGTATTCCCATCCTAATATAGTGTTTCCTATATTGAGGAGTATTACTTTGTTCTCCTCATGGCTAAGAAGTTTTCTGTAATATTTAATTAAATGATACATAAGATTCCATGATAAAAAAAGAAACAAGATGCAATTAATAAAAAAAGCTCAGACATTCAGTGGCAAAGTAGGGACTTCTTTTCATTTAGACAGACGTGACAAAACTTAAATTGCTGAGCTTGTTTGACAGAAATAGATGCAGCACGCCTGTAAATTTCAAACGGAGAAAAAATTTTGTTCACAGCTGTCTTTGGAAGTCTAGAAATTATGAATGCTACCTTGATATAACTAGCAAGGAAAAGTCATGAAAAAATGATCTTTCTGTCCCCACATTCTCCCTTTCTAGCTAGTTTCACCACTGATGTGATCAGATCCATCCAAGCCAGTTATTCATTATCCAGAACCCAGTTTTATCCAGAACATATCCAGCTGGAAGGTGTATTTTAATGTGAAAATCAGAACACAGTTAGCACAGTTCTTATAGCTCAAACCTTTCAAAAGAATCTCTTCACCCAAATCAACAGTAGAAACTCATTAGTCTGGATTTTTCTCTGGATCTTGGCAGACAGCAAAGTGCTTTATTAAACTTCTTCAGCAACTAGTGACTATACCTCTGAAGATATATTGGTTTTAATTCACTGCTACAAGACAAATCATTGGCTTTATATTGAGCAATAAAATATTTTCATATTATTTTGCTTGTTTGACTGTTTTTTCAGTTAGTAAATCCAACCTCAAAGCAAGCAAACAAAATCTCTTGATTTTTCAGAAAATGGAAACAATGATACTCAAACCACCTGGGATAAAGTTGGCAATTGTTGCCACCTGCATTTTCCTAAATAATCCTCTTTCTTGCCTCTTGGAATCTGAAAAAAACATGCTGCACAAAACTCTGGTATGTTATCATTACTGCTATTTCTTTCATCAGTGTGGTATGTGGAAAAAAAGTCCAGGGCCCTGTTGAGTTAAATTTTGTATGGATTAAGAGACTGCCCAAGGAAGCTTCTAGAAAAGCTATGAACTGACCTTTATTCTCACCACCCTCCCCAGTAACTACCTTTTCCCTTCATCGTGCATAATTTATACAGGAGTCACTCAGAACTGACCTCAGGCTCCATATAAAAGGAGAATTGTGTTTGCTAATGGTAGTTTCTCGTTCATGCTCATCTTTCGTCTGGAACCTGTCCTTTTCTGAGTTTTGTTTTCTTGTTTATTTCTGTATCTAAACCTGGGACCTAATTAGTCCTGGGGACAGTTTCAAGCCTGCTTGTCCTGAAAGACAACTTGCATGAGAACTGAGGCTGGCCAGAAACACTCTTTTTGTACGGTGTGCACCCACAGAGTCTCTTCCACCCAGTCTGTCTGTGAATTGGTTTCTGTAAGCTTTCTTTCCTCTTCAGAGACTCCTTTTAAATGTCTAATTCCTCACAGACTTTATAAGCATTTAGTTCTGCCAAGAAGAAAAGTTGTACAATCTTGTCCTGGCCCCTAAAAGTGGACCTTGGTCTTGCATTTATTTATATAATCCTTGTGCTGCTCTCCTGCTGGTTTCCCCAATAACTAGACATATAAACATGCAAATGAATGTCGATATGCTGGAACGGTGCATCACCAGCAATCACATGCACTGTTGGTTAAATTATACCACATATTCCTAGGTTATGAAATACTTGCTCCATATCCACCACATGGCCTACTTATCTAATACCCCATTTACCAAAAAAATACCTAACACTTAAAAGTAAAGCTTTTTGTAGTTAATGACTTCATAAACCTTACATCACCTATAAAACAATATACATGCACACAGCCACACATTTTACCAAGGGTAAGCTCTGGTCCCTTGTTTCCAGACCTAGAGGGTTTTACCTCTTGGCTGTTGTTCACAATCCTCTACAGAAATATCTTCTTCATCTTCCTAATCTAAAAGAGCTATATATCATCACAGACATGTGGTACCTACTCAAGATCGCACCAAGGCTGGTGACAAAAATTCCCATTTCTATTCAGGTATGACCCATACCTGACATGAATAAAAGCAAACTCCACTACTGAACCCTGAGGATAAAATACTTGTAAATAACTTTGCTTTACTCTGATTCAAATTCTTCCAGTATGGCTGGCATTTGGAGTTTCAGGAATATTTAATTATATAGAAAGCCTTAAGGGACAATAACAAGCTGGCTTCTGAGCTAATGGGAGAGAAAAGAATATGAGATTAAAATCTAAAAATTAAATAGAGGGTCATTCTTTTTAATGACTATTAACTCTCAAAGAATTTAAGTTTCAATTAAATTCTGACTCCAAAGGTATTTATGTAGTCATGAAACTATTTTTAAATATTTCACACTCACAGTGCTCCAGTTTCCTCAGTGGTTCTGGATAATATCAGACACCATTGTGATATCTCAGCAACCTTGCAGAAGCTGTTTTTGCTTTTAACTTCTTGTTCAAAGAAAGTAGTGGGTTTTTTTTCTATCAATGACTTTGGAGTTTTTCATAATTTCTTAGAAAATCCTGCTGCCTGTAGGACATATACTGCAAAATTTTGGTCAAACTGGTTGCTTACACTTTTGAGTACTGAATGAAACTGGAAGTTTGGTGACTAGAGCATTCAGTGTGAAAATATCATCAGACAGGTAGCTAACAGGGCGTCAGGGAATTATTTTCCATCTTGAAACAAGACAGAAAAAGGGTGTCTTCCCTCTTGCATATTAAAAGTGTCATTTTCATGTGATTAGAAAAAAAGGAAATATGAAAATCATCCCTTTTCAAAATAGGACACACAGCACAGGAATGCATAAAGATAATACAAGACTAAGAAAATATAAATGGTCTCATTTGGCAACATGCAACAGTATGACACTCAGATGTCAGACCCAAACTCCTTCTCACAGATTAAGAGTGAGGCTTTATCAGGTAACATCTTGCATTAATTTATGAAAGCAGCTCAGGGATTCCCAGGTTACAAAGCATTGTGATTTTTGAGAAAACAAAAAAAACCCAAACACTCTCAATTAGAGCCCTGCTGATGCTGAAAGTGGGGTCATGTCTCACCCGGAGCACTGGTATCCCCCATGTCAGCAGAGGTCTCCTCTCACCAATCTGAGAGGAGAACTGGCCTTCTCAGAGAACACCATGAGTCCTTTATAAATCTTTGTTTTATGAGATGTATTATTGTGTCTCCACAGTCTCCAGCCTCCAGTGGGTTTCCATTCCAAGAGAGAGGCATCTAGACTTTCCTGTAGACCCAACAGCTCCTGCAGCTTAGATATGCCAGCAAGGAATTTCCTTTCCTCTCCCCCAGCTCGAGGCATGAATTTCTGCTATCACCAACAACCCCAAGAGGACCCTACTTCCCACTGTACTGATGCAGCTCATTTCTCATTTCTCACAGCCCAACACCCTGATGTGCTGTGTCCTTTGGTGACAACCTTGTGCTGAAGGTGTGCACCTCCAGCCATTAAAGCCTTGGCTTGGAAATATGGGGTCTCAAGAAGAGGTCAGAAAAGAACTCCTTATTTTGGTTTGTTGCTTTATTTTCAGGCTGAATTGTGGTCATTTTTAGATTGAATTTTCATGTCATGAATTTTTTGGGGGAGATGAAACCCAAAGAAATTAATGCAAATTTCTATTTTCATGAAAGCGTAATTTCTCATCCAATCTCAGGAAAATAATAATAAGAATAAACCCCTCAATTATAGAAAAATCCATTTGAATCAAGAACGTAACTTTATCATTAGTCCCAAGCATAATGACATTTTTGTCTGCCTTTGCTGCGTAGTCAATATTTCAGACCTTCCCCAGTGTGTTAGAAACAGAAGGAAGCATACATTCACTGCTACAAAAATTCTTAAAGGAATCTCCCTAACTACTTTCAGAATCTGTAGTTCAGAACTTGTGTCTCTCTAACAAAAGTATAAAGGGAAAAGATGCACCTAAAATTAAGAAGAACTTACTGTTTTGTCATGGAAGGCATATTGGGCTAGATCCTATAAATTTTTATAGTAAGGGACTCCTATTTCCAGTGAATAAGAAAGAAGAAATGACATTTTTATTAATTGCATTTTATGTGTATATATTTATAAAATTTTATATAATTTGTCCATTTTACCAAATGGGAATTGGGGATTAGACTAAGGCTCTGTTTAATAAAGGATGAAGATGGTGTTAAAGTTTCAGATGAAGGAAAAAGCAACTTGACTCCCCGTGAAATATTTGCAGAAAGATGTGGCTCTTTACACTGGAGGTAAGTGCTTCTGCGCATTGACCGCTTGGCCCTTCGGAGAACCAAGGTACATACAACACCCTGAATGGCTGTCTTAAATGTAAAAATTCACTCCAGATTACTGACTGCCACAACAAGGATCTATACCTCTCAGCCCCTACAAAGACCAAAGCAATCCTCTGCCATAATCTCAAAGGCACTCAAAGAGTCCATGGCAAAGTTTGTAGCTAAATGAAATTACCTCAGCTCTGCACTCATGGTCCTGTCCTGCCTCCTTCTTCTCTTACTGGGGACACACTGCACATGGAACATCAAAATTTGGCCTTGGGTCTTGAAGTTCAAGATAGGACATCCAGAATTCATGAGCTTAAAAATATATACAAAGGGACAAGAGGACCAGAGAAACTATAACGCTGTTCAATAATTAAGCAACACCATCCTCAGCTGGCATAACGCTGGCATAACCATTTACACCTGTGAAGGGCTAGTAGGATTTCTTTTTGTCTAAGAAAGAAACTGCAGTTTGAACTCAAAATCTAGTTAGTTTAAAAATAGCACACTTGATAGTGTTTCTGCTTTTAAAGCAGCTTGTGACTTCGGTTGTGAATTTGATGCCACACAGCAGGAGATGTAACAATTATGTCTAACACATACATGCCCAAGTTACACACACACAGTATACACATATATTAACATATCTCCATTTTCTTCATTCCCCACAAATTAAAGTGACAAGCTAGATCTTAGTCCTCTCTGAATTAATCCTGTCTGAATTGCATTAGTGTCATCTTCACCATACACCAGTAATCGCTAGGCTATAAAATTTATGATATAACGTTCAGAATTAATCTGCAAATATATACTAATTCACACTGACCTTTTTTCAAGCTGAGGCCTTTTTAGCACTCACAGTAGGTTTAACATTGCCCTACTGAGTGTTATTACGAAGCAGTCAATGGTTGTCCATAATTACATCATGCAAATGACATTTGCTTTTTTGTTTGAGCTTATTCCCTCCGATGTTTCCTTCTTTTATCACACTCTTCACACATCTGTGTCCCTGAAATGGCACTGTAAACTCCTCCTCTTTTGGTCCCCAAGTTCCTTTTTCTGTCTTCCCTGACTGTCACGCAGACACCGCCAGCAGTTTGGTGCAGCAGTGACATATCCCTCTGACATAGGTTATGTCGCCAGCTGGTTGGAACAGGTGTACACTGATTTTACCATCAAATGGCAACAAGCTCTTGGCTTCCTACCAGCGCACAGGCATGAAAAACCTGTTCCCTCAAAATTTCCTCGAAGATTGATGGGCTGTTCTTTGACACAGCATCCAGCAACAATTTCAATTCCCAGATTGTTTCTCGCCGTTTGGGCTCATTCGACAATACCAGCAGTAGAAAGTTGCGGAGAACTTCCTGTTAGTGGAGACAAATTACTCGGTCTTTTCCTCTCTTTCTTCAGCAAAATAAAATGCAACTTTGGGTGGAGCAGCACGAGTACCAAACTGCTTGTGAAATAACATCCGATGCCAAATAACCACCTTTTAGAAAATAATTGATGCAAAATATGAAGTAATATTTTGTAAAATTCCCATGAAAAAGACAAAGAAGGTAACAGTATTTCTGAACATCTAACTGGTTAATCCAATTAAGATAAATCAGCACTAGGATATGCATCAATAGCCGTGTCTGGTCACGGCTGAGTCCTGTGAGCCATATTAGTAAAAACACAGCTCAGCTGAGGATACAAGGATATATGAGGATACAAATATACCAGCTGATGATCTTCGTCTTTCCAGTACCACCACAGTGACAATGCACTTAGGAAAGTTCAGAACTCACCTCAGCTCTAAAGTACATTTTAAGGCTGAGATCATCTTCTTATTCTGTTCCCAGAGTAATAAGTAATGCTCTGATTAATTCTGCGATAGAAAATAATCTAATACTAAAAATATCTCAGCTTCCATTAAGCCAGTTCTGCAGTCTTTAAAAATCCAAGGCAATTATACTAGTTTATATTTAACAGTATGTCTTGATTTGTGGATACTTTGGGAAACCCTTGTTCTTCACAGCTGAGGAATTACACTTTCTATTAAAAGCCATTGCTTATATTATCTTGTTAAGGCATCCAACAGTAAACATTGGATGGCAAAGCAGACTTTTTAATGACAGCTAATCAGAAGGTCAATGGCTGGAAGGCACAGCTAAAGTAATCGAGGTAGTAAGACAATGTTATTTTAGTCTAAAGCCAGCTGAAAAGCAGAGGTGTAGGAGTGAAATAGTGCTCAGTTCAGCTGTTCCTGTTCTTAATATTTCTTTTCATATCAGCTTGATTTCCAAATTCTTTTTCCACAGCTTCTTTTTTTTTAAGAGAAAATTTTCACGGGAAAATTCCACACATCGCATTCCTAACAAACAGCTTATCAAATAAAATTGCCTGACAGTGTATTCATTAGAACTATAAAGAGGCTTCCTTAAAAGGCTTTCATATTAAAAAAAAAAAGAAAAAAGAAAAAAAGTGTGTGTTTGTCCTAAGTATTTAAGCTTCTGTACTGATACGCAGCATAACAGGGCTGGTGCCATGGTAACTACCATGTGGATTTTAATTGAACAGCTGACTTTGGTAGTGAGAACAGCTACCTACTTCCCTGCTTCCTGCAGTATACCAAGGCTCTATCCTGAAGAAAAACAATGAATTAGGAGCTGTTAGCTCCCGTGGACTTGACAGCTATGTTTTCTCCATACAGTAGGTGTAGTTCATATAGAAAAGGTCTGGAAAACCTGCCATAGCACAGACACATCCTTTGTCAATAATTTGGTTTGAAACCAGGTTACAATTGCCTCTTTTTTTTTTATCCTTGGTCTCATATTAAGGACAGGAGGGGTCTGAAAGAACTCATTAAGTCCATATACAGCCTAGTATAGGAAAAGGCCTACATATTATTACATGTTATGTATAATTGCACCACAAAAAAGACTTTTTTCTCCAAATAGTTAATTGGGATGCAATACTGGTTATTTTAAGCTTTACAAAGGAGTCCTTTGCATAATAGAGTGGCTGCTTCTTGCAGCTCCTATGATAAAATTCTCACCAGTCTTAAAATGACAGATGTAATATTACCTTTAATAAGTGTCTACCGATGCATGCAAATTGAATTAAATAGTGGGAGTACAAATTTGTCCGATAATTAAGATAAAAATTCATGTCAGCTTAAGCCCTGATGTATATTAGTAACCCTGTATACTTCTTTTCCTGCGTTCTCTACCAATTACTTTTAGTGTCGAACTCTTGATTACTGTAATAGGCAGTCCTTAAAAAATTTATAAATGATCTGTGGATAGTATTAAACAAACAAAAGACTTCTTTTTAAAGCACCTTCAGTAAGAAATATCTGCACCTTCAAAATCATAGAGCTTTACAAACTGCTCAAAGTTCAAAATACCTCACCATTGAATAATTTCTCTCAGAGTGTAAAAGAAATGAGAAATAATAGGTATAGACGTACAATAACAAATAGGGTGAGCTGCAAACAATTTCTCCAATCTGTGGAAATAATCACTGCTTTGGAAAAGGTCTCTGTTTCATGTCAGGGCACAATTCTACCATCAGCCCAAGTTTTCTATAAGCCAGTTACAAAATTTAGTTATTTGACTTTCTTGTTAGTCTCTCTCTTTGAAGATATTCTAGGAACTGGAAATTCCACATTTTTATAGTGAAGAAACTCACCTAGGACATGAAACAGGCAGCTCAGGTTCTTGAACCTAGGTTTAAACATTTCCTGTAAATGTCCTAAGTCATGAGCTCCTCTTGGATAATATCTTACGTGCTTTCATTTTTGACCTGAGATGCTTTCTTGGATGTGATGCACCTTATAAAAATGTTATTTAAGTGGCTACAACTCACATAAGTTGTAATTACAATAAAATGTTTTTCAACCAAACCCTATAAAATCTGTAGTAAAAAAAGAAAAAATCCCTATTAGCTCTTGGCATAAGAGCCTGCAATGTGAATTTACATTTTTTATACTTTAAATTAGGAGTTTCTTAACTAAAATATTTCTGGTTTAGTATGATACACACTTAAAGAAAACAAGAGTCTGGGGTCATTTGAGGCCAATCGTTGCATTGTAGAAGGGAATTTGTGCTTGACATGCACAGTGATCTTCAAGTTAAAGAATTCAAATTCAGAAGACTAAAAGCCTGTTACGTATTTTGGAAATGAGATAAAATTGGAACTTTGTCCTGAAACATCTAAATTTTATTTCTGTGAGAACCTACAACCAAGGTTCCCATATCACAGTGTTGCTGATATTCAGGGCTGAACTCTGGAGGAAAGAGTCCATAGTTGCTTTGCTAATGCAGTGAGATGCCTCATGAGGACAACCCACCCACTGGTCCCAGATTGATGGAAGTCTCCTGAAATTAGCTGGTCTTCCAAGCATTGCAATATTTGAGAACAAGATATAAGAACAAGACCTTTTGCATCTCAGATTCAAAATGTGTTTACAACTTATGTTTGTGCTCCTTGAGCACTGAGGAACAGAAAATGTGTCTTTTGATACACTTGGCATGGGTTTAGTGCCTTTATACGTAAGATACAACGTGTAAGTATTCTCCAGTGATGGTTAAACGTCTCTAATGAGCTTTGCAGACAGGTAGTGAAGTTAAAAATCTGTCAAAAAGAAATATCAGCTTCTCTTTATTTAATTGCTTTGTTATCACTTGTAAAAAAACAGCCAGTCTTCATACAGGCTTATAGGCTACATAGGTAGAACAGGCACCTTTAAAGTAGAAAACCATAGCACACCAGAAACACTGGATAGACAGTTCAGAATTACTTAGACACACCCTCAGATGGTGAGCTGAAGCCCACTCTTCTGCTGCAGGCTTGCAACAGAGCTCAAAATAATTTTGGATAGGGTTGCACAGGTTAACAACCAGCTCCAGACACCTTTTTTTCTTACAGAAGCCCAACCTGCTGAAATCCCTGACTGTGCTCCCAGACATATCCTTGTTATTGCTCTGCCCATCTGTAAAATGGAAATAATAGCACTAAGGATGTCGTGAGGATAAATACATTAAAGATAATGAGGTGCTCAGATACTACAATAATACGAGTCATATGAGTAAGCTTTGTTTAAGTTCATGTGTGCTAATAACAGTGTTCAGTCCGTCTCTGCTATAACACTGTACTTGGCAACAATTTAAGTATTATAAGCACTATATAATGAGTGAGATTATAGAGCTGAATGGATTTGGAAGCCAAGACTGGCCTAATGGAGCAAATAACACAGACCCTGTCATTAAGCCTCGTCTCCCTTTCCTGCCACACCCAGCGGGGTGGGCGCTGCACCCCGTCAGGGCAGCATGAGCCCAACCAGCCTCTGCTCCCTCTTCACGAGCCTCCATCCTCAACAACTGCAAGGAGAGGAACAGGATACATGCCCAGCAGAAACAGCTGCAAATCCAGTTAAAATATTGGTTCGACCTTACTTAAACCAGGAAAAAATGTTGTCCAAGGTATTTCAATATATTGGAGAGGGTAGAATCACATCCCGTGCTAACAGATCTCTTCTGAAAGAAATGGCACCAGAAGGGGTTCTCAAAGCCATTCCTAAAAATTTTCAAATACTGCATTTTTAGGTCCTTTGACACTAAAGAACATTTTCCATTTTTTCACCCTCAGTATACAGATGAAATGAGAGAAGCAACATAGGATTTATCACTGTTTGGAGCTTCAGGAGTGATCCTGAGTTTTACTTTACTCTTTGCAACCTTGTGAGAAGTTCCCGACTCAGTCACTAGAATCCATCCAAGGTTATCATGGCTTTGTTATATGACAATCAGAATTTCAGGCAGGTGTTGCAGTAAGAAGACATGGAATCAGTTCCCCTGTAACTGTGCCAACAGCACTGAAGTGAACGTCTAATTTAATGCAATCTCCCAATGCCTCTTGCCACCAGTGCAATATAATCAGATGTTTGGGGAATTTGGCTCATCCTCTGACTGTCGCAGTGGTCTCCATGAAATGATGTGGGGAGCGATGTCTGTACCCCAAAGCAACAATGGCACAAGAGCAATGCAAGAAACCAACAAGCCATAGACACCAGTGTAACAAATGACCACAGCAGGCATCATAAAAAGTTCCTTCAGCCAGAAGGAGCGACAGCCATCATCTTCTCCAAGGGCTGAAGCAAGATTTTGGGATTTTGGGAATGTGGCATTTTGGGAATATGGAGTTGTCACGACCCTTTCCTGAAAAAGGACAGTAAAATACCTCTTCTGGATCAATATCATTTTTTCTAGCATTTCTATAAGGGACTACACAGGACATTATACAAAAGAAGTGTTGCTTTCCCTGTAAAGCACCAATACATGAGAGGAAAGATGCTTTTAATTGAGTTGAGTACCTATGTGAGGAATAAAGTTGCTGAAAGGAGCAGCCCAGAGCTGCTCCTGTTGTTACTCTCTATTGCCTTCCATCAACTCCAGGAGAAGATCCTAATTACACCTGTGATGAATTTGTCCTATCTGTTGCAGACATTATTAAGGAATGTTTATTACAGATTGTTGTGTGATGGTGTCTTCCCTGTAATCCTCACAAGTATGTCCCATCAAATGGGAATTGATGGCAGGGATCAGCCTAACATTTGATGTCCTTTTATCTGCTGGACTTCTAGGCATTATTTTTTTTAAGCAGTTTTTTTGTTGAGTTAATATACACAGCTATTCAGAACTATAAATTACTATTTATCCTGTAGCCACCTAAAAAGGTTCAAACTATATCACAAATGAGGGTACACTGGCAAAATGGCTAACTGTGATCTTTAATTTGTAAATAATGATTTTAGACCATGACCCTTAATAGGACACTGTCACTTGTGCTGTGATTTATGTCTAGTGTGATGACATCAGTACCAATACTGCTGATAAAAGAACACTTATATTGAAGCAAACAGGATGATGAATGGAGTACAAGTCTTACTTACTCATTTCATTACTGACTCTTCTGTTCACCACAGAGCTAATGTAGCGAGTCATTGTCTGCCTTGGGAGTATTTTGCAGGGTGAATTTAATGGCATAAGTGTATGATATGTACTTCAGTCCTAGTGTTTGAAATGACACAATCATAGATTAAAAAAATAAATGTGTGTTGGGTAGTTTATGTATGAAACAGAAAATAACTTTACGTTGATTTTTTTAAAGCAGAAAAGAGCTCAAAGGTACTTCTCTTGTTTTTACTGCAAAATCTGCAAGGTTTATGAGAGCACTTAATTCCTCAACAAGTTAAATTTCTGCATATGTTTTATAGAGTGGACAAAAATAGTAATATTACCAGCACAGTTAAGTATGACACACATGCTCTTTAAAGGTGCACAGTGAGGGTTTTTTTTAAAAAATAAAAAAAGTTTTCCACTGCAAATGCAGAAGCATTAACATATAAGCCATCTTTAAAGTGCTTTCATTAGCAAACATTTGATACTGAAGCCTTTGCCGAAGTAAACAATGTAAATGTTAACATTAACCTTAATCAGACCTATTTCCTAAGATATAAATACTATACTAATGAAAGAGTCTGCCAGCATAATCAGGAGAGCAAAGAATTCCCCTGGGACTCTTCAAGCATGTGTATGTCACCAATAATTCTGCTAACCCTTGAGTGCTAGTGACTTTGAATGTAGAGAAGGGGAGGTAAATGCAGTTTTATTAGTGCAGTTTTATTGCTATGGCCAGCTGCACTCTTTTCTCTATAAAAGGTAATTACTTCCAATAGTAACAAGCTAATTGATTGCTAATTAAATCAATTGGCACACTAACCGCTGTCAGAAAGTGACAGATTAGCTGGTCACATGACAGTGTGTTAGTAATGAAAAGTGGACATGGTCTGAGTGTGATTGACACAGCAGATGAAAAGTGATTTGGGATCTCCTAGGTGGTCATGAAGAGGGCATGGAAAACATGATTGATTCAATGGTGACTGTCAGGGAGGAAATGAGAATTGAATGGGATTCAGTGTTGCCCTGGAACCTCACCACATGATGCTCCAAGTTTTTTCACATGTAAATAAGCTAGACAAGGCTTTCTGGCAAATGAAAGGCAGGATGGGGGAGGAAAATGGGAGGAACAGAAAGTGAAAGTCAAATCAACAGAACTCACTTAGAAACTTCCCGTTTGCTTTGCAAATGGGAAACAAACCCAGATTTTTTTTTAGTGACTAAGTACAGGTCCCCATGTCTTATTTTCATTAATTGTGAAGGTTTATGAATTGGTTTAGGAAGGCTTTCTGAAAAATAAAACTAACATTTTATTTTTTAACATGTTGCTTTAGTTTGCAGGAACTGTACATGCTTTATAAAACAAAAAAAAGGAAATGGGAAATAGTTTCATGCTATTAATATTGCACAGACAAGTATATATAAAATCACATATAATTCCCTCTCTGTGTGCCTCTTTATCTATTTTAGGTATATATATTTATATAAAAATATAACAAGTTCAGTATCACAAAACTGAATTGATTACCTAAAGATGAAAAAGTCATATCTAATATTTAAGATGAATTTATTTTCAAAAATCAGTATTATATAATAGTCAATATTAATATTTCAAAGCCCAATCTTTTAAAATAAAATGGGAAAATGTTGTTAATATTTTTATGACAGACTTTCCATACTTTTTATACAGTTCTTGCCATCAAACTTGAGTGTTTCTGAAACACCAAAATTTTATATAGTCTTTGAATAAGAAATACTCAGTTAATACTGAGCATAATAATATGTTAATAAATGAGTTAATACTCAGCAGCTCCTAAAAAAAGCTGATATTTAACTGTAACTGTGAAGGTATTATCCAGATACATCTAAAAAGGATTATAATTATTACTGTTATATTGACATCTAGACGGTATGAGCCAGGGCTTGTGTGCTTTATTCATCCTTTCGGTGGAGAACTGGCACTACTAAGGACAAGGGCTGTTTGGCAGAGCACCTAAAACAGCTATCCCTGAGGTTGTTTCCTTTTAGCAGAATCCAGACCAGTGGCATTGCACAAGATGTGTGGGCACAGTCATTAAAATCCACCACTTTTTTAAAAGGAAATGGGAGTCTCGCCTCATCTGCTTTCTCATACTGCCCTACACAAGTGCTCTCATGGTGGTGTGGGAAACTGGTGCCACTAGTTATGAATGATTTTACTATCTGTAAGAAAGAAGTCAAAACAAAGATGCACCTCTGTCTTTTGAACCTCGTAGCAGCTTGTAAAGTCATTGAATGAGTCCATCACTGGGTGGGAAAAGACATATACACCTCTAGAGACTTCTGTCTTGGCTAACAGATGGCAAGTGGGATTAGAAAGATGCAAGTGATGTTTTGTGCCTTAGTTTTTGAACAAACTGTTCAACATTGCCTCATTGCACAGAGTGGTGGGATCTGGATTATCAGGAGACTAAAAGGCAGAGTGCATGTTCTGCCTCACTTAACTCCTGCTACATCTCCTGCAGATGCCACATTATCATCTTGCGTCTTTAATTTTTCTTCTTTGATCCCTTTTTTAAATGTTTTTGAATGGATATGACCTGGCATCTCTTCTGTCATATGGGTACTACCAAAGAGGAAGGGAAGAAGGATTTTCATTGACAAGAATAACAATTCATTTAATCTAAATAAGCTTAGACCTCTCACTTCATTTCTTCCTCAGACAAGATAATTAAGGCAAAGAAAAAATATTGGAAAGAATCCTATTCACACAAATTATCCCAACACTTTAATGCTATGCCTCAATCCATGAGTTTTTATATAAAATTATGCTACAGTGTTACAGGACCAATAAGTATCACCCCTGGCTAAATAAAGCACATGTTGTATGAATATAACAGTATGTGACCATAACACATTATGGGATCATTACTTCCTCTTAGTATTTCTTTTCTAATTCCAGTTTATAGACGATGAAGGATCTTCTATATCAAAAAACTTTCTACTAGGATGAGTACATGTGGTGAATTATTTCTAGATATTAGCTTTTTCAAGGATGTCAGTTCTTGCTCTTACAAATTATCCTTGTACTCTCTTGTTTCTGTTCTTTAACCACTTACACAAATGAAGGCAAAGTTCATGCACACAAGTTATTAAATACTAATTTTTCAAATATTCTTATTCATGAAGCATTTTATCTTCTATTTTCAGACAAGTCTTTCAGACCTTTAAACAAGAGTGGGCATTACATATAGTCATAGGTTTTGTCATTTATCTAATCTGATGAACCAAACCCCAGAAGTTATGAAATATTGCCAGCAAAAAAAAAAAAAATCACACAAGCATTTTGGCACTGGATCTCAAGCCATGATGACTTCTAAACATGGTAGCAGTCAGTAATGAGTCACAAAAGTCTGTTGAATAGCAAGGTATTACAAAATGCTCTGGAAGTTCCACAGAGAGCGTTGGAATATGTATCTCAACTTCGTAATGTGTATTTTTGTCTTTTAAGGTGAACTATTAAAGATTCTTTTTTAATAATGATTTCTTCCCATCTAATCACAACACAGTTAGTGGTGATGAAATTACCACTCACACTCTGGATTTGACCTACCAGAACAGCTCAAAGCCCAAACAAAAAAAACTTCTCACGTTCTTACCTCAAAGAACACAGGTCATGCAGAGAAAAAGTCCTTTTTATGAGTTTTCTATTCAGTCAGCTTCCTTACTCTGGACTGTGTGTATCAAATCCCACAGGTAAGTGGCACATACCACGTGCTCAGGGAAGCTGGAGACTTTGCTGGTGTTGGAAGGTCACTGATGAGGGAAACTTCCTCCACTGCAGGTAGAGCCTGGCTGGGTACCAGCCTGGTGGAAGATCTGCAGAAATTCCTTTCTATTCCCATCTTCCCACAAGTTCCAAGTGGGATTATCCAGCAATGCCTGTGACTCCACTGCTTGTCACGTAACATGTGCGTCCAACTTGGAAAACATATCTGAACCTGTATCAGAACATGTGGTCAGCTCTCCACTGCGAAATTTTCCTCCAAAGCAATGAAAGCTGCAAAATTAAAGTAACTAAATGAGATCATGAGAATCTTGACTCTTTCTATTTACCCAAAATCCCAAATGGAAAGTTTGTCCTGTGACTTGGGAGAAAAGTCATGTTTCTTAACACTTGCTCCAATATTTAGGGTCATCTTTCCTCATGATTAATTCAATCGCTGTATAGGAAGAAGCTGTGGAAGCTGTGAAAGGATCCTGCCCTTCAGTGTGTTGTAAATATGTCCTTTCAGGGAATTCACAAGGAGTGGGAGGAGAAAATATTATCACAGCTTGACATGCTACCTCACTGATAGAAATAAAATTGAATTAAACTTGTACAGATGAAACAAGGGTGACATTTACAAAAATAAAGCTAACGCCACTTATGTCTGGGTTATTTTAGGTCATACAGATAATTCTCTATAACATTAAAAAACCTGCAAATATAAAAGATATTTAAATAAACCTAGTAGTGCCTGTACATTCAAGAGATTCATATTGTTTGGATCAACATGGTACCTGCTTATCCATTTCCATGCTCCTAACTATCCCTTTCTATCATTTATAACCAATGGCTTGTCTGGTTGAGTACTTCAGAAAGATAAAGCAAATTCATTAATGGTGAGAAGTCAATAAAACATAAATTAAAGCATGTCAAAAACCCATGTAAACACTCTCAGCTAAAGGGGCTTTAGATCAGATGAAGCCTTCATACCTAGATTAAGCACCTTAAGCTGCTCACATTGACATCATATGCTCCCTTTATTTGACGTATTTCTTTCAAGCATCCACAAACAGCCAAGTTGTCTTCTGCTCACATGCTGCAGAGGAAGAAAATCCTGTGATTTATATCAAAGACTTTATTGAAGCCCCACAGTGATATCCTTGAAATATTTAGTGACAAAATTCCCATTGATTTCAGTGGAGTCGTGTCTTTTACCTCAACCTGTTCGAGTTTATTTTAGCAGACAGTAGTTGAAGGTGCTGCCTGGCTTTATTCACTATATATTGTTCAATATGCAAAGAAGGGCGATAATCTCACCCTGTTTATCCCACTGCCAGGATTGACTTCCATCAACAAAACTGAAATATATTCTGAAAGGATTCCCAGCCACAGTCTCGGGTCTAATCTGCCCCCCTTTTTCAGTATGAGTTCTTAAATACACGAGAGTTGGCGTCATTTAACATGCCAAAAATCATACAAAATGCCTGTCTCTGCTGGGTACAATGAATCCCAGAAGGATAATGTTAGGTATAAGTGGAGCTACAATGTCTCTCTTACTCACTCTCAACCTGCTTTGAATTCTGCCATTTGCTCCCTGCTGTGAAATTCAGGTTTTTTCTTCTCTGGACCAGATCCAAAACTCATTAAATCCAGTGTGAATTTAAATGAATGCACTTTGCATCATGACTTTAATTACAAGCTTTTACAAGCCCAGCCCTCTGAATGTTTCACCCTGGCTGAAACACTCTTATCTTTGCTTCTTCTGCTATTAATGAGACCAATCCTGTCCATCCCAGCACAGCCTGTTCAAAGACGACTTTTTCAATTACCATCAACTGCCATCTCTATGCTAATAATTCACTGATCTACATCTCTCTAGACCTGTCTCTGTGTGCAAATTAAGGTCTTGGTCTGCCTTTTTAACATTCTCTGATATTTAGCTATCACCTAAAACTAAGCAGGCACATAATTCTCAACCTTTCCTTCCAAGTTTTCCCTTTCTCTTTGTTATGAGCAATATCACCATCCTATCTGATTCAAACCTGGTGTTAACTTTGACTCATGTCAATCCCCAGATCTCTGGATGCCTGGTTTTCCCAAACCTGGATGTTCTATCATCTCTGAAACACAGAATTCCTCCAAGTGACTTGAGTTCTTATCATCTTACCTCTCAATAAATGCAATATTATTTTCCTAGGCCCAAAAAGGGTGCAAACTTATTCCACTTACATCCAGTAAGAATGTCACGAAAAAGAATGTTTTTCTAGCCTGTTGCTTGGACTGAGCCTTTTCCCTCTTGAATAACATACAAACTGGACTTCATTTTCCAAGTGCTTCACAGACTCCTGTCAGTGCATCTGCTGTCACTTCCTCCCTGATGAAACATGAGCCCACATCTCAATCCCTTTATAAACCTTTCATCAAGCCTTTTTGGTTCTTTTGCTTTTGCACAATTGGAAAGTGCTCACCACGGATAAGTACGGAGTTATCTCATTGTCCTCTTAAGGTTTTTTCAGGGAAAAAAATAAAAAGAAGAAATAATTGACAGTGGTCAGACTGCTTGATCATTCATACAAGTGCTTCATTGCTTCTTCCTGCTCCCTGTTAAAGTGTATCTGTTTGCTGTCTCTTCCCACATAGGTGTATCATAGATCTTTGGACAGTGTGCTTTTTACTTTTGCACTCATGCAGCCTCGAGGCAAAAAGGTCTTTAGACACTCTGATGATATTAATATGTAGGAATATTTGTTAAGATTTTGAAAAGGTCAGAAAGCACATGATACAAAAGAATATATTTTTAGTTCTTTAAATCATTGGCCTGATGAGTGAATTTGACTAATACTTAACAGTAAAACAAATAAATGAATGTTTGTATAGCACTCAAGTGATGAGTCCCTGGTCCTTCAGGTACTCAGGTACAGTTAAATAACAGAATTATCTCGCCACTGAAAAGCACAAGCTTTTAATGCCAGTGCTTTATGGCAAATTATATGAGAATGAACAAAATGTTTACTTTATGTAACTTCTGTAGAGAAACGATTTATAGCAATGCACTGTGTAGTCTACATTTATGTAAGGCTTTGTTTAGTGCCCCACAGACCAGGCTTCAACACTTTGTGGCACAAAATCAGCAGTTTTATATGTTCCAATATACAGTCTGGTCCACACTGAAGTGGGACCAAATGCTGATTTTAGGGATATCACTCCCATCACCTTCTCCCATCCCAGATTATTATCTTCTGTTCCTCCCCTTGCACTGCTCTGGTCCTGCCTTGTCTGCAGATAAGGTCAGCCCAGGCTCTGTGCTGTATTTCTGATCTTGGTGTGCTCTCCTAGCAGAAAGGGTAGAATAGTGCACTGATCTGGCCTTTCTCTATGTTTGTCACCGTGACTGCACACCCACATAATCTTTTACCTTATGGTCACCAACATAGAAGAGACTGGACATCACAGGGCCGTCGCAGTCACAGGGCTTCCCTTCCCACTCAGAGTTTTGGAGTCAACACAGGAGAAGTCCTAAAGCAGCAGAGTCACTTTTGTGAACTGCTCTTGTCTCTAAAGGAAATAACTTGGTGGGGAGGAGTGGAATTGGCATTTCTAATAACTGGAAGTGAAACTGTCACCTCTGCTCGATCCTTATAAATATCTGATTTCCTTATAGTAAACAGTTGGGGTGATTTTTCTATTAGGTGCATAGTAAGGAAATGTGCTGTGGTGATGTTTTGATGTTTACATATTGGCTTGTAAGCAAATTTCACTATTAAGTCATAAGTACTTGTACCAAAACTGCTTCGACAACTGACTTAGCAGACAGTAAATGGAGACAACCAGAACGGATCCATTTAAAAATAACTCCACTCTGAAATTAATTGGAAAGTGCGGATGCAGCTTATAAAATTGCCTATGCTCATTTTGTATCCTCTCCAACACCCCAGCCAGAAGTTCCCTGGTCTATGTAGCATATTCCTTACCTTCTCAGTTCCTCATCTTCCTTTACTGACCTTTTCAGTTTCTTCTTCATGGTCTCTCAAATACAGCATTCAGCATTCAAGACATGGGAGCACAGATCTACACAAGAGTATGAAGATGTTTTTGCTTTTGTTCTCTGTTCCCCCTCTAATAACTTTTCACATTCTGCTTGCTCTTTTAATGTGGAAAGACTCTATTAGTGGTTCCTTTTTATGTGCTGCAGCTCATACTGAGAGAAGAGTAAGAAATGTTATGACATAGCTGTAAGTCAGTCCAACCTTGGGATTGTTTGGATTATGTATGGAAAGGAACAGTTAAATTTTTTGTATTTTTCAGTGAAGATAGAGAAAGTAGCATGAGTTGATCCCAGACATAGAAGTGATGCCTGGAGTCCATGTAATAGCTCTGCCAGCCCTACCCTGCTGTATTCCTCCTATTCTGCCACTGCTGGGCATCCCCTGCTATTTGTGCCAGATAGTGGGGTGGGGTTTATGGCACAGACCAAAAATCTGCCAAGAATCTAATTCCATAAACACTTCAGCAGAGTCCCAGGACAGTTTTAAAACTTAGATTTCTGGCAACAAAAGGATGAGGGTGTAAATCTACAGGAACTACTTGCTGCAGACTTTTAATGAAAACACAACACAACGAGTTCACTAAAGATAACTAGATTCAATGCTTGGGCTAGAAAGTCCATCATTCATCAAGGAAGCATGCTGAAGACAAATCTATTCATACAGAATGAAAACACACAGAAGACAGTTTGATGAAAGCTGTTTTGGAAAGGGTTTTGGACTGCTTTGGGCTGGGGGGAATTGTAGGAATTCTGTTATTTAGAAAACTTGTGGCAAGTTTCATCTGGGAGAGGTCATCTGGTTTTGTTTTGAACCCAGAATTCCTTGACCTAATAGCTGCGATACATCCTATTTAATGTAAAGCAAATTGAACAAGTTGAAATGACTGCATCTTGACTGTGAACATTTGACTTCCAAATACGTGCCCTAAAATCTTATTCTGCATAGATGTGAACTTACAGATCATTGGCTGACTCCTTTTATATTTTGTCTTGATTTAAGCTAAACACCTTAATTTTTTAGTCCTGCTATAGCTGGGTAAGTGCTGGACTCCTGAAAAGCACCACACATTTTTAAAGATGTTAGTGCAAACAGATTAGCTTCTGAAAATCTGTTTTTTGGCATCCATCTCCATCGGTGTATTGAGTTTACACAGTAAGGTTTTGGTAGCAGGGATGACTACAGGGGTGGCTTCTGTGAAAAGCTGTGAGAAATTTCTCTGTGGTCAATGGAGCCAACGCCAACCAGCTCCAACACAGACCCACTGCTGTCCAAGGCCAAGAATGGTAAAAAAACCCCTGCACAACAGCAACTGCAGCTGGAGAGAGGAGTGAGAATATGTGAGCCCTGCAGAACCCAAGGTCAGCGAAGAAGGAAGGGAAGGAGGACTGCCTCCTGTGGGAGGTTTCCCATGCTGGAGCAGGGGGGGAGAGTGTGATGAGTCCTCACCTGGAAGGTGAGGTCAAAGATTAGAAACTCATTAACGGATGGTTATGAAGCTTCTCTTGAATGTGACATTCAAGCCCCAAATTGTGATATTTATTATCCTTATTTGATGTTGGAGACCAATCAATAACATTTGCTTATTGGTTATCTACCAAGATTGAGAAGTTTCCATTCATAAGGGATAATGAATCACACACTGAAGAAGTCCCTCTCCCCTGCAAGTCTAATTAAATATTGCATTAGCTGATCAATAATAACGAGATTTAGAGGGGGTATGGGACACTATGCCATTAAGCTGATGACAGGAGCAGTTTAGTTTTTAAAAATTTGTCTTTGAGAAAAGATAGAAAGATGGTCAAGATTTTTCAAAACATAATTCTGCATACTTTTTCTAAGAAAGACCTTTTTTAAGCAGGGAATTGAGTCATTCCTCAGCAACAAACCAGCTGAAACAATTGCTTTTTGACAAGAATTAAACATCGACTCTTATTTTGAAATCCTTGCTCTACTTAAACATAAACAAGAAGAAAGTAAAAACTGACATTGCCAGTAAAAACAAAAGTTAAGTTTCACTTTGTGCTCCCAGGAGGGTTCCCTTCAGCAAGGAAAGGACTTGCACCTCCTATAAGTACTGCCAGCAGCACCGATGCTGTGTACATGCCAGTAAGGACACCTCAGTCCAGGGCATCTTTGTACCCACAGGGATGGAAACAGGGACTTACTTTGCCTGGTGGAAATGGCCCACATGGACCAGCTGCATTCCACTACTACATTCCAAAGTCTTCTGAATTACAAATGGCTCTGCTTCCCAATGCAGACTGGTTCATTAGCCTCTTTGATGACCAAATCAATTAGCAAATCACCACCACATTATATCAGGAAAAAACAGTCACTGCTGAAGGGGTATTAACAGTAAGCTTGAAAGTTTATTGATTTAACTTCACATTTTAAAGTCTTTTTTTTTTTATCTCTAGTGTCCACTTTCACCCTATTTGTGCCTGCAGTACAGTGCTTTATAACTTTTTCTCCCACATAGACCCAAAAATCGCTGCCTGCAAGTTACCTCAGGCTATTGCTGACCATATAGCCTAGTAAGATGACAAAAAATTTTCTTAACTGAAGAATATACCTTACTCAATAAAGTAAACAGGAGATTAATTTGGCTAGCAGGGAATAGTAAGTTGCCAAAGGCAGTTATAAATCTTTTTAAGTTTTTTTGGTTTTTTTTAAACTTCATATTTGATTTAGAGCCTTGTAAAAGTCTTTTGCTTTTAGAAATACAAGTATGCTTCAATACTGAAAATAGAAAAGCCATTTAGTGCACTGTCTTGTTCAGCTACAAATATTCATCATAAGTATCATCTTTGTCTCTTCACTTTCTCTTGCTTCTCATAGTCTACTGATAGACAAATGGTTTGTTCCTCCCCTTGTCTTATCTGCCTTTTCTGTGCACTAGACAAAAAATGAGATTTAGTATCACAGTTGCATAGTAATTTAATAAGCAGACCTCAGAGAACAAGAAAAAAAAAAAAGGAAGAAAGAAAAATGCTAAAATACTGCTCAGAAAGAGAAACTGATGGACCTGTTCATAAAGAAAAAAAAAAAAAAAAAGAGCCTGGGAGCCCTGAGGAGTGATATGGACTGAAGACAGTGAAGCTTCTGAATACCAACTGAGCAGCCTCCTCAAACAGCTTATGATCCCCCAGAATAGGCATCCTTAAATTTTCGCAGTTAAGGGAAGCATTCTTGCAATATGAATGACTCAGCCTGTAGCACTTTCCTCAAAGTGGGCATTACCATTGGCAGTGTAGCCAGTGGTGCGGATTAAAGCAAATCCTTAGGTCATGAATCCCTGGGATAATTTGACATCACACCAAAGGAAGCCAGCACTGCAGCTGGAAATCACCTGTGTTGGAAATTCTTGCTCAAATATATAGAAAGAAAAGCTTTCTGCACTCATCTGCACTGGGCTTTTTGATCAAGAACGTGATCACTAAGGTGTTGGTCTTCAGACAGGTCTAAGCCAGTGTGCCCTCTATGATTCCAGAACCAGCTCTGTGTGTTGGACCTGACTTTGCAGTAGAGCAGTTGCAATGTATTTTTGCCTCTATAATATCCGGAAAAAGTGTAACTTTGGCCTTGGTGAGGATAATTAGTGTAATTTGCAGCAGGCAGGATTAACCAGACTCTTTCATCTCCTCCAAGCCTACAAACCATATTAAAATAAGGCTTTCCAATCACCAGATACTCTCCCCATCTTGCTCTCTTTTTGCCTGAAGTATGCTTCTCTATTACTTACTTTCTTCATACAGCCTCCCTTTTTCCTCACAGACATCCTTGGGCCTGCATTGTACCAGATAAAAGAGGCATCACATGAAAACAAGCCCTATGTTGGTGTTAATGGACATTTCAGATTTGACATAGCAACACACTGCAAGAGCTGCTTTCCCTGTGCTGGATCTTACCTGGCTGCTGGAGGACAGGGCAGTGCTGCTCAATTTTTTTGCCTCTCTTTCACTTCAGCCATAACCTCAGGTGTTGCTGCCTGTCCTAGAAAGTAAAACAGCCTGTGCCGTTTTGTAGCTTCTTGTTGATTAAACAGTAGAAACCGAAACACTCATGTTTAACCCCTGAAGTTTCACTTAGGATTTATACTTCACACTGTCTGGCACAGTCTGCCTCTCTCTACTTGTGTTCTCCAAGAACTGCAGAAGAAAATAATCTGGTTCGAAATACAAAGTTTTACTTGATACAGTATAATCAGCATGAGCAACTCAGTGAAACACACCAGTATTACTTGAAGATAAACCTAAACTGTGGACTGTGAAACTGAGCTAAGCTGAGGTCCAAGGGCTCTTAGGTGTCTAATTAAAGTTCAGGCTTTATTAGAAGGTTTAAAAAAAATTAATACAAATCACACTTTGGGCTTCAAAAGCATAGGGCATGCCTGCTCAGAGCTCTAGGGTTTTAGAAATGACACTCATGCAGATGACTGTTTTCTACGTAATACGATAAAAGTAAGCTTTTTTCTCCCATAATTAAAAAAAAATCAACTTAAAAATAAACAGTATTTATTGCTATTTAAAAGTAGTATGTATAAAAACACTCTTCATAAAATGAGGTTTATGAGCAGTTAAAAACTAAGAATATCCTTCCAATACATAAATTGTTGGATTTAAGTAATTAAAATCCACATGTACATTATCTTTCAGGCATAAATTTTCTCTCTCATTCAGACCAGAGACTATTTTGACACACTAACTGACTCCTTATAAGTTGTAACTGGTATTTTATTTGGAAAGGATTAAAGCCACAATTTATTAGTAACAAATTCAGCAGAAATGAAGTTAAAATACAATGTGTATGAATTCAATGCAATAAATTAAGAGTCCTCTTTGTAAATAACCTGCACTTTTTTTTAATTTAGTGGAACTAGAAGATCAGGTCATAAGTTTTATATTTTTATTACGGTTTTCTTTCAAGACTATTATAGTTCCTTTTGCTAGTTCCTTGCTTTCAGGGCATCTTCAGAACAATTGGGAGGAGAAAACAAAGGAAGAAGCCTTATCAGTTATTTAAGCTGATATCTTCCACTACCACCGAAGAGATATTTTGACGATACAGTTTTCATTACTAAAATGCTATAGCATAATAAATTAATTCTATGTTGTGCACTTATCTATTAGACACATTACTACAGAAAAATAAAAATGTTAATTATTCATTATCATCTCTCTGATTATTTGTTGTGGCTGATAATTACATTGAATGTATTTTATATCAGTAATAACCTTCTGTCTACATTTACAACATATCATATCTGGGGGGCTTGTCAAGGTTTTTCCCAAAGCCTTTTCTTTATTAAGACACAGACCTCATGAGTACATAACCTTTATGTTGAAGGCTGATTTTCCTCTTTCATATAAAGTACAAATATTATAGATTAATTAATCCAATGTGATTATAATTTAATCACCCTTCTTCTGCAGTCACAAGGGACTTGGTTATTATTCAGTGGCTCATTCATATTGTTATGGAGAATAAATGCAGTCATAAAAATGTTTGTGTGTCACTGAATTCATACAGCTAAAAAAATCTGAATATCAGTAAACAAAACCCACTATTTTTCTTTCAACACAGAAGCTTTGTGATCTTGCAGGCTCTTATTTTCCACCTCTTAACCATTTTCATCTGTTCAATGTCTTGGTGTAGAGTCTCCATTTCTGAACAGAGCAATACATGCTGCTCCCTTTCCAAACAATAATTAACTTGATTTTTAAGAGGCGGACTCAAAATTGAAGTGTGGATCCTGTGCACACCTGACCAAATGCCACTTGCCCCAGTCCATTTTTAAAGCAATGACTTACACATTCCACTCATGTCTAGCCTATTCCACTTGATTTTATTGTCAGAGAAAATGATTACTTATTAATCTAACTCTTCTAATATTTGCTTTTATGCCATTTCCTTAAAGTGTACCCTGGACCATATTCCTATCACCATGGAAATCCTCTTGGATTATTTTTATTTCAAATTCTATGAGCTCTTTGAATGCTGAATCCTCTCAACATTTATTTTAGAAGGACAGGGGAAAAAAAAGAAATTTCTTTTCATGAGACCTTTGAACAAAATGTAATTTGAAAGTGTGAATGAAAGTAATGTTTAATAAAAAATGAATATTTGAGCTACATGACTTTGGGACAATGTTTCATTAAATTAATCAATTTTAATTTTTAATGAACTTTGAAAAACTAAGGTAATATTTCACAAATCTACCAGATGGAAGCAAAAGTTATGAGTGATACAAATAAGATATTTCTTCTGCCTCATCTAGGAAGTCTTAATAAGTTCTACTGTTCAGAAAGCAAGTATTAAGTGCTGAAATAAATACTATCAGTCCAAATGGATTGATCAATAAAAATGCAGACAAATCAGAGTGTAGGTTAAATGAACAAGAAACACAGAAACAACTGAATTATTTGTATGAATATAACATGGAAGAAGTCTTGGATCTGTGTGAGCTGCTTAGCGATCCAAATTGAGTGTTTTTAAAGGAAACAGTAAATTTTCATTGGGCCAAATGAATCTGTACACTGGACATTTCAAATCTATTTTTCCTTAATTTCAAAATTATGCTTGCACTGCCATGATTTTATCTTGCACTAGCATGAAAATCCAGGCAGCTCTGTGAATGTGAGAAATGTGTATTTTTTTCAAATGCAGTTCTACTACTTTCTTCAGAAAAAGCTCACATAGGAAAGCCTGGGTATGGCTGGGGTTGTTGAATTCTGCAGCCCAAGAGGGGCAAGGCTTCTTCAGCTACATGCTCAGGCTTGTTCCTCCCCAAACCACCTTGATCCTGAGTGCTGCCTCATAGAAAAAACATAATCTTTTTCCTTTTTTCCAAGGCACTGAAATTTTTAAAGGCAGCAATAGAACCTTACAGGCCTGGAAACAACAGACAATAAGCTCCATACGGTGGAGTTCCCCAGGTACAAATTGATTTTTCCTCCAGTTTTCTCCTCTGCCAGTGGAATGAACACAAGTGTGAGCTCACAAGGAGCTAGGACACGATCTAGTAATTTAAAGCATGGTTAAAGAACATTGAAACTGGAGCAACTGCGGCGTGGTACTTTCCAAGCTCTTCATTGCCTCAATACGAAAATTACATGGGTGGTCCTCCTTCTTCTGCTCTATCCCAAGCACTGGAATCTCCAAGTGCGTCTGAGGTCTTAGACACAAGCTACCAGATTAGATGAGCAGTTTTTACACAACCAGTTACACAGGTATCCTGAATACCAAACAGCAGCTTCAACTAAACTGAGCTGATCTCAGATCATCTATGATATGCAACAATTATGTTTAGAAAAACCTTCCAGACGTGATCAGAAGTGAGTGATAAACCTAAATCTAGATAGGAAAGAAGCCAAATTGGAAAGATCAGAAGATAGAATCAGTGGAAAAGTACAATTGCTGTGTTTGAGAGTTGTATGGACAAGACTTCCTTTATGCAGGTGTACTGCTGAAGACAGCGGTGCACATCTCTACTGGAACATTTATGGTGTTTTGGAACAGATTTCAGAATACTCTTTTTTAACGTAGAGTGCAATAGCATGTCCTTAAACTCTTACTTCAACTGGTGCATAGAGAATTGAAGGAAATACCATCCTTCTCTTGTCCTTCTATCTATCTTTTGGTATTTATTTTTTACATCTTTTTACCACTATTAGTAATCTCCATTTGCCACCTACAGAACCCAGACCTGCTCTAATTTCTCATGATGTTCACCAACTGCTTTTAAACACAGATTGTAAAGGACAAACCTGGGCTTGGGTATCAACTCCAAAACCAACCTCAGATCCCAATAAGTCTGGGAATTCAGCAGCTCAACACAACCTATACTCTTTGTTCTGTTATTATCTTTGAACGCTGGCTACCTGGGCACAAGACAGTGTTATTTATGTAACTGTAACAATACAATAACAACTGCATATTTCACCCATAATTGTCCTACACAGTTCTGCAAACAGAGGAAGAAAAATTCCTTCAGCTCAGAGACTTCGTGTACTAGACATGATGATCTAGTTGTGAAAGAGTCAATTATCTCTCAATCTCTTTTCCTTAATATCTAATCTTGTGGTATGAATACAAAATTTCTATACCAAAAAATCAGACAAACCTGGAGTGTCAAATTGCAGTGCATAATTCTAAGTGCCTGTACAAGTTATTTCCATTAAATTATTCTCTCTCAAACTGGAATGCATAAGATGATCGAAAACCACTCTGGTTTAAGAGCCAGGAGAAAGGGACCTGTCTGTGAAACTGAGAGCTGTGAATATTCAAGCCAGGCAAAGTATCTTAAGTGTGGGAAAATGAAACCCACATCTGACACGACATAATTTTAACATCATCCTTCACCCCTCTCTCTTTTCTTCTGTTTTTTAGCCACATCTATTGACACACCCATGCTCAGGATGCAGACTGTAAACTCTTGCGGGTAGATTTCTTTGCCTTCAATGAAGCTGCATCACGTACTATGGTGGTCTGCTAAATCAGTAATTTTACTGTGCAAAGAATTAAGATATAGTTTACTGACAGCAAGAAGAGTTTTTTGCTTTGATTCACACCATAGCAGTACATTAGGACAGTTCATGGCCTCCCAGTGCTCTTGAGGGCACCACAGTGGGGGAATTTGCACTCATATGCTCTATTTTTCTCAATCATTAGCATCACTGCCTGTTTTGTCATGGTAGTGCTGACCCAGCCCAACCTCGTTTAATGTCTGCAGCCTGACAAGATCACAGCTTGAGGAGATAGGGCTGAAAGTTGTGTTGTTTTTCAAGTACAGTTTCTTTTAAACCACCAGCATGAGAAATGTTTGCTGGTGAACATGTTTACACAGCTCTTTCCCTTTCAACATAAAAAGGAAGCTATTCCAATGGTACAAAAAAAGAATGGTAAAACTGAGGTCCCCACGAAGACAAGTGGTGGCCATTGTAATAAGAGTGTTTTGCAGCTACAGAGCCTTTCATCTAAGGATTTCAAATTCCTTGCAAAGATTGATTAATTAAGGCTCACGGTGAGAGTTCTGTGAATCATCAAACCACAAGCATTTCACACCTCACTGACTTGCAACTCAGAGAAGCTCTTGATGAACATGAGCTAAGTTCCATGAGACTTGAGGGAACTTAGATCAACTCCAGTGGGTTGGCGCTGAAGTCATTTTTAAGATGTGTAAATTTAAAGGGAAGCCAGGTGAGCAATCCAGAGCGCTTTGTTAAGAAGCGCAGTGAGTGATCCCTGGGAAAAGCCTCCTCCTAGATGCTCAGACTACTGCGCTCTGGAAGTTGATAAGGTGCTAGCAAAATCAGTAGTGCACTCCCATGGAGAAGAAAGAATCCTTTAAATCTATTTAAAAAGCTTAGTCCTATTTCATTGATACTTGTTTTACATCAGTGTAAAGCTGAATGTCATTTCCCCTTCTTTTTGCAGTACCTGCAGCCATTGTCCTTGACCCAAAGCAATGTCAGAGCACAGAGGACCTTAGTAGTGGGCCAGTCTGTCTCCTGCATGTTGGATGACTTGCACAGCACCTGAGGCCTCTTAGTAGCTCTCCCATCAGCCCGTTCCTTCCCCCTGGCACCATTGCATCACCTCTCTGGTTATGCACTTCTCTGGAAGCTATTCATTTCATTTTCAAGAACGTTTACAGGACTATAACTACAGACATTTAAAATCCTGATTAGTATTTTCTCTGTCTTAAGCACTGTTATAAAATATTCCCTGGTCATGCACAGCTTATAAAAAATGGTTTATACATAAGAATGTAGGCGCCTATGTTTTTAGTTAAAAATAATGGTTTGGTTAGTCATATTTTACAGTTGCTAATTACTCTACAAATGCCATAACCTGTCTGAATGGTAACTGCTCAGTAAAAGGTTTTGTTTTCTTTAAAACATGTTAAGTAATTCAGTGTAATACTACATGTGTCAGGCCAATCTATTATAAAATTTAAATGTTTTATATATATAGATACACACATATTTCCTTCTGTTATTGTTGGCTGAGATGATCAATTTCATTTGAAAGTAAATAATTTCTTGATTTTCTCCAAACTCTGAGCTTTCTCAGTTGTTTATTTGGATGTAAATTGAGCATAACTGCAGAAATTGTGGTGTGGGAAGACCACTGGGCCTCTTCCTGATTTTAATGACAATACAGTGACCTGTTGGAATAGCAAAAGAATGGTAATTAATGAAATCCACGCAACTCCTTTGATTAAGTTCATTTCTGGCGTATTTCTGGCACAGTCGCATACTTTGCATACACAGATGGGAAATATGTTTAGCTCCACATTACTGCAGAGTTGCAGAGAAATGCAAAAACGTGTGTTTTCAGTGATCGCTTCATCTTCCTTTCATTTATAAATGGTTGGTATTGGTAGCACAGAGCAGATCATAGCTTAGGCACTCTGCACTCCTGTTGGAGCTGCTCTTTCCCAAATACATCCAGCCTACCTGGCCCCAAGTTAGCTTTGTGGTGTCCCCCCAAGGCCAGAAGCAAGGCCCTATCCCTCTCTATCCTTTGTTCCTCCCCCATGAGCAGCCTAGATCAGGTTCAGGAAACGGCCACAGCCACAGCCCTTGTGACTCTTCTTCCCCATTCTCCTCCGGTTTCTTTAGTCTTGCTTTCAGTGTCCTCTTTTGAGAATCCTTCAGATTTTGTTCCCCAAAATCTTTTTTAATTGTCTTCTCCTTCAGGCAACCTCAGCAACAAATTGAGAACTGTAGGTGCTATAGCAGCAGTTCATCAGCTGAGTAGCGGAATCTGTAAGTTTAACTGCCATCCCTCCACTGGTCCAGCTTCCCCCCATGAATACAGAACTTGCACCAGCTTCTTGTATAATTCCCTAAAAGTTACAATTTAAAGTTCTAGATATTATTAATTATAGCAGTAACCCAAGAGGTGGGGAATTTAAACTGTCATAAAATGCTTCAGCAAAAAACTCATTACAGATACAGCTGTGAGCTCTCCTGTATTATTCCAGAATGCTAAAAAGACCTCTGTTTTAAAATAATTTTCATTTAGGAAACTTGAGCAAGCAGAGATAATAATGAAACACACCAGAGTCATAAATTACTCTCTGAGTCTCCTGTAAGCTGTTTTCAAGACACTAAGAAGTACAAAATAAATAGTATAAGAAAAGAAAGTTGTGACAGAACAAAGAAGAAAAAACTACAAAACCACCTCTGCACTAAATCTTTTTCTCCTTTTTAACTGTTATGTTTCCTTCACTTGAAGACACACCAGAATATATGGCTATAGCCTGAGTCACACAAAGCTTGTAGATATTCTGAATGAAGCCTTTTTTGAAATCATATGAAGGACTTCGAAAGGAAGTCTCAGATCTCTGTAGAAGAGCAGAAATAATTAAATGTGGTTTTTTCATATAGGACAGAAGTCCAAATTAGCATTCATTCCTAAACCTACCATCAGTGATTACAGTTGGTTGTGAAGGTGTTCTTTTCCTGGTAGAACACAGACCACAGTTAAGTTACATGTTGTCAGACATTTCTAAGTAGAGGCATTAGGTGATTTTAGGGGAGTAAGGAAGAGTTCAGATTTCTGACAAAGCTTCAGTGGCTTCTTTTCATTCTGGGTGAATCAATTCTATCTTGCCAGGATTTCCAAGGCTCATCTCCCGGGAAGGAATTTTGATTTAAAAACAAAATGAAAGATACGTGCATTGCTTGTCTAGAAGAGCCAGTCAACTATCAAAGAGCAAGATATCCTACTTTCACCCACATGCCCACAGGCAGTGGCCATCCCCATAACCAGTGCTGACTCAGAGAAGCAGGGGGGGAAGCAGAGTTGCCTTGACAAGCAGAAGAAAGGTCCCACAAACACCCTGCCAGTACTGCAGGGTCAGTTCATCTTGGACAGGTGCACAGTGAAATGTAGCACCCCTCTACTGTACTGCACACCAGATCTGGCATGCCTGGTGCAAGTAGTTTGGCCAGCTGTCAAGAGCTAAGCTTATTGTCACTGGCTCCAGTACAGCCTCTTTCAGAGCCTATCTCAGCCCCCGCTTGCTCAGTTCCATTTGATCTCTGCATGTAGGATCCCTCATTAAAGGCTGGTGGTGAAGAAAGTTGTGTGACCTCTTACAGTTGCCTCTGCCATGTGGAGAGACAACCCCCTGCATTTACCAAACCAAATTCTTGACTAGTTCAGCACCCATGAGTTGTGCCAAGGGCTGGTCTGCTCTTGCTCAATTTCATCAAATTCTCCCTCGTGGGGAGGAATGTTACTGACACTGCTGTGAACTACTCGTGCCTTCAACATCTGTGGGAGGCCATTTCAAAGGGTAGGCTGTTCTGTTTTTAAGATGTTCGGATGTTTCATACTGGTTTTATTCCCACTAGCAGTGCCTCACAGGACCGCTTTGGCACAACACACATTAACAAAGCATTGCCAGTGTCTCTGGTGGATGTAAAACCTGTAAAACAAAAGCATTTTCTCCTGTCCACCTTCTTTCCCAAATTTCAGTGAAAAGCAGAAATCAAATATCTTTTGGTTATAATTTTATCTTTTGTCCTATTTCTTGTTTGCATACTGCCACCGTTTCAATTGCCTTTAACATGAATTTTATCTCCCAGACTGTAGAAGAAGGTCCAATATTATGTCTCTTAAGACAGCAGGCCATTCTGGGAATTGTAAAACTCTCAAAAGCAGCCCTACCCAGTAAAGTCAGTAATTTTCCAAGGAGGTTGCAAATAGTTTTTGCTCAATGAATTCAAACCATTTGTGAACTCTAGCTGTCATCCACTTATCCTCAGTAGACACCAGAAAAGCTGGCTGCCCCAGCATTACATCCTGACTTCATTCAGAGACTTTAAAGCCTCAGAATTTCTTTTGGTAAGATCTCCTACCCAGTGCAGGTAGCAGGTCCCTCAAACTTGTCCAGGAGCAGTTGCACTTGAATCCTTCGAAGCACTGTTAGCAGCATTAGCAAACATAGAGGAAACAGGATATTTTGCATTATTAAGGCAGAAGACAAAGGAATTGTTGATCATAGTAAGAAAATCATGCATGTATAAATGATTACTTTGTCTATATCTCCTCTTAGGCAATAGATGATACAGAGACAATCAGATATTTGCAAGATACAAGGCAGATATTCAATTTAATTAAAATAAATATTCCCAAAAAGATATCAAAAGCCAAGCAGGGTTCCCATTTAGACAGATAACGGCATTCCTTTGTTAATAAGGTTCTTGATTTAGGGCCTCAAAAGAGGGAATTAACTTATTATCATAGGATAAATGTTCTCTACTCACTATGAGATATAAAACCGGAAACTCTCTAAGGTGACAGAACTCAGAATTTTTGAAATGCGGTATTTTGGATTTTTGCTAAAAACGAACCTTATTTAAAATACCTGATGGGCAGTGGTTGTAATGATTGAAAGAAGGCATTTCCAATGCCGTTTTTCTGGGTACCATTGTCCCCAGATTTCAGCCCTTGGAGCTGTCACACAGCATGAACTCCCAGCTGGTCCCACCATGTCCTCGGTCCCAGGCTGGGAGAGTTATGTTGAAATTACCTATATATGTAAGAAGTTATTTATATAAATAAATGACAAGGAGACATCCTTTGCAGTTCTGACATAGACAGAAGTATTCTGGCAGAAAGTAGTGATAACTTTGTACCATTAAATACAGCCACTGGAAACAGCCATGAATGAATATTTCATCAGCCAAGATGCCATTTTCCTAAGGAGAGAAACACAGCAAAAACCCAGTCCTGTGAGGTCAAATCCATGACAGGTGTAAGTCCAGATAGTCCCTGGACTGCAAATGGAGTTTACATGCAATTTACACCAGATGGGAGCCTGACTTTACAAAGCAATGGCTGGAGGCTAAATGATATTCTTGAAAGTTGCAAAGCCTTGGATTATGAAATCTGTCTCAATATATTTCCATTTCAACTCCTTCCAGTATAGTTTGCTCACAGCAGTCTGAATGCAGAAGAAACATCTATTTCATTATCTCAAATAGTTTATAAATGCTTTTTAAATTATTTGCACAGTGTAAGGACCCCAATGCACCCTAACAACTGTTTGACCTGAATATATTAAAAATATTGTAATGTTTTGCTACATATCCCAAGGCAAAAAAAAGAAAAAAACTTTAGACAAAAATCAGGGTATGGCTTATTAGTTTTCTCTTCACTGCTTCTTATAACGGTTTATTTGACAGAGCATAAAGATAGTGGTAAAATCCTAAGGTAAAGGTTAAACTCTGTTTTATTATGTTTACAGGATTTAAAGGGTAAATCAGGAAGTGCTTATTTAACATCAAGTGAAAGTGGTGGATTAGTAACCAGACCGAGACTTAAAAGCATCCTTAATCCTTAAAATCTCTGAGGGTGAAAGGTCACTCTTTAACACCAGGTTGTGTAAAGAATGAAGCAGACAGAAGCTTCTGTTTCATCATTGCCCAGTTAATCCACTGAGGAAATGAGCAGCATTGGTTTTTTGCTAGGTAAACTCCTCCTAAAACCAAGGAAACAGAGGAAAGCCTGAACAGGAAATAATTAAAGCAGGTTTATTCCATGAACACAGAAGAGCAGCACAGGAGATATTTTAAACTGTTTTAAAAATGACACTTCTGTGACTATTAATTGTCTACCGTGATTACATTTTCATTGCTCCTTATTTTCACTATTCTTTTAATTATTAAATTAATGCTCAGTATTTTATTTGGAGAAAGAAGCAGAACAAGACAAACATTTTCAGAGGCACAATGGGTCACTTCCAATAGCCACCAGTTTATGTTCTGTATCTTTTGGTATCTTGTGGATTAGAGAGCACAAATGGCTCTCATAAATACCCTACCTCTTTTCAACTCAGGACTTCTGGAAAAAAAATTAAATGCAGCTCTTTTATTGTGTTGCCACAGCAATATGTGTCAAAGAAATAGGTGCAGGGAAATATAGTTTGTAACATCTCTCCTCTTTAATCTCTGCTAGAAGGTAGAAGGCATTCACCAATTGTTTCAGCTGAGATTAAAATAGGGTTTGAAGTTCCCAGTAGCTAGGATGAAACATAACTCAAGGAAGCTTTTCTCTACAAATGCAATATAAAGTATAGTATGTTAAAGAAAATGTTTAGAGCCCACTAGTTAGTAAATATACCCACTTCTTGTATAGACAAGTCTTAACTTTTTTTTTTTCCTTTCTGAACAATCAATATGAAAAGACAAAGCTCTCACATATTTCAGCTACTAGGGAAAGAGTATTTTCAATACTAGCAGCCTTTCAATATTTATATTGAGCTTGCCTTTATTAAATCACTGGTGAAAAATAAGAGGATCCACCCAAGCTGTAGTTTCATCATATAAAACAGCGTAGACATTTATCTTATAAAATTGCAGAAGTGTAGCTCCACATAAGCTGATGGAGCTGAGCTACATTTGGCATTAGAATCTCGTTTTCTTGCCTAAGGTGTTTATGACGCATACAGTTGCTAATAGCTCATGCAGTTCATTTTTTACAGAATCTGTGGTTTAAGCACAATGCTTAGTACTTCTAAAATATTACTTTTCTTTTTTTAAAAATTGCAGAGTGTTTAATGTGAATTATGAAGAGTGCTTAGCTGCACGCATTTGAGACCTGCCTAAATTTTTCATGGTATTAATCCCAACCTTTGTGGTTCCATTTTATTGAAACATTTTCTTAATCAAGAAAAATAAAAGTCAGAAAATCACGTTTTGTAAACTAAAATGAACGTTTGGGTTCTTTGGGGCTACTTACAGGTATGCATGCTCACAGCACCAGCACAGAGCTGGAATAGCCTTTCTGTAATCAGGGCAGATCAAACGTTGAAGAAAACATCCTTTAATGCAAATAAAGGGATCAAAAAGCTCATATAGCATTTCTTCTATCTGCTTGGATACTTTCAACTTGATTTCCTAAAGAATTGATGTTTATGTGACAAAATCATCTATTCTTTTTCACCACTTCTTGTTGTTTTCAACCCAGTGGTCACTTCTGAAGGTATTTGACAAATGAACAGTAATCCCAGAATTCCTAATCAGGTTTCCTAAAATTTCATTAGGAGAAATCATTTCACAGAGGGCAGAGATACTTAAGTTACCCAGCTCATGGCAAAACTGAATCAAGTGCTTTTGAGAGTTCACAGTGAGGAGAAACCTCTAAAATGCCTGAATTGTGAGGACACATTCAAAACAGCTGACAACTATAAGTTCATAGGAAAGCAGGACTTGTTAGTTCTGAAGGCCATAAAAGTGTCTATTTTGTTTACTCAGATACCACGGCTTTGCTGGTCCATCAGCACACATACATATTCAGCAGCAGTAGTACAAAGTACAGAGCTGCAAACCAAAACCAGCTAAAACGCCCTGATTACGGGCATCAGGAGATACTAGCTATTTCTAGGTGACTCTTAGTTTTCTCAGTGAGGGATAACAGATGGTTTAAAGGATTCTGTTTCAAAGCTATTTTTGAAGGAAACTATTTATATGTGATGAAGTATTTAACAAAATAATAAAAAAAAGATAATTTCGGAAAACAGAAAGAATATTATTAATTTTTCTGAATAAAAGAGGTTGTGAAAAGAACTGAAATTATTCCAGAGCAGGGTTTTTTTTTGCGTAATTAGCAGCACTTAGCACCTATGTGCTACCTGATATCCAAAAAAGACTTTACAAATGTTTATAGTAAATTCTACTGCTTCTGACCACTGAAGTCTGGTCTTCAAACCACGGCTATTGTAAGAGTTAGAAAAGGAGGAGCAAACTAACAAATGAGGCTTAAAGTCCCAACTTCCATGGCCTGGATTCTTACACAGTTTGCATGGCAATAATGCCTCCCCATTTCAGAGTTTATATCACAAAGCCAGTCTCTTACCTGATCCTACCTACTTCAGCACATTTACAGTATGAATGGGAAATGAAGCATAAGACCACTATTTAGCTTGTAGTCAGTAAGATTTGAGGCAAACAGTTTGAATCCCTTTGACCTGAGTCCTCTTTGTTAAAAGAAATAAAAAAATAAATTCAAGCTGCAAAATTAATTACATCAGAGCCCAGCAGACAAGGAAGTAAGTAATTCTGCAGAGTCTCCCTGCTTTCACAAGCTGAGAATCCAGAAACACCCAGTACTACCTCCATACTAGAACCAGGTATGTAAAAAGTCACGTCTTATGTTTATAAATTATCCAAAAACAAGCTGTGAGAAAAAAACTTTACACTTATTCATCAAAGAAACTTGCTTGGGCTGTAGCTTCCTCATTTTGACTTAATTTACCCTAACAATAATTCAAGAGTATCATGGCATTTGTTAGTAATATAATGTAGCAAAAGCAGACAACACTTTCCCAAACAGCAGACTTCCCGACACAATTTACAGCAAAGTGAATTTCAGCATCAGTTCATGCTTAGTATTGTTCATGGTTTATATGTTTCATAAGAAAATCAGTTTAAATTTGCAATAAAAATAATTTTATATGATTTTCTCTTAATAAATAAGTTGTCTTATTAATAAGTAGTGGTTCCAGACACAAAGCATATACTTGGAAATTATTCAGTTGTTTTTATGTGATTTGTTGCAGCCTTTATGCAATTTAAACAATAGCACACCAATAAGTTTTATAAACTAACCATCAACATGAATCAAGAAACCAATATACCATTTTCTCAATTTACATCAAGTAATAATGGAGAAGATTCCCCAAGATCAAACCCAAAGACATTTCTACATTGAAATTCTGCACTGTCAATGTCCCAAAACAGCCTACAGTTCGGAAACAAAATCAGTAGAACTTTGAGATGCTGAAATACAGCAAACACCTTAGAAAAATTAGAAAAGAGGTACGAGTTCTTCACTTAAACAATTCTTATACCAAGATATTGCCTGAATTTGGTGCTACCATTTAAATGAGCAAGAGCTTATTCTGTGAATCTAGAATTGCAAGGGATAAGAGTATATTGCCCATACCAAATAAGTTGTTAAAAGACATAAATGCAGTCCCCAGAAAAGATGTTGTCACACTTCAAAGAAACCCAAACAAAATTTAAACTAATTGGAAGCCAAATACAAATGACCAGCACCTGGGTTATCTGTAGTAACTAACCAAGGAAAATGTGCTGTCTCTCATTCTCCATGTTTGAGGATGCAAAATAGGAAAGCAAATCACAGCCAAACAGTATTACAACAGAATTAATTTCTCCCCACATGTTTTCTCCAAACGTAACAATACCGTTCAAAGTAACACACCCTGGAAGCACAGACGCAGACCTGCACCCCGTGCACTCAGTGGTCCGTACCTGTGCACCCCAATTTCAGTCAGAGTGAGGGTCACACAACACTTGTCTCTGCCAACCCCCCCCACTCCTGCCTCCAGACCCACACAGAGCCCTATTAAAATTTATGGAGCTCCATATGGGTGTACATGTCTGCCCAGGTAAATCACTGGCAAGCTTAGAACTGTAATTATCATTATTAGGAGTGTCTAGTACATTTTTTATGTGCTAGCAAAATCTACCAAGTATGATGACAGCAAAGTGAGGGCCTTGCAGTGCAATAATGTGGTTAATCTGAATGTCTCTTCAGAGTCTGGTCCTTCCTTTCTTCCACAGTCAACACTCCCCCTGCATTCTACAGTCTCTCTGAAGCTCAGGTATCTCTGATACACCACTAGATGCCAATTGTGAAAATTGATCTTTTTTTCATGACTGCTTCCAGTCCAATAAGAGTGGAAGGATAAAAAGTAATAATTTGCTAATACAGGAAAAGACCCCGCCCTGTTATTAATTTGAACAGAAATGCTGGAAAAAATAAATCTTTATGTTCTGCATTAAAAAAAAAAATCTCCCATGCTATTCAAAGTCTCTAATTTTGGTTGTCTTAATGTATTTTTCATGTAAGTCATAAAGTACGATTTTTATTTTCATTATGGTTTACACACAAAATTATATCTAAAAAGCTTTATAGGTACTAAAGTATGACATCCTTTACTCCACCACACCCTAATAGAACAATAATTCACTCAAAGATTGATAGCTGGCATTTGTCTTCAACTTGTCCAATGACTGCATGAGAATTAAAATGAAATTATCTTCTCACCAAAGGAGTTAGTTATCCCTGCAGGCCAGGGCTGAGGCAGAGTTATGATGAATCATGCTTTGGGAGGATCTTTAGCTTTCAATGAAATTAGTAACTTCCTTGAAAATTAATTTAATTACACCTAACAAAACACGCACCTTTGGAGGTCTAAAAAGAGAAGATGCACTATTCCAGTCAATAGAAATTTCTGTATTTTCATCTCGTTCCCATACATATTTGCACACTCTCTTGGATGGATGGAGGAGGAAACTGTTTCTAGAAGAGCCTATAGAGAAGTTATTCCATGAGTTCTAAACTGTAAGCTGGTTTCTCAGCATGTATGAATTCATAGAGTGCCTTTGGCTTCAACAGAGCTACACTGAGTCACCCTGACGTGGGGCCTGACCAAAAGTCTAGGCTTCTCCTAATAAAAAGAGTGAAATAGAAATTTGGAAACAATTTGGCTCCAAGCAATGTTTCTTACAGGTACAATTTATGAGAATAATAACAAGTACTGGAAATTTTAATTCAAAAATTCATTAGCAGTAATCACGGTCCTCTTCTTCTTTTTCCACAGACAACATAAAAGCCAAGTCTGCCTGAACGAAAAGAAAAAAATCTTCTCCATTTCTGAACCCTGCATCTGCAGCAAGTCTTGGCATCTTCTTCAGAAGAGGTTTTTGAGCTCAAAAACTTGAGTGGCTGCTTCTGGTTTAAAGCAAGTGTTTGAAAGCTCTAGTGTCAAATTTTCCCTTTGCTCAGCTTCATCTCCAAGACCACAGATACTGCTCTGTTTCACAGCTGCTATGGCAGTGCCAGCAGGTCCCTACCTGTTTGATACCTCTCACTTGGGGATAGGGAGGATGTTGCCTTTCTTCTAACACTTGTGTTTAAACCTTCATTAGCAATGGAAATGTCTTAATGGGACATTCTCTGCCGCTTGTTTGTCACAGGCAGGTTTGCTCTGAACTTTAGCCAACTCTCACCTGTCTGGCACCTTCCATTATATCAAGCACAGTGTTATGGCAAAGGACTAAGTTCAGTGCCAAATAATGAGTAATAAATGATTCAATATGAAGAGAGTGTTCATTTATCTCCCCACATTTGATTCAGGTTAAAAGACTTAAAGAACACTGGTGAGTTTTCTTCAGTCTGGAGAGACAAACTTACAGATGGATAAATAACACAAGTATAGGCTAGAATACACCCGTTGTCAAGCCCATTGTGCTTATAAAAACACACCTTTTCTGAAAAAGGCACTGTTACTATGCTGTAATGCATCTGTGATTATCTGCAAAGAATTCAGAAGTACCTGCTCCAAAAGTATGGGTTATCTATAAATTAAACTGGGGGAGACTTTCCTTTAGGCAACACAGACTTCGTGACACATGAATGAGCAGCTCTGGCTGTGTCTAATAGTTTACCACCAGTACTGGAGCCTTTGCAGCAACTTCACTTCCCTTAAATTAGAGGTTTTCATTTACAACACTCAGAGGAAAACATTATTATTTTTACAAAGGTAACCTAGCAGTTTTGTGCTAGTCATTGCCAGATAAAGTCTGTTTCCTTCTCTAGATGGGATGCTATTACTTGCAGAGATGCGGAAGGAGCACAGCGCTTGGAGAAGGCAGCATGGAGTCAGTCTGAGAACACAGGGCTGAATCATAAGATACAGCTGCAAAACCTCAGGAAATCCTTGTCTTGTTCCAGGGCCAACCTCACCCCACAAGTAAAACATACCCTTCACTTTATTACAAAGAGCCCAAGACATGAAGCCCTGGCAGTACTCACAGGTGGCACCGAGGTAATTCAACAGCATCAAACTATGAGAGTTAGAATTTGATTTATAAGGATGACTAACTCAATAAAATGGTAAAGCAAGTCAATACGCAGGCTCAGAGACTTCTCTAATTTTTTTTTTATCCCCTAGTACTTTGATGATGCAGTCAGCATAAAGCATTCCAGACATGTCATGCTCAGTGGAAAGTATGGAACAACAAAGCCTCACGTGTGTCCTTGCAGAGATCAGGTCATTCTTCATTAGAGCTGCATAAACCTATCTACAAGATCAGCTTTTCTTGTGGTAACAATGAAAGGAGAGAGGGGAAAAAAAGAAAAATCCAAGTGCCAACCTCTTGATCACGGCATGTATCAAAGCAGTTCCTAGTAAGAAGGATATTTTTATGTGAAAGTGGTACATTTTCAGGTGGACCAAAAAAAAACTCAAAAAGAGTTCAAATCCTTGTAAATGGACATTGCTATGCTGATTTATGCCCACTGAGAGTTGTCCCGTCATAATTTGTTCCAGGTTGGAATTTTACTATGGAGAAATATTCACATTCTTGTAAAGTCAAGGAAAAATACACCCAACTAAAAGGACAGTTTCCATGTAGTTCTATTTTTGATCACTTCAGATATTTTAGGCTATGTCCTGCAATCATGCTATTTATGGGATCAAAAAGAAGTAACCCAGCTATTGGAATAAAGTTAGTAAAGTCATTGGTCCAGACAGGACTCAGGCTGCTAAGTACATGATGATTGATATTGGACACATTTTTTTCTTGGCAGGGAGTTTTGGCTTTAAGCTACACCGTGCTGACATCAAGCACATTAAAAGTAAACCCAAATATCTGCTGAAATTCAGAGAGATGTTGAAACATTTTCAACTCTGAAGCCAAGGATGTGTCAGCTGAGAAAGCTGAAGTCTACCTTCAACTTCTTTCATTCTAATTCAGGGAAGAAACGCTCAGCAAACTTGTCAAGTCTAAGCAAGCTCTTTTACAACCCACTTCTTTATTTTCTTATGGCAGGAGTCCACCAGCAAGAATCTTTACAAAAGCAGTAGAAAGGTCAACTGTTGCATGTGTTTGCCAGTGCTGGATACAGTCCCAATGCACAAAAGTGGGTTCAGAACCCTAATCTATATTTCACTTTCTATAATCAGGCAAAGAAGACAAGTTTTAGGCCCATCTTTTGCTGAGGCAAGTGATTTCCAGAGAAAGCCTACTTGCTCAAGAGATGAATTACAGGACAGAAGCATATTTATTATCTTTAAATGATCTCTCCTCTCTTTCAGGGCTCTCTAACTTCCTATTCTCACTTCTGTTATTTCATCTTTTGCTTTCACGTCCCTCTCCTGGTGCTGCTGTATTTAAGGGCTGATCAGACCCCCTCAATCGCCCACTGTGCCATGAACCATCTCAGGAGCCCCAGGAGAGAAAACACAGGCAATACCTGAAAGGTTTCAGACTAAGAAACCACAAGTCATGGTGTGTGTGCTGTTCAACCAAAAACTGCATTCAGGTTGTAACTGGTTGCTCAGTTTGGCATCTGAGGTAACACAGATTGCTCAGTTTAATTATTTTGCTCTTTGGTGTGCAGGTTGCTGGTGGGACTTCTGCTGCCTTCCATTATTTCAAATACTATCATGGATTCAAAAAACTTATTGAAATGAACCTAAACAGTCTTTTAAGACATTATCTTTCAAAGACCCAAGAAAGTAATTCCTTTAAACTTAGTGGACAGTTTCATAAATGCTGGAACTACTATAAAGCAAACTGCTTTTCCCAGACAATGTCTTTTTAGAGTGGCACAGCATGGTTATAATTTTCATGGAGGCACTTTGTATTTTTATTATTGATTTTTCTTAACTTAATTAATCAGTTTTACATTTATTGGCTTCACCTGAGTGTCTTGCATTTTAATATTACAATGAATCATTTGTTCAATAATTTTTTTTTGACCACACTGTGGTCTATATTTTACATAGTTATTAAAGCAGGTTGAAAAAACAGTTACAGAAGAAGTTTGAAATGATGAGCATGCTGATTCAATTACATTTTCAGATTAAAAAAATATTTTGGAGGAGAACCACATTAACTCCCCCCCCACCCCCCATGGATGGGATTTCAGACATTCTTTCAAAGCTCACAGACAGACAGAGACACTAACAGGGCACTGCAGCCATGCCTGGGCCAGGCTAGGGTAAGTCCTGGTGAATATTCATTAAGCTACCTCAGGGGCAAGAGCCAGGTCTCCAGCAAGAGCTCCCAACCTGCCCTTACCAATTGTTTCCTGGGCTGCAGGAGGTCCCACTGAGCCCCCATTTCCAAGTTTGCGTAATGGTCCATGCAGGAGAATCTCCTCTGGAAATACAATTTCAGATACAATTTCTATTTTAGTTATATAAATATAATTTCAAAAATAATACCTTGCTCTCAACTGTTTAAACACTTCACTGTTTATACTTCCATTAGGAATTGAAATGAGAGTAAAGATTATTGAAGCAATAGTAGACTTTTTTTAAACCAGGTCTGTCAGAGAGGAAATGAAAGTATATTGTGTATATGAAGAAAATTAGCAAACAAATGCTGAGAATAGAGTATAATTTAAAGATCTTTTATGTTAACCTGTCTCACAAAGTATTTCATGCTGTACAAAGAGCAGAAATAGCCTAAAGGGGAGGGGCTAGTCCTCATTTAGAAGATACTCAAACAGCAAGGTGAAATTATTTTAAAAAGCAATTTAAAGGTTTCCCTCTAAGAATCTCATCCGTCTCATACTGATAAGAGATAACATGCACATGGTACTTAAATAAGAGACTGTTTTGCTCATGCTGTGAGACAGGTGAAAGCTGACAATGTGTAATATTTTGTGTAGCGAAAGGTCTTATTGCTTTTCTGAAGACCAACAAATTTACACCAGGAAAAGAAACCTATACTGACCTTATTGTCAGGAAATGGTCAGACTCGGGCACGTTTCAACTGACTAACTAATGGAAACATTTCAAGCCACATGAAGAACACAGCACATATGAACTAAGACGTGTACTAAGAACAATGGAAATAGGCACTGAAAGATAAGACATCGTTTAATGGGTTGTGTAATCTGATAGTTTGATTCACATGATCTAGAAGCTGGATTTTGCAAGGTTAAGATATCAGTAAAAGAAAGCAGAACAAAATGAAAGTTATAAATAGACTGTAATGATGACACCTACAAGGAATAGCAAAAGGTAACTTTCAAGGAAGGAGCTCTCAGGAGTTCAGCTTTACTACTGGATCTTAGCTGAGCCAAACCCCTAAGGAAAAGCTTTTCCATCAGCAGTGAATTTCTGAAGTACACATGTGCCCTTTGTGCAGACAAAGACAGAAAGAACAGAGTGCTGGAAACTCTGAAGTCCATTTTGCTGAAAGTGATGAGGTTTCTCAAAGCTAATTAAAACAGTTTAAAATATCTGAAGACCTATCTGGTAGTATAAGCAGGCACAGCTGTGTCTCACCTGAATCAATTGGCTACCAATTATTTTGCAGTGGGGATAAGGGGCATATAAATACCTTTTAAACAAAATATTCCTTTTGTCACCTTAGAAATTTTCTGTGGAATAGTTGAGTTCCAACATGCCAGCATTCCCCAGCAAAAGATAAGGAAACCTCCCACCTGTCCCCCAGCCCAATCATTTCACATGAAAACATCACCAAGAGCAGACTTCTGTCTCTCCCTCAGGTCTTGGTCAATGCAGACTCAGATAGGAGATGACAATTTCCTAGAAATTGAAACATTTGTGAAGCTGAAGTATCAGAAGACTTTCAGAGTTGATTTCATCATGTTATTATTTTGTTTTGTTACATCTCATCTTTTAATCCTTCTTTACCAAGACCATAATTTATGTTACAGCCTTTCAAAACAGAAAATGGAACCCTTTTATAAGCATGCTTTATGTTTGTTGTCCTTCTGTAGAACAAGAAAATAAAAGCAGTACTATTGATTTGTGCTGGAGTTGACCATTATCTACTTAAAAGTTACATGGCTATTAGTTCTGATATACAACTCTGTTGTTCCTTAAAATAAAACAAAGCTAACAGATAATGAAAACCATAATTGACTGAACTCAAACACCAAGACACAAGGTCCCTTAGTGTCAAAAACTGAGCCTCCTCAGACCTCCTCCTCATCTGTTCTTATTGCCTGCACCAAGAAGGTAGGAATTGTATAAAAGCAAGTTATAGTTGGTTAAGATGTTTTCAGTGAAAATAAAATTTTTTTAGCAAGATCTAAAGCCACCTGCTCCAGAAGCTGGAGCCTTTGTTAGTCACCATGTGAGAAACAGATCAGCCTTGCTAATCTCACATACCTTTCTTGCCCACAAATGTCCGGCACACAGGTATCACGTTTACCTCACATTTGCTCTGCTATTCAGTTTTCTCACCCCAATTACAGTGACCATCTCTATATTGTCCAATAGCTCCTGAGACCTCCGCATTCCATGAGTGAAGGCCATAACATGAGTATCTCAGTATCATGTTTAATTTGTTGATGGCCTTGACTGGAAATCTGAAATATTGAATTTCATATCACAAGAGAGGCCAAGCATATGAGGGTTGTTTACAATGAAAACAGGATATGCAACAAAACCAAATTTTGGCAAAATAAATAATAATAAAAAAGAAAACTAGGACAAGCTAAATCTATCTGTAAGTCTTCAAACACTGTAAACTGAGATATGCATATGCTGAAATTAATATTCTGTTTCTTTAACCTCATCTCATCCTTTCAGTGCGGATATTGCTGCTTTGTGACTCAGTTTGTACGGAGTCATCGTCACATTGAGACTTGTGATTCAAACAAATGAAGAAACTAAATCCACCGCCAACATGTTATTTAGTTGTCCAGACCATATCTGTTGTTCCTTCCTTAAAAAATGCCAACGGCTGCTCAGCACATTGCCACACCACAAAGTACATTTCAGGTCACAGCTGAGGTCCTGGCAGAGACAGGCTGGTCCTGCACTGGGGAAAAAAAAAGGGGTTTAAAGAGCAGAGAATGGCTTCGGTGGGGCATGGAGGGAAAGCCACCAGCTCCTGCCAGCCCTTGGAGTCACTCACTCCAGGAGAGCAGGGGTGAGGGATCCTGACATGAAACAGAAATCTTTGCTACATCCCTCCACTCCTCCCCAGCCCTCTTCATCCTGGCACCCTCTGGTCTCCCAAGAGATGCAGTAGGAAGATGAATCATCTCATTGCTCTCTCTCCCCACGACTTTATCTGCCTGCTCCTCCAAACATCTGCCTACTTTGTAGGCAGAACTGGTATGTAGAAGAGCAGATACAATTAAAAAAAAAAAAAAAAAAAAAAAAGCAGGCTAAAAGGAGTTAGTATTTATACTTAAGTAAACACATGACAAACTCTTTGAGGCAATTTATATGTCCATATTGGGCCCCAGTTGGTTCTTACCAATTAACAATATTTTCATTCCTACTAATTGATCCAAGATTAGATTAACTGGTCCAGATTAGATTGTTATGTGAGCTTAAAAAAAAAATTAGTATTGATTGAAAATATATGCCTGAGCTAAAAAATTTCTTTACTCAAAGTTAATAGTGCACGAGCATAATTAGGCATTATTTCAACAACAACAAAGAATTATTATGTCTACAACTTTCCATCCAACTTATTTTTCATAAATTTCTGTTTAAGTAGTTCTTTTGGTTTAATAGGATTCAAGGGAAAGAGAAGCAGCAGAACAAACAGAATAGCAAGACACGAAAAAGAAAAAAAGAAATCAAACTAAAATAAAAAGACATTTCATCTTCCCAGCCACTCATCATCTCCCTGAGAACCTGAAAACCTGAACTACCATAGTGATGACATCATGGCAGAAGAGGCACAGTAGAGAATAAACCGAAACATATAGTCACTTGCATTATATGCATATATTTTTGCCAATATCTTCTCATGTCCCTTATTGCCACAAACTCTCTCTTATCCAGATTAGGATTTGCAGGGGAAGGCAATATTGTGCCTTTGTTCTTTGGTTTCTGATGAACCATTTCACATTTCCCTCATGTTCTCTCTCCTGCCATTCCCAGAGGACAACCATGGACCAGATGTGAATGAAGCAAGTCACAAATATGACCATAAATACTTCACCATGCAAATGCAATTTCTTCAGCCACATATAACAAAACACTGTACATGTCAGACTGCTTATTCACACTCCAGCTTGCAACTAATCAGCACTAATCAAAGCTATCAAATTCACACTTCACTGAGCTTTCCCAGATTTATACTGCAGTGGACTTGGATTTCAGAACAGGAGTACATTAAGGCTCGTAAGCAGGGAACAGCCATCTGTATCTCTTAGGAGAAAGCTCACTGAGAGCGTAAAGCCAACTTCAAAAAAAAGATCAAATTGATTCCTGTTGCCATCTTTTCCTCTTAAGCTAGTGAAGGATCCAGAAAATAAAGAGGCACCACACTTCATCACTTTCACACAATAAGTAGAACAACAACATAACATTACCTGGACTTACCATATATTCTATGCAAAAATTATTTGGGTTTGAGAAATCTCTTGTAAGACTTTGATCATCAGGTCTCATGAGTCCTATTACAGAAGAATTTACTGTACTTCATTTAGAAATCATTTGAAAAGGTCTACCACATTCATTTCTCTCTGCACCCCTATGAAGGGAGATCCCTAAGTGAAGGAAACTGAAACCAGCAAGCTCTATATGTTTTAACCGCATATGACTTGTTTAACAAAAGAAAAAAGTATCAAAGTATAAGGAAACCATTTAAATTTCATTGCTTTAAGAAGCCATTAGATACAAAAGAAACATAACCAGAGTTTTTAAAGGTTTTGAGTGAAGCATTAATTGAGAAAACCGTTGGCAACAATGAATGTCCCAGAGACTTGGTGACTTCAGTAACCTTCACCTGTGATTTACTTTGCTTTAGACTGGCAGGCTGAGCTAAAATCCTGACTCAGACAGGATGTTCATGTTTTCGTCAGCCAGCAGAGACAAGTCAGGTTTTTCCTCTTCTTTTACAAAGATAAGAGGCCATAACTGATTTGGGAGAGTTCAGTGGTGCAGACACTGCATGCAAACTCGGGCAAATTCTCTGGAGAGGAAACCAGTAATGTTATTCATCAAATATTACCTGTCAACTACCCATAATTTTGGTATGTTAGGTACCAGCGCAGGCTGAAGACAGGTTTGTGAAGAATTTCTACCTTTGGAGAGAAAGAGTTGCACTTTCCTAGAAAACAAAGGTAAGGCTTCGGGATTCTCCTTTTACAAATGCTTTTGCAGTTTATTTTTTTCCAAGTTACGAACACAAATGCTAAGAGAATATTTACTTTCATTTTCAAAGTTTTCCTTTAGAAAAATTCTATAAACAGAATTGCATCATTATATTGACATTTTATTCAATAAAGTACCCTAATTCACCCACGAAAGGGGAGCACACTGGAAATCATTCATCTTTCTCTGAAATACAGGCTAGAAGAGACTAGGAAATACAGGCTAGTCATCCACATACTATAGAAATGGGAAGTATTTCTGTGCTTAACTAGAAATACCCCAGATATATGGATTATGGTATATGGATTAATATCTTAAAACTAGCATTTATTTAGATAAGGTGTGTTAACTTACACCATTTGCCCCATAATCCTTGGGTAATTCTTACATGTTTATTGAGCCATGATAACCACAAAGTTGCCAATCTTCCTTCAAAGCTTTCAGGAGATATTACTGAATGTGCACACTGCTTACTGCCCTTATGTAAGTCTCCATGACAAGCTTTAACAGATCTTGGCTGTACTCAAGTAGAGGCAAATCTAACAAACATTTGCCATCAGGTGTACAAGTTCTGACGTCAGAACTGTTTAACACCACCGCCACTGACCATTTACATTCCTCTACAAGTTGCTACACAAAGGAAGATGACATACTAACTTTTTCATTTTAAGGATGTGAATTTGATATTTCTCCTTTGAGGTGAGAGGAAAAAACCCAAAACAAAGAGAACCAGAATAAATGTCAAGTTTCAAAAGTAAATGACATCACATGCACACAGGCCTTTCCAGTTAAGCAGAGTTTTCTATTACACGTTTCACTCTTACTAGTGAACAAATAGCAAAGTGAAAACAGCCATTTTAATAGAGAAAAAGGGAACATTTCTGTAGCAAAACATTTATCTGTAGTGAAAAGCTCACTTTCTGTATTCCTTTTTTAATTTAGATCCTGAGGCCACAGATGAATTTAACCTTCAGCAAATTAGCAACTTCCAATGGGAAAACAGCCTGTCTAAAAAACAGATGCTTTTCAGAACTGACCAAACTGATCATCATTGCCATGGACACAAGATACTAATTTCCTAAGGAAAACCACCAGTGACTTAATGCTGAGGATTTAGAGGAGAACAGGAGTGGGGCACCCTGAGACATGATGAGAGCAGGACACATCCCTTCCATAAACACTCAAGCCCCACAGGGAGCCGGGAGCAGATAGTCCCAGGTGAAAGCAAAAGAAATCAGGTGAATAACTTCAAGGTTGCCAGGAGACTACCCAGATACACTGGCAATTTTGGTGGTTCATTAACAAATAGAGGTTAATTAGGAAAAGCAGATGTGTTTTTCACACTGAAGTCTTCCACACTGATCCAAACCCAAGGGAACATTTGCTCTTGAATAGATATACAATCCAGATCATCCTAAAAGCATTTCCTGTACCCCATAGCCACTGCACAGTCCTATCAGCTTGATGAGCTGCCTCCCAAAAACCTAGAGGATGACCTCTGCAGTCCTTAGCAGCATCTCCTGCAGCATCCCCTCTCTGATCAGGGCCCTGATCAGGGCCACTGAAGCCCATTGAGGCTCACTGAGGTAAGGGGCCATAGCAGTACCAGGAGCCATGGACCATGGGAGAGGAAAAGGCACAAATCACAAATTCTGGACTGTTAGCCAATGACAGATACTACCTTCCAAAGAAACTCTCACCTCTCCTGCAAGTCAGTATGATGCTCATCCCATCCATCCACTGGTCAGACTGATGGCTGCCTTTGCATTCTCAAGCTGGTCACATAATTATGTTTTAAAGTTATTTGACTGCAGTTAAGGAGGACTCTTTCATTTAACCAGGTCTTTCATCATCAGAGATACCAGAGATACTCCCTCCTCGATCATCAGAACTTGGCTCTGACAGCCCCTGCCAGAGACCCAGCCTCATTGGAATTAGCCACTAATAAGGCATTGCCTGCTCTCACCTTCTCCACACTGCAGAGTTGGGTCCAGCTCTCCTTATATTGACTAATCCTGCTAATGACCCCCTACTAATGATATCTGCCAATGGCCCCTGGAGATATAAGCTAATGATATCTACTAACGAAGTGTAATTGAACTGCACCTTCTGCTCATTAAAGGCCAAAGTCCACTAACTTTACTGCCCTTGGGTAGAGTTTTGGTCTCTCCTCTCTCCCTGGGACTGGCAAGACAACTTGCAGAAGACAAGCTCTTCACATAAGAGGGTGACAGAAGTGGCATCTATAGGTTAAACAGAGGGTTTACTTTTTCCACCCGTGGTGCTTTCAAGAGGTACGTTCCTCCAGACGGAACAGATGACCCGAGTAAATCAGGGCATTAGAGGACCTAGCTGGGCGTGTGCTCCACCGCAAATGTCTTGTGAGGCAAGACACACTGAGATGCCCTTCTTTGCACCTGTCTGGATTCTCTAACTGAGGATAATAACTTGTCAAAAAAGTGTGTATTACTTTCTGAACAGGGTATCCAATCAGTAATGAATTTCTGAGCCAAAATATATAAAGAAGTACACTGGACATACAGAGGCAAATTATTTTGGTGGAGCAGATTTTTGTTAGTGTTTTTTAGGCTAAAAGGAACCCTTAGAAGCTCTGGTGACTGAGTTTTTTAATTGTTAGAAAGAGGCTGAAACTTAGTAGAAAGTTGGGGGAAAGCCAATATATTACAGTCAAAGAGGAAAACTACTCAAAGGCTCTTTGATAATGCCATGGTAAAGTGGGTTTCTCCCAATCCAGGTGACTTTCAGGATATCTTTTGATAAATATCCTGGTTTTTTGGCTCTCTGGTAGATAGAGCCTGTGCCTGAGGGTGCTCTTGGAGCAGGGAGGGTATTTTTACCTGTGGAGCCATCCCAGGGAATTCAGCAGAGTCCATCAGGCAGGGCCCTGAGCTGGTGCTGTCTGCACTGTGATCAGGGCAGTATGCTGAAGTCAGTGGCAATCTGTTAACACCTGGGGAGATGCTGGCACAGCACCGTTCCCTGTGCCTACTTTTAGCAGCATCAGCCTCCAGGGTTTTGTGTGTCCAAGGGGACAGATGCCTTGGAGCAGAAGCCACTTAAAATGTCTGTTAAACTTAACGTTAACAAGAGAGTAAGTTTGATCCCCCTGGACAAGGTACCCCGGCTTGCGCTTTGCTAATGATCAGGTGTACAAGGAAGAGTCTTATTCCCACTTGCTATTTAATTGAATGAAATCCACAGCATCCAAAACACACAGAAACAGAGGTTATTTTTACAGACATCCTCTTTAGTCTAAGTTCTGACATTTTTACTCAATTTACCTCGTGCTTTTCTGATACTGATAACTCAGGTGACCAAGACTTATCTATGGTTAAGTTGTATAAATGAGAAAATGAGAACACAGGGGGTTCTACTCTCCAAAGACAGACGTGGCTGGCCAAACACACATATAGGATATTTACACAGAGCGAGCAGCAATGTTTTTTTCAAAATGTATAAGGAGGCAGGAGTAGTGAGGGGAGAAAGAAACCCAGAAAGCCTAGAAAACAGATATTTATTGTGCTTGTCTGCCATAAACATTCCAGCAGCCCTGCCCTGGGATCCTAGCACCATTATACAGGTAATATTGCTTGATTACCCATGCACCACCACAGCTTCAGCCTCCCAAGAACTGAAATCGAGTTTTCTATTCTTAGCTCGTGGTAATTTAAGCTCATTATGGAGGTGCTTGTATTCCATGAGCACAAGAGATAAAGGAAGCAATATAACTTTAATGAACAGCTGAAATAGCAACCACAGCAGGCTCTGTAGGAAAAAAAATAAATCTTTTCTCTGGTGTTGTCTTGATTTTTGTCCCACAGGTCTGAGCATTTAGTGCTCTCTGTATGTTTTATGAAGATATTCACATACACACATGCTTAATGGAAACAAATATGATATCCTATTTAATAATAGCAGGTACATAGCGGCCTGGAAGGTAGAACCATCCAAATTATGGAACAGGAAAAAAGCAAAAATGTTAACCTACATCCAGGAAGAACAATATTAATAAAAAATTTAAAATAATACTCAGCTTAAGCTAGGTATCCACAGGGGTTTCCTGTTAAAATAAATAAATGTCTTATGTGTCTAATGGTTCTCACTTAGGCCAAAGAAAATGGATGGATGCAGATGTAACTGTCAGAAGCAGCAAGTGGAGGAAAAAATGCAAAGCATTCTGGGTTCTCTTTGATAAATGTTTGCGCGCCCCAGGTTATTGACTGGGTGCTGCTTTTCTTTAGGTGCTGTTCATTAAGGCTCTAATCAAATCATATAGTCAAATCCTGCAGCCCACCTTGCAGGCAGCAGTTCTGTTTGCTGAGCAAAGAGTTCAGAGAGAACTTGAGGTAGGCAGACAACAAAAGTTTGGAGCTAGGATTTGTGGAAACCATCATCTTTCAGTAAGGATGGCAACTAAAAGGACTATTTTACAAAAGTATCCCACGGATGACTATCTACCTCCATCCAGGACTCATCCTCACTTTGTACACTCCCCATGCCATGAGATACAGAAAAGCATTTTCCTCCAAAGTGAAAGGCAAGATCTGGAGGCAGCTGTGGAAAAGACCTGCCTTCTTCTCAGCTTTAAAATTTGTCCTTCTAACTATTTTGAATTCCTATGTCATAAAATAATCTCACAAGAATTTCAGAAGCTAGTGTAACTGTTTGGAATCTGGTATACTTTTAAATCCATTTGGAAATTAAATTTGGTCCAGTAGTTTCAAAACAGAGCAGTTCTTCATTAACTTATTTTTCCCTAACAAAATAATTTTTCTATGTTTTTCACATGGTTTTCAATTTTCTTTTGGCACACACTCATCATTCCTTCCAGTGAGGAAACTGAGAGGAGGAAGGAAGAGTGAGGAGACAAAACATCTGCTTAAAATAAAGGAGAAAAAAACAAACCAACACTTTGACTATTAAGATTTTATGTTTTCAAGATAAGGGAATAAAATCTATGCGAGAAAAGCTTCTGACATTGGTACATAATTAAAATTTACAAAGTGTTTAAGCGTAATTATTGCCATGGCCCAGAACCTTCTCACAATAACTACCTATACAACACCTCTGAATATCTCTGCACAGAGTAAAGGTTATATTTATCTCAGGGGCATACTTTCCCCTTTGTATTTGGGAGGAGGACTCCTACATGATTGTGTATGGACACTTGATTTCTGTAGCAGCTGGTAATTATGACTGTAGTAATTTGGAGTGTTTTTATTATCAACCTTATGCAACGTTTAAGTTCAAATCTTTAAAGTAGGCTGGAATTAGATTAAAAAAAAAAAACCATAATATATTTCTGGACCAAAATATGATAACGGCAGTAATGCTTCAGCATTTCTCTGAAAAGATTTTATTCTTACATCTAAAAGAAGGAATACTTGAGGCAAGCATTCTCCACAATAACAGCAACAAAGTTAGTTTTGAAATATCCTGCTCTGTGTTGGAAAAGTTATGATGGACTGCCAGCATTTCTGTTCACCCACATTCCTCATCTATGCAAGGACTTTCATTGTTGTCAGTAGAAATGCAGGCTTGAGCCCAGATTAACACCTGAAGAGGATACTAGAGGGCTTTTCAAAGAAGTGTAATTTACATTTTGGAAATGCAAGGGGGGGTTCTGCCTAAGTTGACATTGAAGGTTCAGTTGGGGTGTAGAGGGCAAAAGGTTGGAAGCAGCTGGAAAATGAAAACAGAATCCTGTTTATGAACAGATCACTGTGTCTTTAGCCAGTAACACTATCCCTGAGATCCACTGCACTGAGCACACTTTTAAAGGTTTTATTCTGCCACTCTGTGAATGAAGACAATGAGATGAATTAATAAAAACAAGTGTGTGGACAATCTTCTTTCATACTTGTCATCCACTTGGTGGTCTGGCATCTGAGAGACACAGGAAACTATTTCCATATAATAGAGGAGATGTACACTGAGTTTCCTGGCACATGACCTGGGGTTGCTGCTTGTCACTGGGTAGAGTTTTCCAGGGTGCTGTTGAACCACAAAACTGGGTCATAAAATATTCCCCCTTGGCCCATTTATCTTCTCTCTGGAGAAAAGTCAGAGGATGCCACCAAGAACATCAGAGTGACCATCAGACTACAGGGCTTGGTTCTTTTAACCTTCCAGGAGGACTTTTTTCATACCTGCAGCAAAATCATAATCTCGAACACTCTTTAGAAACACAGACACCAAAGGCAGCAGTGGTTACAAGCCAGGAATCCAGGGATCAGAGACAGCTGTAGAAACCTATCAGGATTCTTCAGATGGGTCCAAAAGAGTTGCTGACTCCATCCTTTTTTGGAGGTTTTCTGCTGAAAGGGCTTTACACCAACCTCAGGTTCAGTAAAAGATCCACTCAGTGTGACTAACACTCAGTCTTGATTGAGTCCTGAAGCTGGGACTGGAGCAAGGGTCTACCTTGGCTGCTATTCTACTTCTGGCTCTCTCTGGCCAAGGAAGCTTAGACACAAACATAACAATGGAACATGTTAAGAGAGCTCTTTCCCCCAAATTTTTATCAATGTGTTATTTAAGAAATTATTATAATCATAATAATAAAAGTTAACAAATAATTCTAGTCCTCAGAGATAATACCTCAAGGGTTATTCTATATTCCTGAGCCACAGTCAGGCCATGACTGAATAGGCAATTCAGTCAAACCTCATGAAATTTTCTTCTCCGAACAGGAATGAATGATTAAGTTGGTTGATTTCTTTCTCCTTGGTTCAGAGACCTAATCCTGAGACAACCACAGTGATAAGGGCTTCCACTCTGATCACTCAGCCCACCACCTAAGTCAAGGTTTTCCTTGGTCAGTTGAGTTCCTGAACTACCTTTCAGGGGTAAGTGTTAGGTCGGCTCCCCAGCCAACGTTTCTCATCCCATTCCATGTTTTCTCCTGTGAATGAAATCCAGATGCAGGTAAGAGCTGAATCCAAGCTCCTTGTCATGGCCCAACTCACACTCATGCTCCCAAGCAAGTTCACTGTTTTCTTCTGGTCCAAATTTCAAGACTTCCCCATAAAGTAACTTCACTTAGGGTAATCAAACTGCATTTGCAAGCCATAAGAAAGGTCAGTGACACATATGAAAAAAGCTATTTTTGAATGTCTGGCTCCACACTTTATCTCTTGAAATTCCCTTCATGGCTTTCTATGGGTCCAATCAAACTCCTGTTGATTTCCTCAAGAATTGGATCAAGCCTTCTGTGGTGCTTGCCAAAACAAAAACACAGAATGCAGTCAAATGTATGCATCAGGAGAGCTGCAATAAAACCTGGTTAGATGAAAATGTGGTTCTACTCTGAAGACTGTCTCTGTCAGTGCGGTTGTGCCTTTCCTTGGTTGACTCTTAATCATTTTCTTATCATCAGTGCCAAGATTAATATCTTAAAATTTGGACATTTGTTTTCATATGCTACAGCCCTCTGAAATCAACCTGGGATTAAGAGAGGAAGCAGGGTCTTGTGATTAAGGCTAGCATTCACTCCCATTTCTGCCACAAACACCCACCACTGACCTTCAGCAAGTTGCCAAGGGAGTTATTTTCAAAAGCACTCATCTTTGGCTTGACTCTGCTTCCTAAGAGTTAAATGGAAACAGAAATTTGTATTAAGAGGAAGACAGATAGGATGGACCTAAATGTCACAAAATGAACTGTTTTCCTTCTTCATTTTCTTCCATTTAGTAGTATTTATCTTTATTCATCAAGTCCTTTAAAAGTGATTTCTTCAGCATGGAAAGACACTCCTACAGAGGAATTGTACAGTGTCTAGTCTAATAAAACCTCTTGATTGAATCCTCAAGCTGGGACTGGAGCAAGGTCCACCAGTCCAGAATAGTTAGAAGCTATTTTGCTTCTGACTTTGTCTGGCCAAGGAAGTTTAAACACAAACAATGGAGCATGTTAAGAGAGCTCCTTCCCTCGGACTTTTAGCAGTATGTTATGTAAGAAATTATTATAATCATCATAACAAAAGTTAACAAATAATTCAGTCTAATCCCCAAAACAGAATCTGGTTTACATGCTCCTGTCCATATTAGGAGGAAAAATGGAGTTTTTCATAATATGACTAAACACGTCTGCTAAATAAGTTGCAATTTTCCAGCCATATATGAACTGTCATAAAATATTGAAGAGTTAATATACTCCAACTGTATCCTTCAGTACCACTGGTTTAAAATGTGTCCTTGGGAAAATCACTTCTCTCAGCAAATCCATTTTCTTCTTTTCGTCTTTCCCAGCATCTAGATAGCTGTTGAGGACTTTGGGGTGGTGACTGGCTTTCCATTATTGTTCCTACAAGGCTTCCCAGTGTGGTCCCTGGTCTTGAAAGGCATTTCCAGATGCAATAGCAGTGCCAACAAAGGGATGATTACTCTCAATATATTTTACATAAAGCAATTATAAGAAAACCTTCTATCTAGAAGAAGTCATCATGGGCACTAGAAAAAATGGATATGCTTCTGTTACAACCAACTTGGAGGAAATCCATTAAAAAATTAGATGTCCTTTTCTGTTTTAAGTTTACCAAGAATTGGAACTAAACATATGCCATCTGAAGAAATCCCTTTCTCCCTCCAGCCATCACACTGAACTGAAATAAAACAGATGTGCTCAAATAAAAAAATCTGTGCTTACTTGTTATTTTTTTCCTTGCCCTTATTACCAACACATATGACTTGCACTAGTACAGGTAAAAGCAAGGAATATTCTTCAGAAGTTTCACATTGCTGTGTTCTGCCAATACCTGCTGTGATTCCATTCCTATAAATAATGGGTTTCTTGTGTTGTATCGTCAGATCTCAGCTGCACAAAAGCCAAACTCAAAACTCAGACATTCTTAGAGATTTAAAAAAAAATCCTCCTAAAAAACAAACCACCAAATCCAAAACAAATACCTAAAAATTCAACCAGAGATTAATAGTTTCAAGATTTGTGGTCAATTAATGCTTGTTTGTATGAAGACAAAAATGCACTTAGTTAAAAAGTATCACTTTTGATATAGGAATATGAAGTAATTTTTAAAGCTTCATTCAAATATCCTTTCAGAAGTAAGTTCTCAGGATGGGGTTTCACAGTTTCACCATTACATTAAGAAAAATAAGTTGTTTGTAGAACACTACGCAGTTCATAAGTTACTAGTTATAAACTAATCCTCGATATCCAGTCCAAATCCTAAGGGAGGCTTCAAGGCAGCCACTTCTTTTTGGCAATACAGTGATGAAAGATATATTGTTGAAAACCATAAAGCCTTGGGAAAAAATTTAGAAACTATCTACACAGGAATGAAACGTTGAGAGCTTGGCTCATCAGCTGGGGCTTTCTGGTGAAGGAGGGGCTGCAAATATTTTTGTACAGGTTAGCTGAGTAGACAGGAAAACAAAGAGAAATGTTGTATGTGAATTATGAGAATGGTTTTCTTGTGTATAACAGAGGTTTGCTTCCCAAGGATCAGTGGGCAAAGATTAGGTGTTAAAAGAGTATAAACTGTCCTTTTGTAAGTTGTTCAGAAACATTATTACCCCAAAAGGAGATTGCATCCAGATAACATACATATGAGTATATGTTTACAAATTCAGGGGAGCTTGTGTTGGCAAGGATGGCCCATCCCTTGTATATTTGTTTGTGTACAAATAGCTTGTGGGTGACACTGCACAAGCACCCACTCTCCCTTACTGTGCCAGTCTAGGTGAACACAGAGGAATACTGGTTTTCCAAAAAATTAACAGAGGTTGCACCAGAACCAGCTGCCTGATTTCCTACTGAGGCAGAGCTCTGACCAAAATAAAGCCTGTAGGATTTAAGGATGCAGCTAGATGCTTCCTTCCACATCAACTCTAGGAGAAGCCAAGGCATTTTAATGAGAATATTTAAGTGGGCACACAGAGCATTTTATGAACCAGTAAAAGCTTTCCAGACATAAAGAACAGTAGTAAAACAAAGTGTTCTAAAACTTTTGCACTGAATGGAAAAGTCTTAATTGCCCCCTCTGATGCTAGGAAATAACTCCCTGGAAAAGCCTGTGACGCCCTTCACACGAGGCCACCGAGTCATCAGGGCCTTAGTCAGCCTGAGCCTCCCCTTTTTCCCAAATCTTTGCACATCCGTTTGCTTACCCGATTAAGCTGTGGGGTCACTGCTGTGGGCTATCTACAGTAGGGTCTGCAGCCACTGCTGAGGACAGCCTGGCACACAGTGTATGGAATTGGTCTCCAGAGCAGCTCTGCAAACACAGGCTTCCGTGCCTGAGCACATCCCATCAGCAGATGCGCCATGGACAGGCCTAAGGGTGGTCAGCTGAGCTCCAGTGACCTTATTTCCAAGCAGAACAGACCAAGCCGATGTGCCCTTCATAAGCATGTGGCTGGAGGCTTCTGGGTGGTAAGAGGCTTATGAATGGTCAGATAAACTGAGAATGACACCCGGGCGTTGAATATAAATATTGGAAGTGACATGACAATTTCGTCATGTTAACACCTCAGCTAGGCATCAGAAGAAAAGAAACCAGAATCCTGGAGCTGAGAGGTTCCTGAAGCTGAAGAACCTCAGATCTGAAGTTTATGGCAGCGTGGGTTCCATACACAACTTACTTATACAAGATGATTTCTTCTTAATTGCAGACTAATTCATGGAAAGACTTCAGAAAGCATTTGATTTTTTGGGCAAAATCCTGGTCCCACTCAAGCCAGTAACAAATTGCCCATGACTTCAATGGGACCATGCTTTAAGGCTTTGTTCCACCCATCTCAATACAATAACACTTTTGGAAACTTTTGGTTATTACTGAAAAGAGACATTATTAACAGAAGAATCTTCTGTTCATCAAATAATTGTACTGAGGAAAGTTTGATACAGTTCAGTGGCCACATCCTTCTGAACACGCACTCAGTGGCAGTTTAAAACATATGTTTTTTATAAATTTCTCATTCAGAAACAAAGACTGACACTAAACCCCAAAAGCTTTGATATTTATATAAATTGCTAAATGGTTGCACTGGAAAGTACATTTCAATTAATGTGTCACAGAGCATCACATTTGTTTTAAAGTTTGCCGACTCCACTGCCTCTGTAGCTCTGTGCAAGTAGTTTGGGTTTTCTCTAAACCTGTGGTATACAAAACAGTGCTTCCGTAAGTGCTCTCCAACAAGTGGAGATTTTTTTTTTTAGGTCAGCTTAGTTGCCTCAGATCCAGAACATGCAATAACATTGGTATTATTTTCACCCTATTATCTATTTCAAGCATATGTCAATATTCCCTCTTGGGTTTTATATGAGCACTTTATTCCAGTAAAACCCTTTAGTAAGACTTTATATACATTAACTACTAACCAAACACAACTTTGCCCATTTGTGTGTTAGCTTTTTTGTTTCTTATGTACTCTGCTGCCGCCTCTAGGACAACACTGTAAAACTAGGTTTTGTTCTATGGCAAGCAGAGATTAAAGTTACTTCTATACCTCAAATAATTCTATACGAGAAAAATCAGACAGTTCTAGCTGGAGTTTTTGCTAATTTTGGAAATGGAAATGAAAAAGTGATAGCAGGTATCAAGTTCAGTTAAAGAAAAACAGGTTTTCCCAGCAAAGACACAATTGTCCTATTTTAATTCACAGCCTTTCCTAGATTTAGTGAATCTGTTCAGCTCTTGGTTCTGTGAGCAAACAAGAAAACAAGTTTTAAAGAAAAACTTACCTAACTTTCAATTTTTCCACAGATTCAAGAGTCAAGTAGATTAGCGTGTATAGAATGCCCCTTAATTGTCAGAAACTGCCTGTGAGCGGGGAACCAGACAATGCACTTTGGTTCTAAACCTTTTGCTGTTCTAGAAATACATCAAAATGCATTGACCAGCTCACATCCCAAAGGGGGCTTATATTCATGGAGAGATTACAGCCTATTTCCTGATATTGATTGGGCTGGACTGGGGGCTGGTAATCTCAGAGAGGAAGAATAGCTGCCCTTGAGCAAGAGCAAAACAACCTGTGTCACCCCATGCTCCTGTCACTGGGAGCCTGCACAGGTGACCTGGAGGAGATCTTGATGGGCAGAAATCAGTGGTTAACATGGGCAGAAATCAATGGTTAATGTGTGCCTTTGCGAGTGTATCTTTCCTGGCAGGTGTCAGTAACCTGAGCACTCGGGAGACCTAAGATAAAGAGAATTGGATAAACAGTTAGGGAAAGCTATACAAAGGTCAATTTGGACTTGGAATTAGCTAGCAGAGAGCTCATGCTACGCATGCAATTCTCATTGCTCTGAAGTCTTTAAATAAAATAACTACCACTCCTGAGAAAAGTTGCTTTCTGCTTAGGATTGTCATCTCCATGGCCCCACTTGGCTGCAGAAGGGCTTCACTTGCCTGCTTGGCTGCTCTAGGCTAGTGGGACACATTCATAGCAATGTGACCTTTTTTATCAGTTTCCACAAACAAAAGGGATTTTACCTTCATATTATAACATGCAATTGGCCAAATGATATGCAAAATTGACTAAGAGGGATAAAACCCCCTCTGCTTACTGCTTTTTGGAGGTTTCTTGTTCAAAGATGTAAATCTGCTGAATTCACATTCAGGCTTGAATTGACATTTCTGTCTCCTTTCCCCCAAAGTCACAGCCAGCTACAGCTCCTGCAAAATGCTATTACCATATTAATACACCCTCGTAATACTGATTCCTCAGCAAAAAACGCCCATTAATTAGTAAAAACGATTGAAACAGAAACATGTGTACGTACAGTTCTTTTCACCTACTTCTGCTTCCCTCACCAGTCCTTTTGCCCTTCAGATGCTGATATTTTCTTGTCTCCATCAGTGGTCTTTGCAGCCCATCTGCCTGGACTCCCAAATCCACCTCAAGCTCCCAAGTGCTGCTCTTATTCTGTGTACCTGGCACTGCCACTTTTGTTTGTTAGGTAGGGAGATACACTTTTTTTCTGTTAACTGTTTGATCCTGCATGTTAGCTGACCTGAAATTAGGCTGTGGCCAAAGCCTACTGAAGGAATATCACAGACTGAACCAAACCTCCATGATCCAAGGGGTTTTGGATCAGTCTCTTATAGACTCACAAGGCCAGTGTGCCTTGTCCATGTGGGAAACAAGTTAAAATATTGACCATTCCACCTAAAATGAAGGTCCCAGTGAAGACAGTGAGTGTTTTGCTGTTGAATTTGCTTAGGCCAAAATCCCATTTTCTTCAACTTCCTACAAGCAAACCCTGCATTTATTGTAGAGAAGGTAGGATTACTGAGTTGTTGCTGTAACTAGGATTTCCCTGTGGAAATCGAATCCAACTTCCCTCAACATTAAAACCAGAAGCATAGATAAATCATATGAGCTGAAAACGTGTGGAACCCCGTCAATATTTTTTTCTTATCCAAAAAGTATTTCCTACATACTTTGTTCTTGAATGATAAATGTTAACTACCTTCATTTAAAACTGAATAAATAAATTGCAGCCATCAGAGAATGATTATGGAAAATCATGCCAGAACTCAGTGTCTTACAGTTGCTCCAAAACAGGAGATGGCTTATGGTGCTATGTTTTGTTTCCTTTTTCATTAGTATTTTAAAGGAGGCAATTATTTCTGAAGTCATATGGAAAAGGTTTGACTAAAAGTATATGTATACAAATGAATATATTCCCAAATAATGATCCCTTCTGAATAGGGGAAAGTCTATTTTGGTTTGGATGTTTTATTTATTTATTTTTAAATTAAAGATTGCTCCTTCAGAGTTTTCCCATTATACTAAATAGTAATATATGAGCAGTATGAAAAATGAAAGCTGGCAGAAGAAGTTGAAGAGAAAGAAATCTCCATAGGAGTCTGGATACAGAACTACAATTGCTGTAAGTGATGAATGCAAACCAGCACTGTTTTCAACTGCTAGTATTTGAAAAACATAATGAAGAAGAACATCTTAAAATGTTTCATGCATAAAATATACATTTTCCCTTATTTAAAAAGTATTTAAAAATCTTGGCTTTAGGCATCTCTTATACTTTTACCCACTCATAATAATTATAAGTATTACTCCATTTTTATGCAAATATTTTAAAGAAACTTAATATGATAAAGGAACTGAATATTTATAGTGATGGAAATGCACAGCAAGAAAAAAGTCACCTCCAGCACTATTCCCAAATCTACCACAGGAAAGAGCAACCCAATGGTCTCTTTAACATGAGAAGAAGGAAGGACGTATAACAAGCAGAGGAGGCAAATAGGAGCCAGGATTCTTTGGTCAGATTTTGTTCATTCATTTTTGAAATGGGAATAGAAACAACTTGCATCCCCTGGGTATTGCTAAAGACTTAATTATGTTTTTTTTTAATGATGTTTCAATTATACTTGCATGGAATGATAGCTGCATATTGCCACACACACACAATTATTCATTTATAGTCTAGTAACACATATCCAGTGTAGTCTTATCCTCTGAGAAATTACAGACCCCACCCTACAGAGATTACAAAAATAATAATAATTCACTATTGTTTAAAAGTAAGATAATCATATATACCAGATGGCCAATTCGTAGGAAGGTGTTTGTTGCTTTTTATACAAGAACACTTAGATTTGTACTTACATATAGGCCAGTTTTTGCCAAGTGCCAGTAGGTGGAGCTAAAGAATACCGGCACCTTTGCAGGTTCGGGGGGGGTCAATAGAAGTGAGAATGTTCCCGTCTGCCTTGTAATTTGCACCAAGATGTGAGTGCAGTTCAAACGCCATTGAATCTGAACCTGAAGTCTAGCCCTGATTACACTACCAAGTTTGCTCTTGGCTCCCAGCTGCACTGGAGCGTCAGCTCTGACAGGCAGTGGTTGGTCACTGCACACACGGCAAGGCTCCTGGTATCTTCGTCCTTCTTTGGCTGCCATAGTCCTCTCCCACAGCCCATCCAGACATCTTCTGCAAGGTAGGAACTGGGTACTCAAAGAAAGAAAGACAGTGTGATAAACCTGGACTAAATGCAGACAGACCTGGGAGGGAGAGGGCAGGAATAGAGGCCAAGGGGAACGACATCTGCCATCATGGAGCCTTGCAGTACTCAGACACCCTGGATGTCTATGGTATAATCATGATTTCTTTACCTGGGATTTGCTCAAAAAAAAGTCCAAGCAAGACCTGAGGGGAAAAAAAAGTTCCATGGAAAAAAACTTTGGGGGTTGATATATGGCTTCAAAAACTTTATTTGAAAACTTAGTTCTTTACAGCTAATTTTGTCAAGAGATCCCTAAATTCTAGTTTGATTAGTACTGAGCAATAATACGCTCACCTAATGTTGCCTCTTTCCTTGGTGATGACCAGAAAGTTCATCTCTTCTCAAACATAAATATTCTGTGAACCTTTTAGGTCAATACACCTCAGTAAATCAAGAAAACTGATATCTAATATATGAGTTCTAGAACTGTGCAGGGTGGCAACCTCCCTCCCTTCCTTTGGGGGCTGAAATCCTTCTGCTCTCATAACGTCCATGCTGGACAAAAAGCTCTGGTACATTCTTCAAAGGAGAAACCTGAACTGAAACCCCAGTCATTCAAAGGCAAAGTTTCATGTGTAATTAAGGTTCCTTTTTTTCTTTTAATTTTCTTCATTTAATATTCATACACAAAGAATACTTCTAGAAGAGAGCAAGGGTATGACTGCTGAATTAAGATATTGCTCACTCAGTGAATTCTTCCTTTACAAAGACAAGTGCATTCAAAGTTATTTTAGAAGTAATTTGCTGAAACTCTATTTTCCACAGCATTCAAGATCTGGCTCAACAAGCATCTTCCAGCAGAAGCTGTTTCTCGAGTTTTATATGAACCAGCAACTTTCCCCTCTGCGATCAGTGAAACACTTCAGACTTTAAAAAGATAAATATTTTTCTCCAAGTCACCTTGATCATGTTAGGTTCCCCTTGCCACAATAAGAGAAATTTAGTAGAGCAAGGAAGACAAAATTTCTCCACATCTCAGAGCACTGCTGGTGGCTGGGGACTGAATTAGAGGCCCCACTGGAGCAACAGTGACACTCAGAGCTTGGGGGCCTGGAGAGCTGTCTCGGTGCAGCTGGGAGCAGGCTGGAGCCAGGTCTCAGTTGCCTGAGGTTGTTAAACCAAAACCAGAGCTAATTTTCATTTTTGCTTGGGGTGATTTGCTTTACCTTTATGCATCCTCTAGGAGATAAATAAATGCATGCAAACTGCTTGCCCTTGTCCCCACGGTGAGGGTTTCTGCCCCTGGAGTCAGACTGTGGCCATGCACAAATTAATGTGACATCCAGCACAAGTGAAAGGGAGGAAGTTGGCATCTGCAGAGTGGGGAGTGTGAGGATGTGGTGTGGGTAGTGAGGAGCCTCCATCAGACCCACAAATGATTCTGATAGCTGTGAAGAGAGCTTCCCACCCCAACAGTTCTCCCCTTCTCATCATCATTTGTGCCTACCCGAAGCGTCTGCCTGCTCAGCCACACAAATTGTTTGTGTCTCACCTGGCAGCTTAAGTGGAGAAATTTTTAACAGGCATTTTTAGACAGATTGCTGGAGGACTTTGGGGGTAAAGTCCCCTGGCATTAGCTGCATGAAAGTTGCTGTTGCTGCTCCATAACACTGCTATGTGCTGACCCAGCTGATTGCTCTTCACAGAATGCATAAACCAAGAGTTTATTTATGGCTACATAAATACATATAAACTTCAGTGGCTTTAAACTAGGCCATCAATAACTGCTAAAGGAGTAAATGGCAACTTTTTCCAAAGGCAGATCCTAAGTCATGCCAAAAGCCTAGTGTGAGAAAACTGCAGACCATTAATATGGAGCTTTGGGAGCAACAGGTATTAAAAGATGAGGGGATGGCAAATTAAGGGCAGTACCTGTTTACTAAGTGGCATAATTTGTTTGCCAATTAGGATTGCAAGCCAGTACCATTTCCACATTTTCCTCCTGGTACCAAAAAATTAAAAAGAAAAGAATTAAAAAGAGAAGGTTGGGTCAACAGTATCTTTTCTTCTGGGTAGATGTTCCTTGCAGCCCTCTCCCTGCAAATGTATATTAAGAAATGCTTTTCCTCTTGCCATAGCAATGCCTCAAAGAGATAATTAAGTGACATCCTGGTAACTGCTTATGACTACAGAGGAAGATTTTTTGAATGCTGGCACATGGTGCACACTTTACTATGGCAATTGTGCAAGCTCAGATTTATTGGGCTGGTTAGTCATATCAGTCCAAAGACTGTCACATCCTGTTTTCACCGGTGTCACGTAATTAATCTTCCCTTGACTTAGAGTCAGACCTCATCATTCTAAATACCATAATAGATTTTTAAATGAGAACATTAATAACAAGGTCTCTCTATTATTTACCTTGGCTGGAGAATGAAAGCCAAAAAGGAGATGGCTACTCCCAAGGGCAGGCGAGGAGAGGCGTGAGAAGGAAATGAAGGTTGCTGACCTTCCTGTAGAAGAACCAAGGGAAAGAGTATGATTTGCAGAGCTCCAGTTCATCACTGAAAAAGAGGTTGTTGTTGTAATTTCTATTAAGTGCTTCAGAAGCATTTCCACACGATGGTGATGAGGGCCATAGGCACACTTAGATAGCTCTATTAAACAATAAAAGCATAAAGGTATATTATTTGACAATATAAGAATGCTGAGCAGGTTCTTTGCAAATCAGCTTCAGTTTTTGGGTTGTATTCCAAGAGTTTAAGTAAAAAGCCAGAGGCAACAATTTCATCTGAACAGACCTTGGTAAGCTGGGAGAATATAAGATACTTTAAATTCCATGCCTGTATCCTTACTCTTTCTGAGATGTATGTAAAATACAGATATTTTCTACAGATATGGAAACACAGTACACAAGGCAACAAAATTGTGACACCTCATTCACATACCAAATAAGAGCAGAAGCAGCACAATATTAATCCAGCTTCATGACAAGCACTGTGAGGAGAGTAAAATGGTGGAAAAAACACAACCTCCTATAAAGTACAGGGTTAAAACTGGAGTCTCATGTTACTTTTCTGCCTCTACATTCCATTAAAATGAAAGGCCTAATAAGAAATGCATTACAGAGTTCAGCTACAATTATCCTAACTCTACAGATGGCATGGAGTGAATGCAGATTATCACAATTTCAAGAAATCAATGGATTTTTCAGGGAAAAAGTGGTGTCACAATTAGAGCTTAGATGCTGTTGGTGCTGGAGAAAGTTGTTTTCTGAAAAGCTTCAAACCCACTCCAGAACATGAAATGGAAAGCAGAAAGGATCAGGCATCTTCCACCAAAGATTACATTTTTTGGTATTTCACTGCCTTTTACTACCCAAGGTTATGTCATCCAGCTGGCAGCACAGGACTCAAGTGAGGTTTGTTTGCATGTTAGTGGGGGTTCGATTATCCTCCAGGTGAGCAGTGCCTGAACACTAGGGATGAAATCCTAGTGGAGAAGAACATTATAGAAAAAGTGGAATCACACCAGGGTGAGTATCCACAACTGTGAATTGAAATTATCAGAAATACTACTCAAGGGTTGAGATCCATGGAGGGCAGGTGCCTGCCACAAAATGGAAAGCTGTTCCTTGCTTCTCATTAACAGCTCAAAGGAAAATGTCCCCAAAAGTCTGTAGAAACATATGATAGAAATTGGCCATGAAGAGCTTGCAGTGCAAATGATGGAGGGGAGCAAAAATACTGATAAACAGAATGAAGCCCAGCACACAAGGAAGTGTTCTGACTAGTCACTGGCAAGGAAGACTTGGGAATATAGGCACTGCACTCATATTTTGGGATACCTGAAGCCTCCAAGTAGTAAAAAGGATTTAGAAAATGTTTGCAGGACAGTGTGCTGGTCTTGGCTACTTTTTACAGGGGAATTCTCCAGACAAGACAGAAAATACCTGAATGTTTTATTGTTGTACACATCCTTACAACCTCTCTATTTTTGTTTTGTTTTCATGCCATCTCTTTTAATAATAGTGACAGCAGTACCACAGCTGGGAGAATCAGAAAAGGTGACATGAAATATGGTCAGTCAGAATGACACTTTACTTTTATTATTTCAAATGACAAATTTGATTTCAGAGCTTTTGGGGGGTACTATTCTTAATTTATAACAAAAGATGTTGAAATTGATGTATAGCATAGATCATTGTATTCCAGAATGGCACCTTGAAATGTTAAAAGCATTAATCTAAAATGATATACTATATCCAGAAAGTGAAATGGGTTAGTATGACTTTTCTTCCTTCTAAAAATTCATTGAATGGAATCTACCACAGGACAGTACTGATTTCTAAAAGTTTCTTGCCCCCAATTTCATGTAATTTCAGTGTTATTTCCCTTTGACCCTGTAACTTGGAAAGAGCAATTAATAGAACCAGATTTTTATAATCATATCATTATCATTATGATATTGATTCCTATAGCACTTTGTAAACTAAAAAATGTCACAGTCAAGCATGCTGCCAGTTCATGACGAGCAAAAGGAAAGGGACATCTTGCTGAAAACAGCTATTTCATTTCGCGTTTGCTGACCAAAATGAAGAACAATCCATGAAAAGGAATAAAAGAAATGAACACAAAACGGTCAGGACAGGACTGTCTAGAATCACTGTTTGATTACCCCAGGCTCTGTATGGATAAATATATTGATAGGAAGAGAGAAATTTACTACTATCTTCTTTTAACAGTGCCCAAACACCCTTGCTAATCTCAGGGATAACTGTATGAGATACACATACCTCAAGAGACATAAGCTGTCCTAAGGAATTTCCAGTTTGAATAGACATGACAGTCAAAGAGTAGGAAGGGAGCAAAATTATCATATCCAGTCATAGATAAGGTTTTGAAGCACCTACAGATTATGTGCAGCCAGGATCATCCTTATCACTGGAGGGAGATTAGGGGTATTTTAGCTCTGTCCTTCAAGACTAACATTCCCCAACAGTATGTATCAAGTAGCAACAACCTTGAAGACACTCAAACGTACAGTATTTTGTTCTTGCATGTCTCTTTCCTGCTACTCTTTACAAAAGCTTTGCACCCTGTTCTTTGGGCTTTTTCAGCAGAAAAAGTGGGTGGCAAAGCCTAGAGCAAGAAGCAGGAGTGGACTTGTAACAGCGATTTAATGAATGCCAAGAATGATCCCTCACCTACAAGAGCTGATTTATCATGCCAGCAAGACCAGAAGTGACTGTAGCTGTGGTACAGCTCAGAGGCTGCAAAAACGATCTTTTTGCCAAATTCCCCAAAAGGAAAGGGAAAGTAGAAGCTCTGTTTAACAGATCACGATAAGTCACAATTGTCACTACTGCATTTCAGGGCAACATGCTTTATTTAGCTCTTTAACCTTCGGCGATTTGTTATCAGCACAGTCGAGAATAGTTTGTATTCATTAGGAGACTTGTTTATTTTGTAACATAATCCTTTTCTTTGTTAACATGAAAGCACAGCGGATGGAGCACTGGAAGGACAGTTCACCCAGGTCTGCAATGTTGTTCCATAAAAAATGTCTCTCGATAAATGATTGCCAGGATTAGATTTTATTGGTTAGATTCATAAGCAATTTCAGTCTTGTTCCCATATGTTTCTTACATAATAGAAAACATGCAAAAAATACTTAAAATGCAATTCCTGGTCATTCTGTAAGTGCTCCCTTCTCTCATTGTTTCTGGGAAGTATAAGAAATGTTTGTATATTTTATGGATTTATTAAGCTTGGAAGAATTTTTGGTAGCATGTCAACTTTTTCCTATAATTTGAACCCAGAATTTTACTTGCATTCCCTATGGATTATTTTATTAAAAAAGCCAAAACCAAAACACGCTTTTGCTTCTCTCTTATCCTGCTCACACCCAGCTTCAGGAAAGACTTCAGAACATAAACGAGAGAGAAAATTACACTAGAACAGGTGGCTGCTGTTTGACTACATCAGTCTTGCACTTCTGTAAGGCTTGCAATTCCTGCTTCCATCCTTAGGCCCTCAAGTCACCGACAGAGAGAAAAAGAGAAAACTCACACACATTTGATATTCTCCCCCCAAAATCCAGCTTCTCTGAGCTTCAAGGTTGACTAGAAGAAGTGGAAGTATGCAAAAGGTTTCTAGTCATCCTGAAAAGGTATATTTAGATTACTTCTTCAGTCTGCCCTTGAGCAGACACATTTATCAAGCAAGTGGAAAATGTCTCTTTAGATAAACTAGATGTAATACCAATAGGAAACATCAGAAGCACTGTCTGTCAGCAGCATTGGACTGGCTAGTGGTTGGGGCCAGGTTAATGAAGGAACGTAAACTCAGAGGTATGTGGTCATGGAGACTTAATGCAGCTTCAAAGACAAAGAATTTACTTTCATTGTTAAGCACTCAAATGTCTTTTAAAACTGGCGTTGCCCTCTATTTGCATTAATCCAGTAGAGAAATGAAAGTTTTTTTCTGTCACTTTCTTGATGTGGTTCTTTCCACATCAAGTTAGCAAAGAAGATCAAGAGTGGCCATTCTGTACCTCTGTAAGGACTTTTCCGGGCAGGCTATGACCTTTCCCCTCCCTCTCTCCCTCTTACCTATGCAGAAGAGATAGTTCATTTATACTTCAACACCTTTCCCACATTTGGAGATTTTCAGACATTTGTCCTCTGAGCAGAAAAAAAACCAAGAAAGACCAAGAAACCACCAGCACAGGCTACTGAGCTCATTTTAGGTGAAATAAGAAAGACGTTTCTGTGTGAAAAAAAAAAATCTGCAATGTTCATATCAAAGCTGAACTTCTGAACTTGAAGTGCTCACGTTAGGAATATCTTGTTCACCTATTCCTCTCCAGGAATGTTTTCCATAAAGCTTTATGATGGAACACATAGTAAATAGAAACAATCTTCTTCATTCACAATCATTTAATCATGCTCACAGCACACACTTCCTCCCAGCTGCACTCTGGATTTTGGGTTTCTCTCCTTACCATCCACTGGATAGATACATTTAGGAAAGATTTAGTGTGTTTCTTCTGCTTCTAAAAGAGATGAAACAAAGTAATTTCAGTTTCAGAAACAAAAATACCTCGTGTAGTAAGGCTATTGAGTCTTTTTCAAAAGAGGAAATGTAGGATTCCACTTACAAAAGTTTAAGTGGCTTTTTTATGCTGAAGAAACAATGATGTAGCTCTTTGCCTTACAGATCAATATGCACAGCTTGTACTACAAGATTATTAGGTAAATTTCCTAAAGGCTGGTTGGATTAAACTGAGTATGGAGCGTGTAGCTCACAACTGGATGTTTTCAGGACAGACAGGGAGAGGCTCTGCGAGACCAAAAGTTCATTTCAACCATTATTCTATATAAAAAGAACTCTGATTCCAGAAGGATTTAGTTTCTACAAGAGTAGCCATCTGGAGCTATAACCACACTTAAGGATCTCTGGAAATGCCTTGTGGGTATTCTTTGTGCTTCTGGAAACCCAGTGCCATTGAGAGGCTTCATGAACTTTTGTTCTTCAATGGAGAGCATAGCTGTGGTTGATGGAGGGCTAGCAGGCCCAAAGGGTGGGTGAAGCACAGTAGCTCCTCTAGCTGGTGGCACACAAGAGAGTATTGTGTCTTGCTTACGTGCTTGCTTGCTGCTGACTCCTGACACTGGACAGAGACCTTCTGACAAGGAGCACTGGCCCCCTGGCAGGGCTTGTCTCAAGGCTGAAACACACATCTCTGGGACGCTACAGAGATCTTTAACCACGCTACCTCCGGAGCAAGAGAGCCACTTTTCACAGAGCATCCTACACTTATCTCTGGGACAAAGGGACACATAGTCCCTCAGCAGAGTGATTTATGCTCTGCACATAAAGAACTGGAGTAAAATCCTGGCTTTCCACTAAGATGACACCCACTCCTGAATTTATTCAAGCCCAGTATTGTTTCCATTAGGTAAACCTCTAGCTTTGGCATCACTGAACAAAGAACAACTTCAGAATGAAAATTCACTTTGCATTGGAATTTGGCGTGTCCATTGGTCTGCCTAGGAGCCAGCTTCCCTCTTCTCCATATGTATTTGAATGGACTGATCTGGTTTCAAGCAACCGGGATCCAAATGGGTCAGTATTTATTTATAAATCTGTGTTCTTCTGCCTCTTATGTTAAAACCGTGTTTGTTCAGGGTCACAGCTTTTTGTGAGAGTGCCTACAAATTAGCAGTTATCCTTAATTCCACCACTTCCTAAGTACTCAAGCTTTTGTTCTGTTGGTTTGTTTTTTGGTTTTGGTTTTGTTCTGTTTTTTTTTTGTCACAGTGGCACCTCTAAAATTAAAAAAAAAAAAACACTGTGTTACATATTTGAAAGAATAAGGTGCTGTGGATATTTTTATATTCTGTTGATTTCTATGTGGAAAAAAAATTGAATTTAAAAGTTTCCTCTTCAAAGTTATTTTCTTTTGTGTCATGAAGCATGCTTGGCAATCATTAAGTACAGAATGAGAGAATTATTTAAGCCAGTGAGCTTGGCAAAACCTGTAGAACCTTCTTTCTGTTATGATTCTGCCTATATTTAGCATTACAGACCATAGCATTTTTAAAAAACACCTTATTTTTCTCCATATTTGGAGGTGTGTTCAATGTCTCCTCAAGTCAGAGAAGCGCTACGTACTTCCCAGCATCCCTACTTTGTGCATCTGGTACAGCACAACAACTGCTAGACAACTTAGGCAGAGTAAAGCCAGCATTTGGGGAAAGGATCAGGCCATCTGACTATATGAAAAGCAAACAGGCAGCTCCAGCGAAGCCCAGGGTTTCCAAGAGGTTTCAGGTTTTCTATGAATAGGTGCACCAATGTGGGTGGGAAGAAGTCTGGTCTTCCCAGAAAGTGCTGGCTTTGTACCACCCAGCCACAGCTCAGAGCATCACAGCCCTTAGCTCCAGTTCCATATATGAGAGAGCTCTTATGAAAAAAAACCCAAACAAACAAACAAAAAACCCAGTCCAGGTCACTCTCAATAGATAACATGAGTACAGGACTGCCTAACCTCTTATAAGGACATTCAGAAAACCCAAACAAATACATGAAATTATTGCTGGACTTGAATTACTGGCTCATTTAAGGGCATTCTTCCCTCTAAGACAGTTAAAGCAACATGCAAGTTCAAGGAAGGAGGTAACGAGATCAGGGAGTGATAATCCACATCAGATTAAGTGTGGTTAAGGGAAAATGCAGCACCCAAAAAGAAAATCCAACAGAATTCTGGGCTGCATGACAAAGGCAACAGCTCCTTTTCTAATACGTAGATGAAGCTGCTTTTAGGATATTGTGTATGACTTGAGGCCTGGCTGATATGGAGAGAATGATAGAGATTTCTTTCTGTTAAACCTCAAGAATTATTTCCCTGAAGGTCTTGAGAGGATGAGAAAAATAAGTCCATGTGTTTGAAATTTAAGATAGTTCAGTCAACTCTTACCTCTTTTCTTACTGTTCCTCTGTCTTTCCCTTGAGACTCAGCAACACCTTGTGCTAGGGACTTCTGATGCAGCAATCACTGAGATCACATATTGTGAGAGCATTTAAGATGTAGGGTTTGGATGTCCTCTATATATCAATTCCCAAAGCCCTTAAAAGTCAAAGGAGTCATTAACATAACCGATAACACTAAAATGTAGAGCGAGTTCAACTTGGAATCTTCCACCACCGTCTCTAGACTCAGTTACTGTTATGGAGGCACAAAGTCTACCTCTAGTACAAATAAAAGGAAGTAAAAAGAGTGAGAATTTTTTTCCTCTGAAGCACCTGAAATGTTTATTTCTTGGAGCAAGGAGAGGAAGGAAAAAGAAAGGAGCTGGGGAGCCTGCTTTTGTAACAAAGCATTGCAACATGAGCCAAGCAAGAGCTGCCCATCGCCTCCCGGCTGTAACAGCTCTTCTCTCTCAGTGAACCACTTTCCCAAGAGACCCCACAGTGCCTATCATGGATTAGGTCAAAAGAAAAAAATACAGATAGTAATGGCCCATAAAGAGCACAGGGGCATGAAGCATCCAAACCACATCTGTCTCAAAATACTACTATGGCTCACACAGATACTTGATTGTATCAGATTGCTCAAATTCAATATTTGAATTCAATGCATTTAGAGTTTTAGATGTGGATTAGGAATGATACATTTTGTAAAAGTTACCCCCCCGAATACTTAAAAGATGCAATACCAAGAGGTTTCCCACAGCTAGAATTATCAATTTTGTGAAAGTTGAGTGTTGCCAGAAGGTTTTTGAGAGTTTGTCAGTCATAAAACAGAAAACAAAAGATCATATAACCATAACAACAAAGAGGTCCAAGACACAATTATTAGGGCTACTGACCTCTTCTTCACCCTTTGCCTGCGTAAGGGGGAGATGAATGCCACTTACTGCATTAAAGGGAGAGGTCAGGCTGTACTTGGCCTGAGAATAGAGCAATCAGGACATCATCTGCATTGAAAGTTGGGAAAAGAAACCAAAACCAATAAAGCTGAAGTAACAGCTTGAAAGTCATAATGAGATTGAAGATGAACAATCAGTGCAAAGCATCTGTTTTTTCCTCTGCTACAGGGCTGATTTCTATTTTACTGGCTATCCCAGGCCCTCTTTTTCCCAGTTCACTGCTTTGATTTCTTCTGCTGCTTTCCACTAATTTTGGCTGTGCAAAGCCCTATCAGCAAATTAGCAAAGGTTGCCTTAAACTGAGGTGAAATATCAGATTTTACTCTGGACACAAACTGGTAATAAGTTTGACTTGAACAGGTTTTAACTGTTTTGCAAAACTGCACCCTAAGAAAGGAAATGCAGGGCAAGATAAGAGTATTTAACAGCTATCTGGCCCCTGGATCCACCATTCTTCAGTAGCACCTCCAATAAACATTCATCTGGTGTGATGGGTGTCCCCAGAGCTAAATATTGAGAGAACAAGCTGTGCTGTGCTGGCTTGTTGGAACTGTGATAGTTCAGCAGAGAACAGGAATCCACATGGACAGAATCTTGCTGACCTGCTCCCAGCTCCTCCTGCTCACAAACTGCTCTGGGGACATTTTTACGCTGACAGTGTCTGTACTTGTTTTCATTTGACTGCCATAATCTCTTCCCCAGTGGATAAGCTACGGCACAAGGGAAATGATTTTTTCCTGTGCGTGGCTGTCTGACACTAAGACACAGATGTTTGAGTAGTTGGACTTCCCTCCACTTTTCCTCTTCCCCCTCTCATCTCCATCTTATTTGCATTAATTTGGCTAGAATTAGAGTTCACTTTGTTTAATCACGCAGAACACTGGTGGCAGGTGAGTGCAGCTGTCATTTCAGAACATGACAATTCACTTCCACAATACAAAATAAAATGATTTTTAAAAATTAAAATTAAGGAAAAAAACCACCCCGAAAGCACCCAGCATCTCCCAAGGAATGGCCGCAAACAGAAAGTCCATACAATACCCTGTGAGTATCTGCTGTCAAACACCCCTCCAACCATCAGGCAAGATGAAGCTGAGATGTCATGTTACAGAACTGTCTCATAAACCTCTTCTACCATTTTTTTTTTTTTTTTTGGTAATGGAGATGACTTTGCTGGGGAAGAGGAAAGAGGTCTTCTACTTATTTTATTTTTCAGTGTTTATGCAGCTTTTTGCTCTTTTCACATACGTGATAAACAGACCTTTTGAATTCTGCAACAAATGAAATGCAAAATCTGTTTTGGCAGGCAGTCACTTTGGATTTTATGATATCTATTAGCACTCCTGAATTTCAGAACAGTCTCACCCCAGTTAGTTTAGCATATGCTAAGCAAAACTTTCCTGCATGGAGGTTTTTTTGCCTATCATTTGTCATCTGCAAATAGAGCACGAAAGAATCAACTTCCTAAGAACAGCAGTTTGTTCTGTAGAGAGAGCGGTATAGCTAAAAATACATGGCAATAAGGAAATTAAGTATAATCTGATAATCTGGGCTGTGAGTCTCTCCAATTTTAACGACGCCTTCACCAGCCCCTTTCTGCAATCCTTGGATATCTAAGAAACTCGGTGAAAGCTGTGAGGCACCACACCTGAACAGGGAACTGCACCCCCCTGCACGTTGTACATTTGAACTGATGCTGATCAGACTGGGCTCAGGGAGAGCCCAACATGATCAGCTCCTGCAAATTAAAACAATCGGGTTTTTGCATTTCATAATTCCCATTTGTTTTAACTACAAGCAGGCTAAACTGCCAAGATGAAGTGATGCTTCCAGGGTCCAGAGAGAGTGAAGTCACCACCGTTCTGGAGGCATGGCAGGCACCACAGCAGCTCTGAGTCCTTCAGGAGTTCCCCCAAGGACACCGCACTCCTCAGCTGCTCTGCAGAGAGCTAAATCTGCTTGTCACAGGCCAGAAGTTTGTCTCCACTCCCAATATGTAAAGTAAGGATAATACTGTTTATCCCATGGGGAAGTTTCAAGGGCTTAGGTAATGTGCATACATGGCTTTCGAAATATAATCCCCTCCAAGGTCAGCCCTTTGTTTGTCTTGGGGGGCTGCGTTTGCTGCGTGCTCCCTTCAGAGGAAGCTCTGGGGTCACCCGAGAGATGACCATCCCCTCACCCAGAGCCACCCCGTTTTCAGCTAATAATGGGAAGACAATCAGATCGGTTACACCTGTGTGATAACGTGCGTTTGATGAATAGCTGTGTACCGGGCAGCATCATCCATCCCAGCCTATCAGAGCACAAAGCAACGCGGCGAATTAGCTCCATGCCGAAAATGAATGGTCGGTCCCGGCACCCTGATAAGGTGAGACGCACATCCCGGTGATTAGCTGGGTCGGTACTAAAGAACATTAGGAATTCACTTCTGCTTCTCTGATTGGTAATTAAGTGACTCGTCTACTGGCCGACAGTCCTGTATGCTTCCCCAGGCAGTTGTTAGTTCTTCGAAAACCACTCCTGACAAAATGAGGTTTGCCCTTGGTACACAGATAATGAGACTCAGCTTGACAGGTGTGGCGCGATTAGAGCGCCGCTACGCGCGGCTCTCCCCGCTATAGCCACTCGCGGTAAACACACTCATTACAACCCGCCGGTCCCCGGAGGCAAAGCATGTTTGACATTATTAATTGGCTTTTCTGTATAAGGAGTCAAATAGATGAAAAGGTTTATCAAGCTGAAATAATTAATTTTGCCTGAATTCGCTGACAGTTCAGTTCTCCTGCAAAAGACCGTTTTAAGGGTTTGGTTTCTTTCTTTCTTCCCTCCCTCTCCCCCCCCCCTTTTTTTTTTTTTTACTGAATTTCAAAGTTCAAAAGTCATAATAGTGGCAAAAGTGGAGCTTTTTAGTAAATTATAATTAAAGGGAATTTAATTAATTTAGACCTGAGAAAAGGGTGTGTGTGTGGGGGGGAAACTCCTATCTTTGTCTATACAGAGGTCTAGATGGTAGAACATATCACGGCTTAATAATGCATTAATTTTAATCTAATCAAAGTATAGTAAAAGAGGTAATTATGTTTAAAAATTATCATACTCCAATATTGGTATATTTAAACACTTAATACTTACACTGCTTCCAGTTAGCAAAAGTTGTAATTGTTGCACTTAAATTTAGCTTATTTAATGATAGGGCTTATATTCATGAGGTTAATTGAATAAATCATTGTAATAACTCATGGTGAAACTATGATTATCTATTGGGTTCTAATTTTGCTTTTAAAAGGAGAAAAAAAAGCCCCCAGAAATTATTTTTCCTGGTTTCTCTCCCCAAAAGGCAGTAGATATTCTCCTCAAAAAACTTGAAGCTAGGATTTGATTTAAAAAACCCAAAACATACTTCTCACGTACTTTTCAAATTACACACTCTGCAGTTTATTCAGCCTTTTCAAAATATGCCAATGTGACTTAGCAAATATTTTAAACCTTCCACATTAAAAATCCAGATAAATATTGTCTAATTATGCATATCAGTCTGTCTAGAAGCCCTTCTGTACTAACGAAAATATTCCCCTTATAAAGTCCAAAGGCAGAAGATTCAAAAGTTCAGAAAAGTTCCTCTAATATGTAAAGGAAAAAAAAAAGAAATAGAAAACCCAGGAAGAGCAAGTGGGTCAGCAATTGATTCTGCACAGTCACTTTTTAATACATCTCCTGATGCACTTATTTGGACATTTAAAAAGGACATTTTCACACCCATCTTTTAAAAATCTTTTTGACCTTTTCTGACAGATATATGTGCATACCACTGAGCAAAGCAATGAAAAGACTTCCCAAGTAAACCTGTTGTTTTTGCTGAAGCCTCAGTGGCCCATGACCATCAAACCGTTTCACTTCATACAGTTTGTGGACTGTTCCAAAGCATTCAGAATGTTAAAACACCAACAAGTGAGTTTTTAAAAGCTGACTCACTGCTATCAAATATTACAGAGTTTGTTCAACACATCTCTTTGTCCCAGTTAAACAGATAAATTTAGGAAGACTTGATGATTCATCTAGCAGAGCCGGAGGATCCAGGAGTAAAACATAATGTCAACATGTCAATATTTTTGTTGCTGTTGGAGAATATTTGTAAATTTTATAGTCTCTCAAGTCTATATAAATGTATTTCTGAACAGACTGATGGGAATCTAGAAAACAAGTGTTACATCTGTAAAAATGAAAGGCAACCCACCAGTTTCATGGAGGAGGATACAAGCCCCACTGGAGAGTGCAGCAGATGGGCTCCTGGGGGTACCTCACAGTTCCTGCTGTGACCTGCTCATCTTTATGGACCAACGCGGGCAGGAGAAAATACAGGGAAAGAGGGAAAAGCAGTGAGACACACTCTTAAAGTCACATCCAGAATAAGAAACCTAGAAGTCCTGCACAGTAGCAAGTGGTAACATTTACCAACAACTTAACATTTGGCTCCAGAAATGTCATCTTTCAAAAATACAAACATCTGTGCTACTCATCATGTGTCACTCATGGTGAAATAGTCAGCAAATACATCAAAGAGACAAGAAAATAAGATCATTCATTAACAGCATCATTTTCTCCCTTTACCACACTTAATGATACTTATCATATTTTATCCTTGCATGTACTATATTAAACTTACTAATTGGCTACATAATAAAGCTCAGAGTTACTACATTTGAGTAACTGGAGAACTGAAAATCAGGAGAGAGGAATAGAAATGATGGGTACATGCATATTGACCAAGATTTTGAAGATTTTAGTTGGTATGTTCCTTAAGTACCTTTAATTCTTGTGTCTTACAAAAATGAATTCATATGCTAATTCTAAAAGTAATTTATTTGGGATTTGTAATGACTTATCTCACACTAATAAATCCTGTCTTAAAAAATTTGGCAAAAAAACTCCCACACAACTAAAGTAAAGACTCCAAAGCTATAAAGCTCATTGTTCTGCTGACAGATTTAATAATTCTACATCTTATAATTCTGTTTTCAGCAATTTTGTTTGATAAAATTCTCCCACCTAGAAGGATTCTGTGTCAATGTGGTCAGTAGAAGAATATCCTGGGGGAAAGCACATCTGCCCAGCACCTCCCTTTCATTCATTAACCCACCAGGGGCTAACACTAATTAGATCAGGCTGCTCATTTTAAGCTGATAATTGATTTAAATAGGTTGCTCATTTAAAATAGAATAAAAACCTGCTAAACATTTGGTGCTTGGGTTTTTTTCATCTGCAACTTTCAATTGCTTGTGCAATGTAGCATAAAATGTAGAGGTCTCCCTTTGCTAAAAAGGCCATAAAATTAATTACAATGAGTATGAATTGTGCAGGGTGAGGGGGTGGAGGAAAGTGAGTGCTGGAGTTAACTGGTGATGACTAACTAAGAATCACAAGCAATGAAGCTCATTTCTTTTCAGCAGGATTTTTAAAGTAACTTGGATATCTGAACCACTTAGTTTTACAGACTTTTAACCCAGAAGAGAAGGAAGAGTTTAGCAAATCCAGAGAAGCTTCACACATCTTCTAAACGGCCACTGCTGGATACACAAACATTATCACAAACTGCTAGATGTTTCTATTGTCCCTCTTAAATTAATTAATATCTCTGCCTCTGTATCCAAGCACATAAATACACAGTCTTTATTTTATTATCAGGACAACATCAAGCCTCAGTCAATGTAAAAAAATATTCACTTGGTGAAGTTGCACATCAAAAGCTTTAGTTGCATGTGTCCATAACTTACAGCTGGTTTCTTCCAAACCTGAATAAATCATTATCTTTTCAGCCAACTGTAACTATGTTTGTTTGTACAAGGCTCAGACTTCAGGCCAGGCTAATACCCAACATTTGCTGTTTATTTACCTGCCTAAGTGTCTATATCTGCAAGCTGGCATGCACACACAAACAAGACAAAACAAGTAACAGCAGGCACAAGTAGGCTGAAATAGAAACTTCTGGCAAAGCTGCAAGATTACCAAATGACACAAATAAAAGTGACTTCAAGATGCAGATTGTCAACGCTGTTATTTTATTTTTAATCCCACTTAATAAAGCCAAGACTGTCACTCCATCGGCTTCTGCAGCCCTGTTTCATGCCCTGTTTGGGGAAGTCACCTCCACACCGGTGGCACCGCATTTCCCCCCTAATGAATCACATTCTTTCTCCTGTTTCCAACAAACTCACTCAGAGATCCAGACTTTGCAGCTCAGATGGGGTCAAGGACTCTCTGCCTTGAAAAACTATTCAAGAGCACTCACTAGTGGCTACAAATGAAAACAGCGCCTTAGAAGGCGTCACTCAGGCAGCTTCCTTCATGCCTCTTTAAATTGTAGGGAAGGCAGCAAGAAGACAATAAACATCCTTTTGATAATTCTCCATTCAGGCACCAGATCATTTTCTCGGTTAGTGGTAAACATTATATACCAGTAAGCAGTTTTTCAAGGCAACCAGTTGTGAAACACATTGAAAACAATACCAGTTTCTCACTTGCTGTCAAGGAATACTGAAGGTAATTCAATTGCTTACATTTTACATGAATGCCTGAATTTCTTCATCTGGTTTTGAACAAAACACATGTTAATACAGCATACCTTTTTAAAGGGAGATGCTAATTTTTTTTCCTTTCATTTCAGTTTGTCACTAAGCACACGCTTCTCATGTTCTCCTGTTAGGTGCACTAATATCTAAGCATGCAGCACATGAAAAGGCATGTGAGCAACCAGTTTAATTGACAGTCAGCTGTAACAGGAGCACACAAATGGGATGATCTTAATGACCAAACTGTGGCAGTGCACCCGGTTTGGCTGCACTAAAACTGCCAGTGGCAGAAGGACTCTGAAGGCTGATAACCAGGTAAAACTGTGGTGCCCAGAGAGGATGGTTTTACAAAGTTTCTCCATCACACCTCTCTAAGTGGTAGTACCTGTGTTGGTCAGCTGTGAATGTGGGTGAGGACTGGCATCCTGGTACACTGGGCCTGGGACAGCCAGGACAGCCAGCAGGAGCTGGGTATGTGGCACAGCCAGGGCTCGCCAGCCAGGGGCTCAGAAGTGGAGGCTCACCAGGAGTGATGGGCTCCTCTCTGAACCACAGAGCTGTGCAGGAACAGATTGGCAGCTAATATGGAAAGCTGCCTGTTTCCTAGAATAGGAATGAGGTAATTTAGAATTTACATATGCGTGGAGAGGGACTGTTTTGATCCCAAGTAGTATATCTGTGATACAATAACGCAGGTGATAGAGAAAAGGTGAAGCAAAGAGGCCAGATAAGAGGGGAGTGAAGTGTCTCTGGTGCCAACACCAAGGAGAGACCTAACAAAGCACCAAGCCCAGCTCAGTGCTGAGTAGAGGCGTTGCTGGAACAAAAGAGATGTGTCTGAGCTGGGGAAAGGTGAGTGCACAGCGAGGAGCGCTGCAAAGGTCAGTGAAGCGCTTTGCACGGCTGTGCTTCCAAGTGGGCTCCTCTTGCCCCAAGTCCTTCCCCTGACATTTCAGTAGCTGAAAACCAGGCTTTGCTGCTGCCTTTTCATGGCCTCAACACCTTCAAGTGCCACTGGGAGCTGAGAGGTTTTAGCTGGGGGAGGCTAAATGTACTTGACTCCCCCTTAGCCCTGAGTTTGAGAAGCTTTAACGTTTTTGCTCCCATTTCAGCCAATCGGATATGGCATCTCAGACCCGAGCCCCGGAGAGGCAAAGGGATTTGTCCATGGCTGCATGGGCAGTTGGCAGCAGACCAGAGAATTGCTGCTGACCCTGGGGCAAATGTTCTGAGCAACATGGTGTCCTCCCCAAGTACAGGAGTGGGGCTGGAATCAGAGAAAACAGACTTGCATTGATCCACTGAACCCTCAGTGGTGAGGCGAGAGCCGATGGCAGAGAAGCAATGAGCTGCACAATGAAAACATGGCATTATTCCTGAATCCCAGTATACAAAAGAATATATCTAATGCTAATACCAGCTGCTTTGGGGGAAGGAGGTTGAAACACCAAAGTCTCTCTGTTACGTTCTGATTAAGATTTTGTACCATCTATCCCATTTGGAATAGCAAAAATAATTACATGGCAGTAACAAAGTAAAACCCCACCATGTTCTTGTGCACCACACATGACCTAAGCAGAGAGATAAGTGGGAGTAGCTTAAATCCTAAGACATCAGTTCCTTCCCATTCAGAAAATCCTGGCATGTTGAACTTGTCAGAGGTAATGTTTTCTGCCACTGCATATGCAGGGATGTATGTATAAGTGAGGGCTGGTGTATTTACACTAATGAAAAGAAACCAGGTGGCATTAAACTGTGTACCACAACAGCCAGCCATCCAGTCTGTATCTCACCTCCTATTATTTCATGCTTTTCCTCCTTTTTAAGCTTTCTACCTTATTTTTGCTGTCTGTCTGTTCTCTTCAGTATATTTCTGTACTTTTTTCTGTATTTTTTCTTAGAATACTTTTCCTTAATACATCTTTTAATTTTGCTGCTGTCTCTCCTCTCTCTACACATGCCTTCATCTTGAGATCCAATTTCTTACAGCTTTTAGTTATCCCAAAAAAATTTTCTGTGTAAATAACTTCTATTTACATCTCCTCTTCACATTTTTCTTAGTCTTATTTCTAGCTACTTTTGACATTACGTAAAGTATAATAATAATAATAATAACAGTAATAAAATTTTTAGCTCCCTCAATTTCTGTTGATAACTAAAACTGTTCTTATGTCCCTTTGCCACTTCTTGAAGACCAATTCTAAACAAAACTCAACCTGTCTCCAGTAGGGCTATACTTACCTTCCTTGTTTTCCTTCTGCAGTGGTAGGACAGAAGGGGACGCACTGCCTGGGGAGCTGATAAACCTTCCTGTGCTTCCGTGGGGGAACCATCCAGATTTGTGGGAAACCTAATTAGTGAGGAAATCCAGAGTTTAGGACATCCAGTAGAAAAAGGCTCCTGCCTGGATCACTGCTGTAGTTACTGAGGTTCAGCAAAACGTACCAGAAATCCTCCAAGTAATTTCAGGCACAAATTTTGAAGAAGGTTGCCTTGCTTGGAAGCAGTGATGTCCCTTGCACAGAGGTCTGGTGTCCTCTTGAGAGGAGGTAAAAAGGCAAGATGAGTGCTGGGCATAGTTTTACTAACACTGCAGTTTGAGTAGACATTAAGGGCTATGAGGATTTGTAAGTGTTTCTCTGTCACAGTTCTAAGGTTCAAGAGCACTTGAAGCCAATATCTAAAAGACTTTTCCTTTCTGCTACCTCTTCCTTCAAAAAGGAAGAAGTTATAGAGAGCTCAACTTTCTGTTTGTTTGGTTTTTACTTTTAATCCTGGGGGATTTAAATTACATGTATTTTGGGGGCCAGCTCAGCAGAAACACACAACAGGAGCAGTGTGCTCGCAAGCGGATTGTGCAAATGTTTCTTATGTGGTGTGTTTTCTTTTGTATCCCTGCAGTCAGCGACTGCTCTGGATCCCATCCTAGGACACAAGCCAAGAATGAGAAATAAGGCTGCAAGCGAGACAACAATTCACAACCACAGCATTGTTTGACTGGGAATACTCACCGGGGTACAGCCTACAACAGGAATACAAGATGCTTTAAGTAGTAGATGCTGATTTTAATGTTTCTGGTACTTTAGGGAGTCCACCTTGCCCAGCTGCACGCAGCCCACAGAGCCACGAGGGACCTGGCAGAGGGATTTCTTCCTCGTTGTGGCAGCGAGAAAATGCCAGCAGGAGCAAGTGTTGTTAAGCACCCAAGGTAATCAGTAGAGTAAGTAGGATGAGTATGAATATACGCTTTGTTAGAGAAAACGACTGTGCTATTGGTGAAAGTGAGCAGCAGCAGATTAAGAAGATGGATGGTTAAAATGGGGAAAATATATACCTGTGTTCTAGTTTCTAGGAGTTTCCAGACAAAACCACGACAGTGTCTGGACATACACACACAGCAGGAGGAGGAAAAAGTAAAGCTGTTTTGCTAAGACGTGGAAACACAGAAACACAGGAAAAGGAAAACAGACACTGAGGTTTTGATTCTGCTTAAAGAGGAACATGAAAAACTGCTGCAAAATTCCAACAACAAAGTAGGATAAGAGCAACAGATAGTAATCATCACCCAGCTATGCAGTAGTATAAAGGCCTTAGAAACATGCATCCTACATTTTAGAGAAAATTCGTGTAATACACAGTAAACTCTTAAAGAAAACCTCTCTTTAATTTTCTCATAATTGTTAAGGTTTATGATGTAGCTTTAAAATTATTTAGAAGATATTACAGTATGAAAATTGAGTTTGGAAATGTAGCACAAATTACTGTACAGGACAATATAAACTCTCTAATATCCAGAGCAGTTTTTGTTTGAGCTGTTCAGAAAATGTGGGCAAAAATAAATTTTCATAAAAAAGAAAAACCTCTCTCAGAACTGTTTGTGATTTCCTAATCCAACCCACACTCCCAGTTCCTGCCTATCTTTGAGAATGCTCTGGGTGGGATCCAATGCCTGTGAAAGCAATGGACAGGATCCCACTGGCATTCAGCAGGTGGGACGTGAATGCCAAGTCAGTGTCAGGATGCCTCTTGAAAGCCATATCTCTCGCTGCAGATCCCAAATATTATATCTAGGCCTGAAATAATCCTCTGTAAAGCAAGCTACAAAGGCTTTGGATATTTTATGTTCACACTTGCTCGTGCAAATGAAATGGCAAACAGTAAATTTGTAAAGATGCTAATTACAAAATGAAAATGGCCCAGGCATATTCACTGGAAAAGTTATCTACTACACTGTCCAAGAAGGGAATGCAAATTTTCCTATTCAGAAAGGCACAGAGCTATCAGCTCAAGCAGTCTCCATACCCTGGCTTTGTGTCAGCTGCAGTTTTACCATAAGAGGGAGGCTGAAGTCCTTCAAGCTCTGACATCACACAGCACATCCACAGCTGTGAGCATGGGCAGCCACCTCTCCGCTCAGCAACATCCTTCCAGTTTGCTTCAGGTGTGAACTACAGTGCTCCACGATCACTGCTCACCCAACACCTGTGTGCTCTTTCCCTTCTTTCCCCTCAAAAAGCAAAGTAGGAAGGGCAATGGACAAGTCCTAGAGGAAAATGTTACAATTGCAAACCTCCTGTCACTGCCCACCAGAGCTAGAAGGGAGAGTGTCAAGTATCTCCTCACCTCACCTGTGCAAATAATCCAGCCAACTCTCTGGCACCTCCATAACTATGCAGTTTTCCAGAAGTAGCTGATCTTTTGCCTAAGATAGAAATTATTTGTGTGAAAGGGCAAAATATAGAGGATTCAATGTCATTGAGATAAACCAAAATTACCACTAACAACAATGAACCGCTAAAAGCAAGATTTACAGAAAAAGGTTCTGAAAAAGAGTTATAATCAATTAATTTTCTGCAAATTAAAGGCTTACAAGCAGAAGAGCATCAGGACATGAAATGCTCTTTTTGACTGTTCCTTGACTGAGCACCATCCCACACTTACAAAGCAGAGGTACAAAGAAAAATGAAATGCCAAGGAGGTGAAAAAATGGAGAAACCTCAAATCAACATCATCTACCGTAATTAGACTTTTATAGGTTCTAAAGCAAGAAGTCCCATAAGCTGTGGATAAAGCAAATGGCACAGATTTTGTGTCTCCTTGTTTGTCATGAGGTCTGATGGCAGCTGGATAAAGTTTCTTTAAGTCTCTGTCCTGTTTGGGTTCTCAGGTGTGCTGCAGTCACCCTGCAGGCATTTTCCCTACCAGCCTTCTTGGGGCATTTTTTGCCTATCATGCTACACGTTTTCACCAACCTTCATGGAATATTTGGAATATTTATTCCCCTCTTGTATTTACTAAAATGGGTCAGATTCAAAAACTGTTCTGATGAAAAGATATAAATTCACAGTAGCTAACACACACATGAATATTGGTCTACAATGCTTTTATTGTTGGAGGGTTTTTTGTATTCCGGAAGGTTTTGTTGTTTTTGTTGTGAGCGAATTGGCTTAAAATACTATCTAGCAGAATGAGAATTCCCTCCATCAGTCACAGTCAACATATTCTCCTATTTCATTCATAGTTCCAGGAAATAATAATAATTTTAGTAGAAAGTTAATCTGTCAGGATTATAGTATTCAAAATGAGCTGCAAAGAGAAGGAAAGAACCATAAATGATAAATACATGTAAGCTAATTGCTGGTTTTATTTTATCAAGCCACAAAAATGTAAAATACTCAGCTCTAAGGATTCTAAATGGACCGAACAATATTTTTTAAAAAGAAATCTTTCATTTGTTTTATTCCAGGATAATGAGTAAGTACCCCCAGGATAGTCTTGAAAGGAGATAATGCACCTCAAGAGCTGATTTCCTTTTCCTGGCAACATATTCTAGCTGCAAAAGTATTTGGATTAAGCCACTGCATTGACCGATTGTCAATGCTGCAAAACAACTTTACAAAGCCACCTTAGTTGCTCTGCTCAGCCACAGCTATCTTTCAGTATTCAAAACTGTCAGGCATATTTTCTTCTCATGTGAAAACACAATTTCCTCTTCAAACTTCAGGTGAAACAGAGAGCAACCAACCCAGGCAGTGAACTGCTCAGGAATCCAGAAATTTGTGCCCCTTAAAGCCTTGGCAGCTCGTGGTGCCTTCCAGTTCTCACCATGGGGATGGAACAGAGCATCCAGACCATCACAAAGGTATCAGTAATCTGGCCCTTTCTGAAGGAGGGAAAGAGCACACCTAAGTGTTCATAGAAGACTCTCAACAACCTGAAGAGCAATTTTTTTTCTCTTTCAATTTAAGGTGTATAATGGAGTTAGAGGCTCAGAGCTGGCTGAATCCGAAGGGGAGGAGGGCTTCCAAGGAACTCAGAGAGCTCAGGAAATCAGCTGAACAGACAAGCAGAGGAATTTTTACATTGTGAAAAAATACGGAGGAAGTAGGACTATAAGAAAGGAGTACAGAAGCAGCCTCAGAGTGACTGACTGATGATCCTGATAGGGCACTGGTTTGAGGGCTTGAAAGACAAAATTAAGCTCAGGTGTTACTTAAGTGTCTAAATAAAAATAGAAAAGACAAATAAGGAGATTCAAAAGCCAAACACTGCAGTGCCTGGAACTAAAATTTACACACAGCAGTATGGAGCCCAGTCTTACGAGTCCATCGTACTTATAAAATTCTTTCTTAAAACCTCTTTATGCATACAGCACACAGATGACCATGACTGGTTGGTGTCTCTACACCTGCTAACGCTTGTATACAGTGAAGGGAACAAGAGTGAACAGCCAAACAGAGGAGGCAATATGAGCAAGTGGATTAGACAAAGAACTGGTGACAGACAGATATTGGTTTACATATGGCTCTGCCTTGCTGAATGATGGCAAACCAAACTCCTGCTGCTTTAGATCCTCAGCTAAGCTGGATGGTGAGCCTTGAGGACTTCAGACAGGAATTTCTGACCTGCTGTGAAACCAGACACTGCTACAGCTACTGCAAAGCAGGAGCTTCAGCACTGACCTTCAGCAAAGAGCTCTACTCAGACAGATGTTGCACTCTCCCCTTCCCCCCGTCCCTGAGGATGGTATCTCCCACCAAACTTTGAATCCCAAAGAGAGCCACCTGTCAGTGAGGTGGGCCATCAGTGACAAATATTGTCCCAGTGTTCTGTAAGGAGAGAGGTGAAAAGGGTACACTTGGGATAGCTTCACACCTTTGGGTGCTTCAGGTAGAGCAGTCACAGAGCTGTGTTTCACACTGTCCCCATTACAGCCATGGAACCTTCCAATTACCCTGGCAGCCCCATTAAAAAGACAGGGAAAATGTTGGGGAATACACCTTGTTATGTGTATGCATTCCTCCCAAAGGGAGAACAGACCATTGATTTGGTCGAGTGACAGCTTGGTGACAGCTTGGTAACAGCTTGGTTAGAAATAGAAATGTCTAACACTGCACAGTCACTATTGCTGCTCATGGAATCCTCACAATATCTATGTTCCTCCAACAGTCTGATATTAGTGTAAAATCAGAGAAAACTTTCCATAGTGACCAGTTCAAAGAAGAAAAGCAAACCTGTTCTCCAAGGCTTAGGGGTGTCCGCATCTCTCTAAAAGTGGAACTGTCAATGAGATTGCCAAAAAACACGGGATCAAAATACTTTGCTGCTTTTATAGACATCAACAGACATTTGTTATATAATGAAATTCAAAACCTAATTATGGTTACATAGTATATAGTACATAAATATTATCTCTTTGTATATGCATGGCCCTACAAATACCCTTTTGCTAGGATGCCTAAGTTTCATTGCATGTGCTGATTTTTATAGCTTACTTTTAAAATCACTAACCTTCAGGAGAGAGAAAACATATAAGTACCTTAAGAAATGTTGATTTATGAACTCTAGTAGTCTTTATTTTTCTTGTAAACCTGGGTGGAAAATTGATCAGTTATAAGCCAGCTATAGATCTCACAGGTTTGCAAGATATATTATTGTTTTTCAAGATTATCTGATATTGCAAAAGATTTTTTCTCCTTCTTTTTTTCTTTACCATGGTCATACATTTTCCTGTCTCCAATTTTTTTTTTCTACTCTTGTTAGAGTTAGGGAAGCTATCAGAAAATAAAAATAAAGAGGAAGAAATCATCCTAGAGAACGTAGCTTTGGGCCACCCCAGGTTTTCCCAATCCATCATAACGTGGGTTTTGTTTCATACCCCACGGAGGTGGAATTCGCAGAATGTTTCTTGAATTACCATGAGGCGCTCTTATAAGACAATTACTGTCTTTTTTTCCCCCCTTTTGCTTCACTCTGCTTTTGACAGCTGTTGGCATTTATTATATAACCAATGGACCCGGCATTAATTTACAATAAAGAGCCCTTCTGTAGGCTACAGATCAGTTAAACTTTGAAGTAAAATGTACAGAGTAGGACTGCTCAAATGTGGGATATCCATCTTGTAGAAAACAAAGCTATTTAAAAATCTTTTGAAATTAAATTTTGGGCAGAAAGATGATACATGAGAACCTTATCAAAATGTCCTAAAAATAATGTTTTGACAGTATTAAAATGCTGAACTTTTAATTAGAACAAAAATGTCATTTTAAAGTGGTAATAGTTTTGATAGTTCAAAATCTATCTCTGCTCCTACATCTCTTTTTGGGTAATATCACAGAGATAGAGACCTATTTGTAGCATTCCTCAAATATTGCCTGTATTGAGAATCTCCCAAATAATGGAATTTATCAGTAAGGCACCCTCATCAAACCGTACTACATATTTTAAGATAAATTATATTCCGGGTCACTTCTATTTTTATGATTTACTCTAACAACCTGTACAGATCCCAATCATGTAGAAACTCTGGTGAGCATAAAGTTATATGTGACTTTAAAAGGTATATTCAACATGTTTTTGGAGCTTTGGAACATTCAGTTGTTCCAGATTCTTTAACATATTTTGGTGCTCAGAGTGCAAACAAGCTGCCCTTTCTCTGACTGGATGGAGCTGAAAGGCCTGACCTTATGTTATAGAGTGACTTCTGGGGAATGGTCTCCAACTTGACCACCCCAGAAAAGCCAAAGTCAGTCACAGTCTGGCTTTCAGCTCCTAAAGTCTTGCACTGAAGGCTGGGTATGAATTACAAGCTGTGTTGTTGCAAAAGCAACCAAGTAATCGTGATTTCTGTGACAGCTCCAAAGCTCTCAGAGTTCAGCTGCTACCTACCCATCTTTCTCAATCCTTTTTTTTGGTCACTTTATGCCTTTGATGAGATGCTCCTTCCCTTTTCATGCTGTACTTACAGCACCTTCTACGAGCAATTGTTTTACTTTAATCCTTGAATCAGGAGCTAAAAGTAAGAGGAAAGTTCCTTTTGCTCTTTTCTAACTGGAAAGAGACCTTCTGGGTGTGCGTCACAAAGCAAATGTACTGCTTCCTAAGAGCTCCCCTACTAAGGGCCATATACTAATTATTTTGCAGATGTTGTATTTTGGTTTATTCCACTGGAGTCTCCATTGAGTGATATTAATAAGATTTCTGGATGAGGAAAAGTTTCTTCATTATGAACAAAGATATTGCAATGTTGATGGAAAAGCAGAGGTGTGGACTGAGACAGAAGATTAGGACAAAATCTTCAGTCAATCCTTACATTAATCAAACCTAAAGATGTCCATCAGTGATTCTGACATACATCTGAAGCAACTCTTCAGATATACATGGAATGGCGGTTCTGCATAAATTAATCTTATCAGTCTTATGTTCTTTTGGTTTTTTTTCATAGACAGTGATTTTTTCAGTTTTTAGACTCGTACCTCACCTGGAGGAGTTACTGAACATGTACAATTGGAGGAAAAATATATGAGAAGAAATCTGCCATGCTGAGGTTGTATATTGCAATGTAAAGTCTAGTACAGTCATTTACTGCATGAGACAAGAAGGGCCAGATGAACTACAGATCCAACGCAGCTAGTTCTAACATTTTTGTTGCCACCTTCCTATCAACCATGTGATAATTACACACTCTAAGTAAAAAATATCTTTGAAGAATTCCTTAATCAAGAACTTCACTGATGCAGGCTCCTGCTGGAAACATTTTTCTCCTTGACGTGAGCAAGTTTAAGTGTATAACACCGTGATTTGTTAGGTGGGAGAAGCTGTATGACAAAACACTTCAGAGATGCAATGCTTTTTGCCAAGTTGCTGAAACTGTTTTGTTGATAAATGTTCATGTCTAATACTATTAAGACTGTCACACAAGTAAAGTTTGATCTCCTGACAAAACCTCTTGTGGCTGTCTCTTAATCTATTTAGTAATCAATATTAACACACTAAAATGTCTCAAAACATTTCTTTTAGCTTGTTTTTTCAGTATGTACTATATACACACACACATATTTCACTCCATATATTCATTCTGTATGTATAGATATATGTATTTCATTCCAAGTGATAATTTTCTTTAGTAACTGCAACAAACTAGAATGCAACAGACAGATGAACACCCAGATAACCCAGCAAAGAGCACATTATTTTGGAAAACAGGGTAGGCAGCTGCTTTCATGAACCTGCAACTCGTACTGAACTCCAGTACAGTCTGGCATTTTGTTTGCTGCCTTAGGAGCCTGTTTGGCTTTGTAACCTCAACTCTCCCTGACACCAACAAGAATAGACAGTGCTCAGTTTGGTGTGGAAGATGGCCCACCCCTCTCATGACTGAACCTCAAGTGTTCATGCAGTCAAGCAATAAAAGATGCATTTCTGTGATAAACAACAGACAGTTTGCCTATTCCAGCTGTCTCATAATATTTAAAATAAGCTGTGATGATACAAACCCCAAATACTAGACTGGGCTCTCGCACCTAATCACTCCACTCCAACTGCTAGTGAAGAAGAGATTTCCAGATTAACCACACCAGACACCTCGACTCCTTCATGGTGAAGCAGACTCCATTTTTCTCTTAAACACATATTTCCATAAGACCATCAGAACTTCAAAGGTAAAAGAAAATTAGCATGTGTCTTGGCTTATCCAAGACCTGGAAGGATAGAATGGTTATTTCTTGGAGACCAAATGAGCGTAACTTTGCAAAGTTGGAGTTTTCACAAGCAGACACTGCATTTTAATAATTTATCTTTTCAGAGGAGCATATTGTACCTTGAAGCAGAGCCTGAAAGGTTTTACCCTGTAGGGAATGCAGCTACAACAAAAGAAAATTGAAAGCCATTTGGCTGCTTGTGACCAACTCAGAGTTCGAATTGGCCGAATTCCACACCCGAGCAGAGAGACACATACACACAGCGGCTGCAACCAGCTCACAGTGCCAAATTGCAACCATATTTATAATCCTTTCAAAACACTTGGGTCCATTTTTGTGGGAACAACAAACATAAAAATAATGAAAACCCAATATTTCCTGTAGGAAGTAAAGTGTCCTCTCCCCCACACACCCCAGTAAAGGCAGTCATACTGCATTTCCTGCTACTGAGATTAATAATACCAGCTGTTAACATCTGTAGTTTCTTGTAAAGATTTCTTTTGAATAAATGTGCTAAAAAATAAGAACAATGAAAGTTTTGAGATATATTGTACCTTCTGACTAAATCCAAGAAAAAGACATGGGAAAAGGCTTTTCATAATTTAAATTATACCTGTTCTTGTGAAGCTGTTATTTCAACATCAGAAAACTATTTTACTCTTTAATATGAATTCAAAGTACATTTAGAAGTGGCACAGAGTGAAATTTTGCACCTATGCTATGTGGCTATTAAACATGTAATGACAACAAAGAATCTGTCTTGACACAAACACTATTGTAAAGAACAAATTAATTTCTGCTGATTAATCTCTCAAAATCACAACAGCATATTCATATATGCTCATGCATATATTCAACATATAAAACTATTTTACATTTACACATAACCAGGTTTTAGGGCAGACCATTAGCTAATGACGTTGGTCAGCAACATTTAAAATTTATACTACATTAGACTCTCTCCTTTACTACTGTGCTGTGCTGACATTTAAAATTTTCTCTTTGAAACTCTGTTTGAAGAGACACCCACCATTCTGGAGTTTCAAAAGACCAGCTCCCTCCACTGTCTGCAATAACCAATTCACCCTCAGAGGATAAGTCCCACACCATCCGATAATATTTTCAACAGAAATATTTCCAACAGAATCCCAGATTGAAAGTTGTTTTCCTATCTGAAGTACCAGTTATTTATTGAAGACACTGATCTAGCAAATAAAAGGAAGGAGACAATATTTTCCACTGAAAAATAGGGCAAAAAGAAGGAAAGGAGAAGGATTATTCCCTGAAACTGGACAAGTGTGGACTGCACGATGCCACTTACAATTCTGAAACATGAAGCAGAACTGCAGTAAAACGACATTAGTAGCTTTCATATGATAATTGGTATAGAAGAGAAGGTTGTTTCAGGGTGGAGCAGTAGCCAAGACCAAGATCACTGAACCTAGCACACCATTCAATCAACCATGGAAAAAACAATGGCAGATGGAGATGGGGAGACTTTTATTTTGACTTGGTAGCAGACATGAAGGCAGGGGGTGAGGATAGGGAGGGGAAAGTATGTGAAAGTGAGAATTCAAGGAAGCTAAATATCTGAAACATCTCTGAATGCACATATATAATTTATAACTATAAAATAACAATCATTCCTGCATTGACATACAGGGTGGCAAACCAAGCAAATGCAGATTTATATGGGCTATGTAATATATGAAATAATGAAAGAAGATGGTGGCAGTCTGCCAAGTTTCCCCCTCCCCATTGCCCCCCTCCCCAGTCATTGACTTTCAAAGAGGAAAAGATTTCATACAACAAAATCTACCCTGACTTCCAGGAGATGCAATGAGAAGGGATTTACACTTAGTAGTATCTTCTAAATAGTCCCTAATCAATTCAAGTTTCAAATAGTTCCTTGCAAGAACTGTCTTTTTAGCTTGCTGGGACAGATATACAGGTTGGGATTTTCTTGCCTATGTCTTTTAGGCAGCATTTTTCATTTTATTTTCTGCCTTTTGGCATCATTTTATCCTTATTTTAAATAAAAACTACAAAAGGCAGTTCCATTTTCATGGAAATAGCCCAGCAGTATGAATTTCAGCTCATTTTCAGGAGAATAATCTTTGTGCTGGTCAATCCAGCCAAGATAGTTTGGTGGCTTTCACACAGCAATTTACTAATTGATGACAAATTAAATAGTGTTCTATATGAAGATGACTTCAGAGGTGGTTTATAAAGTTTGGGATTCCTGGAATATCTTTAGACTGGCTACAGTCCATTTGCACAAACATATGGCTGTTAAAAATCATGTTGATTTTTTGTGCTACCCAGCCCAAAATAAACCCTCTGGATGCATAAGCATGTTTCCTTTAGTCATATAGATATTTACATACGATTCAATACTCATGGTGTGCCTTAAAAACATATTTATAATTCAAAACCACAGAGCTGTTGTATTAACACTTTGCTGCACCCTTTGGGAAAAATCATTCAAGCTGCTCTGAGAGATGTAAGCCATGCTATCAAAATGCATTGCTGTACAGCAATGAAGCAATGGCTTCATTTGGGAAGAGTGTGGGAATGGTTCACAGTGTTGCATCCCTCAGGGTGTCATCACCTCACCAGAGGTGTCATTTCAGAGTTAGGCATTTTCAAGCACTCAGGAGGGGTATAATTTTCACCTCAGTGAAACGACGAGGTAGCTTTTGCTTGACTTTAATGGGACCTTACTGTGGCACTGTGGTTATGAAAGAGTCCTTGAATTCCCATCATGAACTGCGCCAGAGACCCACAAGGTCATTTTGGGATGCCCTGGCCTTTTCTCCAGCAGCATGAAGCTCCCTTGAGCCTGGCCACACCATCAGAGTGCAGTTGGGGGTGGGCAGAAAGCAGCTGAAGGAGCTGCAAACCTGCACTGTGTCCTACAAGAAAAACTCAGACATCACCTGCCTGATGCATGCGTTGTAGCTTTTGGCAATGTGACCTGATGCACACTGTAGTTCCAGACTGGATTTACATCAGAAAATCAGGAATTACTATATTTTGATATCTAATACTGGAGGGGACTGTGAGGCTGTAGGGCGGCAGGGAAGACACTGCAGTGTGACAGTGTTTAGGGGAAAAAGGCGTTGTTAAACACCCTATACTTGAACCATGGGTTGGCTGCTTGGTCCGAAGCAATTTTGTTTGCATCTCATCTGCTCTGTACCACTGCAGAACTTCCTGCCCAGCACATATCAGGTATTAAAAACCTGACCATGAGAGCCTATGTTTTCTCTGGTGGTAGATAGTTGGGCATGCTGGGCTAATCTCCCCAGACTTGAGGAAATGTGCAATAAGGCAGGAAAAATTTAGTTTTCAAAATAAATTGAATGTTTGATCACAAGTTAGCATTCTGCAAAGCTGTGTGCTGTTACTATGACAAGTTCTTAAAACTAGATCAAGCTAATAAAAGAATTTTATTGATTGTCATGCCACATCAGGTCAGAAATTCATTTAGTGTTTTATTGCATTCTAGCACCAGATGTTTCAGAGGAAGGTGTGAAACTCCCATAACAGAGAATTATGCAATAACTTGCTTATGAGAGAATCTTCTTCCAAAGCCCAATGCTTAATGGTTAGCATTATTGTTCTTACTATGAACTGTCCTCCTATCTAAAGTGACTGCAGCTTTTCTTTTCACATGTAATCAGTGAGGCTTGCAGTCGTTATTGTGGTATTCTAATGTTACCCATGTGCAATGAGTTCCACAATTAATATATGCACAAATGATATTTCAATAATTTTCTGCCCTTTTTTTTATTAAAAAAAATACATCCCTTTATATTATTCATGACCAAACCCACTTATCTATCCTGTACTAACCCTTACTGAAGATTTTTCTTATGGATCCCTCACTAAAATTCAAAATGGTTCAGCAGCAATAAAGACAGTAAACAAAAAGCAAGCCATACACTTGCAGACCTTTGCCTCTCTATGCATTCCTGTGTTAGGTAAGAACAGATCACAAGGTGTTTGAATTTATTTCTGTAACAGATTTTGGTAACCAATATTTGCTCAGTGTTTTATTATTTATGCCAGCTTTTAATCTGGCTACACCGAACAAGTAACTCAAGATATTTTCATATATAAAGAAGAATGGGTGTATATAAGTTCATGAATAAGAAACCAGATTACAAAATCAAGATAAAATTTCTTCAACTATTTTGGTATGTCTACTAAAACAGTGCTTTCATAAACTATCCTGACAGAAGCTCCTTTTCAAGAAAGCTAATGAAACTGAACCCAAAGCAGATGGGAATACAATCAAGACAAATTCGTTTTCCAATCCCATTCAGTTGTTGTTAGATTTTTTTTCTCCACTCTTCTACTTTCAGGTTCCTCATCTGTTTTATAGGTTGCTACTACTTACTCTTCCCATAGTGAAAGATCAATACATTCATATTTTTAAAGTATTTTCAAATCTCTGAGTGAAAGAGGCAACTATATCAAATTCATTTTGTGTTTATAAAAAAGAAACTTAAAAGTTACTTCAGAGAAGGCTTCGAAATCAGATCAATACAGATCTGAGAACTGAATATAGTGAAGCTGAATACAGCATTATGTACATATTACTCAGTTTGGCTCTAAGCCAGTAAAGCACAGGTGTGTGCCAAGTTTTACACACTGTGAGCAGTGCCACTGATCTCCAAGGCACTACACAGCCCTAAGTCCTTCACTGTTGGGGCAGAAAGGGAAGTGCCACAACCATTAGGATACACAGGAATCCAGTTACATTTGTCTCCCAGTGGATCTCCCTATTTTTATCACCCCAATTTTATTTCCTCTCTTTTTATCACCCCAATTACATTTCCTTTAGCTCATGAGCAAAGATGTTTAATTTGTCAGCTTCCATAAGTTGGAATGCTTTGTAGCATTCCTTTCAGCAGCTTTGACATCCTTAAAATTAACTACTAAGTTTTTAAATGTAGGGCAGGAGAAACTATTTTGGAAATAAAAAGCTAAAATGCCTCTCTCTAAAGTAAATGAAAGTCAGTGGCATTCAGCTCACATGGAAAAATTTTATTCAGCTTAGGTAGGCCCAAGGAGAGACTTTGCACAGCAAAGCTTTCCAGTGCTACTGAAACACTACATTTGAATCTTTCCTCCTGCAGGATAAGAATAAACAAGCACTCATGGCTCATTAAGGATTTGAGAAATACCTCTCTCTCCATTTGAAAGATGAGTACAGACTCAATTAGGAGCTGATCTTACTGGCAAACGCTTTTCATAAGTTTCAAACTCATTTTGTTTCACCTTCTGGTTGTCTTAACTCACAGAGTTTGTGCTCCTCTGCCTGCATGTATCAGGTACCACTTTGCAATAGAGGAAACTAGATTAAGGCCAGTAGTTACATTTCACAGGATCACAGAATATCCTGACTTGGAAGGGACCCACAGGGATCATCAAAGTCCAACTCCTTTATTACATTGCTTCCCACAGGCCATGGGTGGGTTGAGCCTATACTAGTATTTTAGTTGGATCTAGGAACTTGAAAAGGAAGTTTCCTAATCGTACTGACTTACCACACCTTGGTTCACAGCACAGAGCCAATTCAGAGGGCACAAACGGGCTTCTTATTTGGAAGAAGCTGATGTGGTCAAAGCATTCCAGAGGTCAGCTCATGCCCTGCAGGCACCAATGGGCTAACCCTGGACTTTGCCTGCAGGTAAAACCACAAAAATGCAGAGTTTGAACCTTTCATCCTCCTTATAGGTGCTCTCCTTTTGCACTACATTGCTCAATAGTGCACATGACAGTAGTAAACCATAACTTACAAATTAAGCTAATTGCTATTCCACCCAAACATCAATTCTCTACTGGACAGTAAAAACTGATCTCATTTCTGAGTGATGCAAAGCACCTCAGTGAACTGTATTTGTGCTGCCGCAGAGTACAGGCGTGGAGGTGCCCTGGGGAGCCTGCAGTACCAGAGGCACTGCAGTGGGACAGGCTGGCTCACCTCTCCCAGTGGCACCAGGGGCAGGCTGGGCTCTTCCCCTGCTGACAGCAGGTTAGTGACACCAAAGAGAACAAGGGAGAGAACTCCCAACAGGGCTGTATTCTTACCTCTGTGACTTAAGGACAGAAGGCTTCATTTTTCTTTCATGCAGGTCTGAGAGGAGAATTTGGATTTTCAAACCAACATAATTCTGTTCTCTTTTTTCCAGCTCTTGCACCTTGCAGCAGTGGAGCTCCATTTCACAGACATGAATGGGATCTGTGTGCAATCCTATGTGATTATATTTTCCTGGGCTTTGTGATACAGCATTGCAGTGGAGTTCATAAAGGTGATCCTGGCACACACGTCCTATGCTGTACTTTATGCAGTGATAAACCCTCAGTCTGACTCATCCTTAGTTCCATAAGAGCCTTAGAAATTCTAAAAAACAAAGCACAATTACCAGAGCATTATGATTTATTCAGTATTATTTTAATTTCTATTTAAATGGAAGTTTGAGTGCTCCAGCACTTAAAATATTATACTTCCACTAAAAGCTTTTTCCTGCTTATAATTTCTTTCAATTACATCGTTAGAATATGTCCACAGCTAAGCCAAAACAAAGATTTTTTTTCCTCCCCTTGCACACAACCGTAAAAATATTTACTTTACATTGTGAGAGCAAGGCTGTGTTCAAATAAATAAAAAAATTAACCTGAGGGTATTTGCAGTAAAAATGTCTCCCTTATAATTATTCCCTTGTGTTGAAACAATCCTGATCAGTCAAGAATCAGTCTGGCCATGGATTCCTTTCTTTCTCATGTGAGCTTGAGTGAAAAAGCAAAGATGAAAGCAAGGAAGAGGTTTTATAGTTCCTCTTGCAGTCATTTCTTTCTCTGACTAGAATATGATTAAATATATCTCATGTAAATTGGGAATAGGCAACACTTCCTAGCAGCTATTTCAAATTCCGCCCTTGAGGATAATATAATAATAAAAAAACATCCTCATTCTTACGCAGCATTTTTTACCCGCAGGTTTCAAAGGCATGTCTTGTCTCACTACTAGAGAGCCCCACACCCATGTGGAAGTTTTTCTCTCCTTGCTTGCTGGCACCCCTGAATGTTTGGAGGGGCATTGAAGTGGGGTTATATCCATGGCCGGATACAGTCAGAGAAGGTGCCAGGAGAGACCTTTCACTGTCATAGACCAGAGCCCTGTGGTAAAGCCCGGTGAGGCTGCCCCAAGCAGAGGACATGCTAGAGCATCACAAAACCACAGCAAAAAGGCTCTTTTCGGCTCAGAGGTGCTCCCTGGACCGCTATTCTCACTTCATTACAGCTATAGCAGTGAGTACTGCGGTCTCCAAGAGAGAAATATTTTCTTCATCATATTATAGTGCAATTCCTTTTTCATCTGTCTTCTTCACTTCTAAATCAATTCTCACTCAATGTATTCTTTTCTTTGTTTCATTAACTAATGGTTTTAAGGACTCTCAGTGTTGCATAGTTAATAACTTTTCTGTAGCTTGACTTTTTCCATCAGTTCATGTTTCCAAACCAATTAATTCCTTGTTGTTTTCCAATGGTTATTAAAAGGTAGAAAAATCCAGTTTAACCCAGTCTACCGTCTGAGGGATGCATCTATATGCTAATTACTTTTCCAGTTTGCTAGCAGGAAACTGCATGATAGAAAGGACCATTTTCAAAAATTATCAAGGGCCAGACTTTTAGAGGTAGTTAGGTGCTTAAAGATGAAGAAGTGCCTAGTGGGGTTTTTAGAAGTGCCTAGAGATTTAAATCCTATTGAAATGAGTGTGATTGAATTAGGGGACAGAATACTGTAAAAGCCAAGCTCTACAAGGTGCAAAAAGAGGGATTTGAAAACAACTGTAGTGTTTAAAAAATAGCTGGTCATATAATGAGGAAGTTAAATATTTGAAAGAATGGGATGATTTTTTTTATTCAGTTAATTAAATTTTACGTTAATCAGCAGTATTATTCAATTCATGGTGCATTCAGCCAAGTGACTTCAGCTAACCAAAAGAACCCTGAAAACATTTCATTACTGCCATTTCCAAAAGATAAACCTTTTCCTGTCTTGTTTGTTTCTTAAACAATGCTTGCTTTAATTCTTAGAAAGGATAATAATCTGTGAGCAAAACAAAGTTAAATTGTTTTCCTCTTTCACCAGGAAAAACTATAGAATGTGTCTTTCCAGCTGAACTCAGGAGAGGACAGAAATACAGGTTACTGCTGACACTAACCAGCTAACAAATAACATGACTGTGAAGATTAATTCTCCTTGGTGTGCAGAGGGATTGTCTTCCTTCACTCTTTAGGCCCTTAAAAACCTGACTATGGAGGAAGTTTGAAGGAGTCTCCATAGGAGTTATCAGAAGTCACATATATATCCTGAACACCCAAAAGTGTAGATCTTACATTAAGCTATAGATACCCAGACACTTTCTGAATCATGTTGGTTAACCTGGTTTGGCTAATTTTAGAAATGGAGAGCAAAGTGCAGGCTTGCGAGAGGTGGGATCATCTCTCAAAGAAATTTGGTTTTAGTCACCTGAGCTAGTTCTTCTACTATCTACTGTATGAAGAATTATTAAAGCATGTTAACAATTTAGGATAGACCTCACTGCCAAGGTAGTAAAATAAGGATTATGGCCTCAGTCTCTGGCTTGATTTCACTCAGGATACAATGACCATGCATCTCTTTAGACTATCATCTCATAGCCTCAGGAGTGCAGCTAAGCAAAAATACAGGAAAAAAATTTATTTCAGAAGAATAGTTCACTGCTGGTTTACCTGACTTGCTCCTTAATCCACAAGTTGTATTTATTTCTTCCCTAGAAATATTGCAAAATTGCTTAAGGACAGGACGGCTCAAGGTCTGGTAATGGGATTTTTAGCCTTTCACATTCAGCTCATTTATCTGAGCATGGGTAGGTCTTCAGGTCAGTGAGTCGTTACCTGCTGAGTCTTGTCCAGTGGCCTCTGAAAAAAATGAATGAGCAACTTTCACGCAGGCAACACTTATCTACCCAAAAGTTATACCAAAAAGGGACAGTAAGATAAGAAATAACACAGCAACACAAGAGTAGAGCCCAAATTTCTTTATGAGCACAAAACCATTTTGGAATTATGCTGGTAAGGAGATTTGAGTAACCCCATACCATTCAGCCTGTCTCTTCTACGTGGAGATACATTTTAGTGACCTCACACTGAATCATATTTCTGCTGCACTTGCCCAGTACTTTTTGAAGGCAATAGATTTGGGAAAAATAGGAACTCCCATCCTTTGAAGAAACCACCAACATTATGAAATAAAAGTCTGAAACATCAGTAAAGTTCAACATTGTGTCTAATGTGTTTTATAGTGAACACTGTAATAAAAACAGAAAATCATAAGATACATATAAACACACACAAAAAAAGCTGAATATGATCTTAAATTAAGGATGGGAAAAAAGAAAGCAATAAAGCCAGATTGATACAAAAGAAGAAAGCTCAGGCAAGATATTTAATTTTGTTTAGAACTTCCTTGTTTATTTTCCCCATTAAAAGCATTCTGAGCAGCTCTTCCAGGTACAGACTTTGAAAGGCAAGTATGGGCAGTGTCAAAACTAGTCAGGACTGCAGGAGCTCACCTGGCTGAGATTCCTGGCTTCAAGTTCTAATTTTTGGTTTTTATTCAGTCTTCTGCCCACCCCCACTTTGGTTAAAACCAAATAAGTACAATGGAATAACCTTAAATAATTGCTAAAGAGAAGGAGCATCCAGAAATTACTTCATAGAAGGTGCTTTACCTTGGTTCTCTCATTCCTGATTATCAAACCCAGCATACTAGTACCTGCTAAATATAACCTCAGATACTAATGATTCATAAGGCTAAGAGATACAAAAACCAGTCTCACCAGAGAGGCTGCTTTTATGGAATATTACTCTTCCTCTCACTTCTCAGTTCCTGTTAAGACCTAATCATTCCTTATGTGTGAATTGGATCATCTCTATTGATCTAATTGATTAGCATATTTAAATTAAAGTCATCATCTGATATTTAGTTGAAGTGTTATGCTTCTGTTTCAGACCTCCAAAAGACCTTAAATGTGTCAATTTTTTCCCACAAATATATTAGCAAGTCTATAAGAATACAGCTCTAGATCATCACATCAGTATCAATGCAAATAAAAAAAAACCAAAACCCACAGGTACCTGTTTGATCATTCTTCTACTGTAATTAGCATAAATCATATGCAAAATTGATTGATCATTTCAAGTATGAACTTGATATGATTTGGTCCATGTGTGTATATGTGTGTATACACACCTAAAATTCATGCTTCCTGTGAATACAATAACATCTTAAAAGATTGACATCACTATATATGCAGGATATTGCAGTGTGCTGATCATTCAATATAGTATTAAGACTGTTTTCTAGGAAATTGACTGTTAAATACTTAGTATCATCCATGATACAAGGCAATATTTCACTAGTTATATAAGTCTTTGGTTTGATTCACTAGAGCAGGTAGAACCATAGAATAACTTGACTGGAAGCCCTACCAGTCCCACACTCTCCCGTTTTCTGGAAAAGTATAATGTGCATAACTAGGACATCTGCACAAAGATGTTACAGATGCATCAACGATGCCAGGAAAACAAAACATGGAATGTGAGAATCCAGCCTTGTGTTACTTACAGTGTTAAAAGAAAGACAATCCCTAGAAGTCTCAATTTCACAGATTCCTGTATTCTCATCACTAAAAAATCCCTGTGCCCTTGGAAACTTCTCATCATTTGTTTGTTATACCAATTCTCATCACATTCAGCTAAACTGAAACAATCCCAATTTAAATTTAAATAATAGCATTCATGGTGAGATGTAGTTCAGTAATTTTGTAGTTTTAGAATGACATTTCAAGCTAAAACACTGAAGTTTTATTATGTAGTGGTAAGAAATACCTTGCTGATACCTGCCTTCTACACAGATCATTGCACATCTCAGAAGATAAAGGCCTCAGACCAAAGCTGTGCAGGAGTTGAGGCATTTCTCCTGTAAATCAGGAAATTATTTCCTCCTAATAAGCCTGAGTAAAGCTCAGTAAATAATTTGCTGACACTGACACCAGCTCAGGATCTGGTACAGGGAATGCAAATCCGTAGGTGCCAGGGATGGATTGCATGGAGGTGTGCAGGTGGAGGGCACGGCCCCTGCCAGCAGTTTCTGGGCTCTCTTGTGGCATCTGCTTATGCTCTCCATTTTAAGAATGGTCCAAAGCCCACCAGATGAGCCGTATGTATGTAGCACTGTATGTCTTTTTGGCCATACCATGACTTCCAGACATGCTGTGCCTAGGGGTTAACTTCACCCTGTAAGGGGCAAAAATCCCCAGCGTCCGTGAACAGCTACAAAGAGAAACTGCTGAAATCTGCAGAGCTATCAGCCTCTTTTAAGTGGGAACTCCCTTTGCTGTAAGCACAGAGCATGGCTTTAGGCTGAAACTGGATGTTTTCATTTGCATTGAACAGCTCACTGCTGAAACACTGGTGGCACTAAGGTCAGCAATGAGCATCCCAGATGGAAATATTATAACAGATCCGACACCTGCTGCAATCAGATCACACTCTGCAGGCCCAAGGTGAGAGAAAAGCCAATTTAACAGCATTTCAGCAATGCAACAGCAGAGCAAAATCGTGTGCTGCTGAACGGCCATCTCAATAACAAGTCATGCTCGGGGTGGGGTAAGCATGTGGGTGGGGATGAGAGAGAATAGGTCTTTGTCAGAGAGCACACCAGGGCTCCAGATCAAAACATTCTGCAGCCTCGGAGGGGATTCACCATCCAAACTTCGGTGCAAACCTGAATCTCATTGCTACTCCTCTCAGCACACCGAGCTAAATCAAATTCCCATGCGCGAGACTGAAACACGAATCCCAACGGCATAGCTTGGCCCCATCTCTAACTGTAATATTATCAGTAATAAGCTGTCCAAGGAAAAGTGCAGGGGCATCACACATCTAACACCCTGTACATAAAATATGCTGGACCAAATTCTTGCATTTACATTTTGCTATCAAAGCCTACAGAAAAATGTTGATTTAAGCAGTAGGAGCTCTGTGCCTATGTCTCCCTGTAGATATGCTCGTTGTCTCTGTGCCAAAGCCAGAAATGAAGTCTTGGGGATATCGAGGCAGAGGAAACTATTGAACTCAAAAGAGATTGGAAGGAACTCGAATCCTAGTGCTTTGTCTAGGATTTCTTTCATAGGCATTAATGATTTTTCACAAAAGAGGTGGCTAGGCAGGATACACGAATGTGCATGTGTGCATGTAACACACTGGAGAAGGATAAAGGTAAATGTGAGCAGCTTTACACTAAAATTAAATCAGGCTTTTCCATAAAACAGATGTTATGATTCCCTTTAAAAAAATAATTAAATTAACAGCAGACAGAAATGTTCAGGAGAAGGAATTTGGGGTTGTGATTTTGGCATTAGTAATTCCCTATACTTAATCCATAAAAGTTTTCTTTTATGTTTACAGAAGGGGGTTAAAAAAGAAGCAAGTCTGTTACTAAAGAATTTTAAGATACAGTGGAGATGTGAAAGGCACAGAAGATTTTCATTTCCTGTGTTATAGGGTGCAAATAATATCAGTATGAAAAACCTGGCAGGAAGATTTAAGATAGCAGTTTTTACATTGATAAGTATTTGTTCATTTCCTGACAACAAAAAATATAAATCTCTTCAGAAATTAAATACCCTGGCTTGTTGAAGCACTTTTGTGACGTTCTGTGGTAGACTGGCTTCCTTTCATTGGAAATCCACAGCTAGAATAATAATCACAGCATCAGTTATTATACTTGTATCAGTTCTGTGCGGCAAGAGGCTAATACAGTGTATGGCCGAATTCTCCTACTTTTGTGTCACTTATTTTCTCTGTGGGCCAGATTTGCATTTTAATGGAAGTAGTTTATAGACTTCTTTGCTGCCTTCATAGTGCCACAAGTGGCATCATTAAGTGAGTTAAGCCGGATTAATGCTGATAGTAAAGTCAGATAATACAATAACAGAGGCCTTCATTTCCATTTGGATTAGGTGAAGAGAGCAGGCCTGTCTGGTGCAGGGTGATAATTTGTAAGCGCGATATGTTGTACTTGAGAGGATAAGATTAAATTTAGTGGGTTTAACTGTCATCCCAGTAAGTCAATTACTTCATCTTTTCAGGCTTTGAATTTATTTTATAAATAAAATAAATGGAATATTGAGCTGCTCCACAGCCATTTTGAGCTTCCATGAAGAAGAATTACACATGCTGGGCCAAAAAAAAAAAAAAAACAAAAACCAAAAAAACGAAAAAGAGAGAGAGGGGAGGAAAAAAAGGGTTTCTGATTCGGCTTCATAAACAAAGTACAAACTGCATTGAAGTGCCATCATGGCAACAGCTTGGGAATATTGTCCATCTCTCATATCACAAGCATGACAGATTCCATTGTGACTTTAGTTTACTCATAATAGGACACATTTGTGTTGTGCCTGGCCTTTTCTATTTGTATCTATTAGATTGTAGAAGGAATACACTAAAATACTGATCCCTGCTATCATTTAACTCTTTTACTTTTTTCCTCTGCTTCTAGTTGCTGTCTGCTGCATACTTAATGCTTACACCTTGCTGCTAAGACAGTCTCAAATGGAAATAAATAAAGGAGAACTGTTTGATTTTGCTTTCTATCAGATAACCCCTTTTTTAATTCTCCTGTCTTTTCTCCCCATCTCAACTCCTATTTGGACACGAAATCCCTTCAACACTTTTTCTTGGGCTCAGGAATATTGAAAGCTTTCTGTAAATTAGATACAGGTGTATAAACACCAACATCTTCATTTCTATCCACAGACCCAGAACAGGTGATGTCAAAGGATGCCAGGCATCAACAGGGGATATGCCTGTTGTGTTGTATGTGCTTATGCAGAACAAGAGATGATTTTAGAAGCCCCCTGAACTCAAGATGCTTTCATAACATCCTTTAGTAAGTAGTTTTCTCCTGTGATTCCTGCTGTGGGGCATTATCACATGCAAGAGGAAAGAAACCTCTCCTAGTCTCTTTTAAGCTATAGGTAAAGCTCAGTACTGCATTGAACTGAAGTCTTAAGGTCTTCTGTGGCAAGGTACCAGGCACCCTTATCTCCCACTGATGCTGAGAAACAGCTGGCAGTAATCTCCTGGGAGGGACAAAAGACAGAGCTAAAGGCTAAGGCAAGTGCTCTTCATTCCCATATGAATACTTGGCACATGGACCATTAGCTAATTAAGTCAAATGAGCATCCTAAGATCTTGTCATTAAAGAGCTCTTTACAGAAGATACTCAGTAGCCTGCAGGACTAAAAACATCGTATAAACCCAGACACCCCAAGAAAGGCAGGGCACCTGGAGAAAGATAGCCAAGAGTGATGGATAGATTCACAGGGGCCTGTCTAGGACGTGCCTTTTTATTTTCCTCCACCTCTCACACATGGCACCTCTCCAGTTTCAGTGGGGACTGTGGCACTACGAGGTGAAAGGCACCCTTCTGAGTCAATAGCAGTAGTATAAGTACATACTTTAACACTCATTCCATGCCAAAGAGCTCTATATTTTCCATACAGTTAAGCTGACACAAATCATAAGTAAATAAATAACTACTTACAGTGGGGGTTTATGTCATGTTCCCCTCTCTTTTATGCTAATATATATTACATATAGCTTCCCAAAAGTCAGAAGAATCACCCAACAGTCAAACCTCTAAGGCAAAAAACTGGGTCTTTTCATGACACAAAGCTATATGAAATAAAATAGGATGTATTAAATGACAGAATCTGTATCTTCAGAGGAGGGCACCATCTAACAAAGATTCATCTGTAGGTAGGAGATATTTAGCAAAGCGGGTTGTTTATTGAAAAGTGTTAAACAATTCCAATTTTATAATTTCATGCCACAGTTTAATGGTCAGTTTGGCTTTCAGGTATCTTAAAATCTGACTAACCTCTTTAAATATTTCTTAATAGGTGACATTTACATCTTCCCATCTTTTGTTGCTGAACAGTTTCTGTAATTACTTATATAAAGACACTAAACAATTTTAATATTCATGGGGTTGATTTGCTGACATATATGGAGTTTATAATCAAAATCCTAACCCTGAGTGTTCTTACAGATATCAGTGTCCCATTTTCTCTCAAATTAGCAATGTCACGCAAGTTTTGAGAGGCTGTAATTACAACCTCAACAGAGCAGAAAAGCTCAGAAATGAGTCTTCCCTTGTCTTTAACACTGGGGAGTTCTTCCTTCTTGCATCTGAGTGTTGTGACTGTGATCCAAACTGTGCCTTTTTTTGGACCCAGCAATGCCACATATTTTTTATGTGCAGATGTCAATATGGCAGAATTTGACCGGCTTGACTTTAATCTGCCCTGATTTGTCACAGAGTTCTGCCAATTGAGTCCCCTAGATGGTATGGAAAATCGGTGCTGCTTTTCTCCAGAATGTCTCTTTGCACACTAGCGCAGCACACAGACAGTCAAGTGTGCAGTAAACGAAAAGCACAATAGCTCAGTGGGTCTGTCACAACCAGCTGGGCTATCAGCCCTGGTTTTACTAGGTTAGCTCAGCTGTTTCAGGGAAATTAAACGGTATGGCAAAATTAGCCTCCCTGGATGTCTTCCTTTGCTGTGCTACCTGAGCATGTCACTAACCGTGGTTAGCTTTACAAGAAATGAGTGAAATAAGGCAATATTAACCTTCATTTTCCAAGAAGTGTCACAGAAAGAGAAAAGGGCAGGTTTAAAGATAGCCAAGATGTTAAAAAAATGCAGAGAAATACATAGTAACTACAAGTTTATAATTAATTTTTTGCTGTCTTTCCCTTTTCCTCTTTGACTGACCCAATTAGACTGGGATGTAAATCTCCCGGGGGATACCTGCTTTATAGCTTTTGCTATTTAAATATTTTTCAATCAGTTATTAAGTGATATTATCAAGCAGTAGCCCTTATGGCCAAAGAAGCACTTCAGTCACAATACAGTGTTATTGTTGGTAGGGCTGAGCAGAAGCTCTGTGAATGGCTCAGAGAGGAAAGAGGCAATTCTACAGAGACCAGCAAGGCTAAAATTCATTCAGCATTCCGTTTCATGAGCAGCTCAGCCCAAAACCCTGGCAAGCTTCAATGTATTTGAAAAGAAAGGAGAAATGTGTGGAAAGCCTTCACTATGCAGGAATCCAAATGGACTGGCATTGTCATGATGAACACTGAGGAACAAAGTCAGAGGGGTTGTACCAGTGCACATGAGATCCCTCAGGCCAGCTGCCACCCCACCTTACACAGGTTTTATGGTGATGTAAAGTCTCTGAGGTTGATGAGGTTGCTTTGGGTTGGTTACTTGAGGTACTTGAAATTTATGTCTGCACATGTCATACAGGGATGCTTGAATTAATACTGACCCAAAACGTATAGAAGTATGAAGTCCTCTAAGTGCCAAATATGGCTATTTCTGAATCAGTTCTTGTATGATAAAGGACAGCTTTGCTCTCACTGGTATTAGAATTAGAAGCCTGTATATTTGTCATCCATCAGTTGTCTTAGAGTTATCTGTGTGTTTTAAAGAGAGACAGAAGCGAAGACAGAGAACGATTCAAAAATGCTGCAGCAAGATCTCAACTTGCTTTCCTATAACTCTATATGGGCAAATATTAAATGATGTGACAGGGAATGTCCTGCCTCAGCCAAACTTCAGCTAAAACAACCTCTCTTCTTACTGTTTCAGTTCTGCCAAGTGCAGGAGGTTTGTTAAGCTTGTATTAGATGGCTTTGACAACCAGTTGTTCAAAAATATTTAAAGCCTCTTAGACACTTGATAAAGAAACATGTTTATTATAAATGCCGCAAAACCCCAAAGGTTCTCAGAAGCTGAAAGCAGAGACCTGTGCCAGAAAGTCTCAAATGAAGAATTGCTACCCATGAGATCATCTTATCCCATTCACACTACAGAACAGAGGGAAAGTTTGGGAATTCAAATCCTTTTGAACATGGTACTGTAGAGCAACAGCAGGGCCAGATTTATAGGTTTGCAGAGTGGTTAATAGACTGTTGTATTTACCAAAGCTTTATGTCTTGTACAGTAGGTCCAGAAGCCCAGTCTGGTTTTATCAGGTAAAATGCAGCATTAAATCCATTTTAGCTATTGCAGATGGTGATCCTTTGACATAAACAGCAGCTCCTCTCAACTTCTGAGTTGAAGTCAGGTGCTTCCAGATTGCAAACCTTTCTCCTCCAAGACTGAAAGAAAGCAGATATGGCAGACAGGAAAATAATCACAGGCTGGGTAAGAACATGAGCCCAGTTGTGATGTGCTGTCCTTCAAGGTCGGTATCAGTCGAAGAAGTCCCTGAGCAGCTCTGAAAAAACATGAGGCACCGGCCTCCAGGAAGCAGTGCAAGGGTTAGGGAGGGGGGAAATGAGTTTTAAGCAACTGCAGCCAGATATCCCATGATCTGCTGAACACTGCATACATGTGAGGTGTCAGCAGTGACATTTGAGTCTACAGTGGGCTAAGACCACGAAATGCATGATATACATGAGCATCATCACTTTTTTCCCTTCTTTCTCTTCTTTTATCTTTCTTTTAACATATATTCTTGTTTAAATATGCAGAATATACTGGCTTAAGAGGAGGAATAAGAAAAATTCTTCCAAAGAAAAGAAATAAATGGGTGCGAACTGCATAAGGCAGTCTGATTATCATGCCAGAGGGTCACCAAGAGGGTTAGCAGGAGGTGTGTATGCAGCCACAGCAATTCTGCAGCCAACCAACTCAATCCCTAACTTGCATCTAAACAAAACCTACCTGACACAAGGAAAACAATTCAGTACAATGCAACTGCCTACTGAGGAAGCTAATGGAGCATTTTACGGATGAAAAAAGAATGCAGCGAGCCTAGGTCAATAAAGATGGGCTGAAGTCGAGGAAGGAAATTGCTGTAAATATACAATACTAGGACTAAATATTATCCAATAGTCCATTTGTGCAGATCTGGGTGCAGAAAATAAGTAATATTATGATGTTTCTTGAGCATGTGACCATTCACCTCATGACTGTATTATAATACACACATACAGTGTAATTTACAGTTGAATATGCTGCCTTTTACTTTGCATCTTTTAGTTTTTCAAGGTAGAAATGTGACTTTTCTGAACATACATCTGTGTGTGGAATTTTTAAGCCTAATATTATATTTCCAGGGGAATGGAAGAGAGTCCATATGTACCTCACGACATTTTCACACACTTCACTGTGTATAATAGAAACTATTTCAGATGATGCTGTTACTTTAAGGATTGACTTGTCATCGGTTAAAATTATATCTGTCAGAGGGCTGAGATTTAGAGAGACTTCGGACTGTGAGTACATGGATTGCCACTTACGTGTTGGTTTAGGAGATTTTATCATGTTCTATGTGCCTGGCATCAATTGAACCAATTCTCAGATTTTGTATCACACTTTTTTATAAGTTTTTCATTCTTTATAAAGAAGGTTAAGGTAATTTACTCACCATGTTTATTATATATGAAGTTGTTGAAATAATAAGGGCAATAAAATTGAATTTAGCATTGTCTTTATTGGTTTGAAGGTTACATTCATAAGCTCTGTTTGTTTTAATAAGTTTATTGTACAGTCTTAGGCATATGTTATTATGCAGCGATGGATATGCTTTGAATATTTTTGTAATTGTGGGTAGTATAAAAGTCATTTTCTGTTAGATTGCACAAATCCATTACATTAGTAGAAAGATACATTATTGTAATAGGATTAATGTGCAACACATAAACATGATCAGTAATATTCTTTTTGATAAATTATCTCATTTTAATGACTTCGAATGTAGAGAGATTTCAGGATAGTTCCATCTTTGATTTGCATAATTGTATTACAGACAGACAAATTGCATTATATTCTTCATTAACAATAGATGGCTTGTATAACTATTGTATTTTTGAAGGCACTGCTTTTATGTTCATCCTGTAATTTGTCATTTTATGACACCACTGTTTAGCTTAGTTTGGAGAGAATAGAAACTCAAAGATTATTTGATTTTTAGCTGAGCACAGTAATATCTTTGCGTTCAGCTGTAATGCAGTAAGCTATTGTTTGTTTTAACAAATTATCATCCACAGCTAAAGTTAGTTAAAAAATACTCTTCTCATTCGTGGCAGATCCCACATTCATGGCGTTTCACAGCAAAGTGTCAGCACTTGTAAATGAACTTCACTATAAAAATACAACATAAAATTAAATTAGATCCATCAGAATGTTTTTTGCTTCTCTTCTTGGGCTCACTCTCCCCCTTTTCCTCCCTTGCACATGCACACACACACAGACATGTGGTCTGTCTTGCTCTCACTGAGTTCTTGAGGGTTTTGTATTCCACAGGCTCAGTAAAACGGATAATTTCTTTTTTTCAGTGGTAAATCCTTCTCTTTTAAGATTGTGTGTTTTGTCTGTGAAGAGCTAAATACTCTCAAAGATATTTTAGAATAAAACAAATTATTTTTTCGTTTTTCTCTAACCAAGCCTTCTTCAATCATTTCTGACTGCTAAGAATACCAGTAAATTAAAAGTTAGTAGCTTGAGACAGGTTTGCACTCCTACCAAATCAAAACCAGCTTCTTATTTTAGAAAATCTAATTGTTGCACTCTATTAGGGCACCTTGAGCATTGTGATTCTTGAAAAATAAATTGCTTTTAGAAAGAAATTATTATGGCTAAATCACAATACATTTGTTAGATAATGAAACACAAAACTTCAGTTCCCATTTAAATGGAAGTCAGAATTCAGGCCTAGCTCACTGAAGTTTGCTATGTTATACAGCATTTTAAAAATCTGAGCCAACATCCTTGTAATTTGATCCTGAATTTAGGTTGTTAGTTTAGGTTCCAATACTATAAGAGCATATTTACTATTGCATGAAATGGGTAATTCTATCAGTGCTGATACAACCAGTTTCAAATGAAAGACGGATCCTATAAAGCCAATAGGGGTACACTTACAAGTCCTATGAGTCCAGGATTTCATCCTTGTCGCCCACCTACTGACACCCACCACAGCTCTGGCCTTCCTAATAATATTGGTGTTTTTTAATCCATTACACACCAAAAATAAACTTTACAGAGATGGGAAAAGGAGAAAGAGTTTGGACCAAATCAACATTTTTTCTCCAGCAGATAAAACACATTATTACAACACTTTCGAGGCTTGCAATATGTTTTATATTTTATAAAATTCTTTTTAAAATAAACCAAAAAGAAAAAAAAAACTTATTTTGTATTTTTTCATTCTTCTGGAGAAGAAACATAAAATTATTAAAACAGAATTTATTAAAAAGATAAAACTGGTACAACAGAGGTTGAAAAATATAGATATTCACAGGGAAATTATAAAACCTCTGAACTTGTTTTGGTTATGCTTTTTGAAGTTTATTCCTTTTAGTTTTCTCAAAACACGTTTGCACAAATTTCATCTGCCCGCCCCTATGCTGACAGTGTTATTGGGTATTTTCCCAAAAGGCTGAAGGTTAATATTTTACTATCTGTCTTCTTGGAATTTCTTTGAATGTCTCCACTTCGTCTTGGCAAAACCTCAGTGCTCCAATGAGGGAGGATAAACATCTGCACCATCACATGGCCTCCATGGCTGACTGATACTGAGAATTAACAGTTAATGAACTCTGCATATGCAAGGACAGTGTCTGAAATGGGCTGGCAAAAGGAGATCTCATCCTAGTGCTGACAAATGAGAAAAGGTATAAAATTCAGAGACTGCTTACAGATAATTCCCAAACACAAAACAGAATTACATTTGCAAGCAATTTACGGCCAACAAATTGCCAAACAGAGCGCATATTTACATCAGCTCTCTCAAAAGTCGTTTTCAAAAAATGTTTCGGCGCTGATATCTGCAGCTGACCTCCCCAAGTCCCCCAGCATCAAACATCGCTGATGTGTCAGTCTGAGGGGGTTTTGTACTGCTTGACACTTCGCATCAAACACAGAAACATACTGGCTTTTCCAGTCCCCATGTTTTGTATGTTTTGTAAATGTGCACATTGCAAGGCAATTGAGGTTTAGGGTCATACATATTCAACACTCTAAAGGACTCCAGGAAATATCTTTTTGCTGCTTATACTAAATAGCCAGAAGTCTCACAAAACAAGTAATGTGAAAAATAAGCTTATACTGTTATTTACCATCACAATAACTCCTCTAATCAAATACACACAGGCCATGCTTTCTCAAAAGCACAATTCTTCAGACTGTTTAAGTAGGGCAAAACAATCACATCCTCATCAGTTGCATCTACCATGGCTCACTGCCAAATAGGCTCTTCCAAATTATCTCTCTGTGTTCTCCAGATGGAAAGCCAGAGCACTCTGAATGTTTCGCCGACCATAAGTAGTCCATGTGACCATCTCACATGAGGCAAACTGGGCTTGGAAAGGAGGGCAGAGTTCTGGCCACCACTGACTCATCCTCTGATCCAAGACAAGCACATTCTCCTTTTATGTCTGCACGTATTGTTCATTCTCTCCATTAAGATGTCCTACAGGATGCTTTCCATCCTGTGTGATTTAACCATGGATATTAGAAAGATAAATAGGGAGCAATATTTTGGGATGTGTATTTATTCTTCTTCTAATAGCTGCCTTCCATCACCTACTTCTTATTAGTGTAGTTGAGGAAGTTCCCTCCAAGACTATATGTTACAGCATCAGTGTTTTAAGTCTTGTAAGTTCTCCTTATCCAACAAGAAGATAATTATAAATATCAACAGAAATAAAAGCTGCCACATGTAAAAATATATCAAACCAGAAGAAAGCAAAAAAAACCACCCCTAAGCTAGCAAATGTCTCCTTTTTTTAACATGTTTCCCTTAAAATCATTCTTTTCTCTTCTCTCCTTCTTTCAGAGATTCCTCTGAACAGAAAAATGGGATGCATATCATGCATATTGTACATATGGAAACTAAACATAACCCCTTTCAGGAATTAATAAGATTAAGTTACACATCAGTGGGAAATCAGTGTACATAAATTAATGAAAATTTCCTGTGGATGGTGGTGAAGAAAGCTACTCACTGTGCCAGTGAACTGATGCAAACAGACATTTTATGATGAGAAAAAAAAATTACTGAAGAAGAATTAATAGGACCTACCTACTTTCTATGACAGAATATAGGTAACCTCAAGTGTCCCCTATGAGCCAACGTTTTCCATCATGTCTATATGTGAACCAGGGATTGTGTTCTGATGCAGACATCAGGTAAGGTGTTTTTTCAGTTGTGAAAAATGTCTCTGTCAGGCAATCACATCAATGTTTGCTTAAAGATAAGAATGTGTTTAAATGCTTCTCTGGTACTTGGAGTCAAAAATCAACCAACATCTGCTGTAGTCTTACATGTTTTTCACTGCAGGAAAGCAACAGTTTCTGTCAAGTGACCAGTCCTTAGAAATTCTCTCTTGGTCTTCGACACCTTATTAATAATTCTACCTCTCATTCCCTTTCAGAGCTGTGAAGGTCAGCACAGGATAATGCTGGTGTCCTCTAGGCCCTCCAGATTCTCTCATTTCAGGCTCACCATCAGGTGGAGCATGTGTGAAAATTCACCTAATACTATTACTGTGAAGTTATTTAGTTCCTTCAGTCCAATCATCCACCTTTGATTTCGATATTGATAGCAAGGACGCTTTAGAGTCCCATTTTTAGAGTTGGTTCTTGAAGAATAGGCTTGACCTTGAAAAATCACTTTTTCTCCCACCCAGAGATGTCCCAGGGTGGTACTGGACATCTCTTCTGTTGATCATCACACGTGAGGAAATGCGGTTTCTTTCTCTTCCATCTTCTACCTGTTATTTTTGCTTGCTGTTGAAGAGTGATTTTAGGTGCAGTTCTTTGAATTTAAGTTACATTTGAATCTTGGCATCTTAAGTTAAATATTCTTCTAATGAGGTTTATTTTTTTCAGAATCCAGGAAAGAAAGGGCTTTTGGGCCTTCTGCAAGACATCAGATTTATTAAGATGTTTTCTATTGCACCTTATGATATTAAAGAAGAGACCTTCCAAAATTTGCATAGGGATGCTATTTCCTTATTTATTAAAGCTTGCCCATAGAAAGCATTTTCCACAGTTTTCATGTCCCTATTTTTATTCTATTATTCTCAGTTATGTTGTAACTAGGATCACTAACTACTATTTTATTAAAAGAAACTCAAGAAGATTTGATCAAATAGTCATAACACCTTTAAGATTCCCAAGTCTGAGATTATGTTTGGTACTTTAATATTTATTGTAGCTTTTGATGCTTTCAGTGCTTTTAAAAATTTCCTTGTGATGTGCAACTGTAACATGGAGCTTAAATATCTCACCACCAAGTGAACTAACTGTTTGATGTATCGGAGAAGAATCTTAGAGATATAAAAATGTATCACTGCCCTCCTAGTCTTTGCCCCGAGGTGCCACATGAAGTGTCCAGTCACTTCAGACAAATGGAATGATGATTGTTAAAAGACTTAAGTGCATTTAAAATTCAGTCCTGAATAAATAATTGTTTATAACTGTGGGAAACAGGAAGAACTTCTGTTGTTCTCTTCAAAAGTTGTGTTACACACAGAGATCAAAATAAAAGGAAACCTCTGAAATGCTCAGGTGGTGGCATCCTAGAGGGAATAAATATAACCACAGGAACAATAGGTATTTTTTCAGGGCTCCCATTGGAACTAATACTCAGCTCTAGATCAAACACAGAGGCTATTCTGGGATCTGAAAATGGGCTTCCCAAAAAGCCCAAATGCTCACAGTATCCATGTTTCCTTTTTAAAAACCAAAATGAAAACTTCATAGACTTATAAGCGATGGATTTATTTCAAAAAAACAGTAAATGGCCTTCTAAGGTCAATATATTAGTTTTCCTCTAGATATACAGTTTCAGTAGCAAGTGATGCATGAAGTCTGTTAGCCTTTTGAATTGTCTATCAGTTCTGGGAATTATAGATTTTAACCCATATAGATACTTGGCTCAAGCACAAAATGAAAAATCATTAGGAAAAAAGCACTGTATATTATTACTCCAATATGTAGTCGTGATTTAGAATTGGCATTTCCATACACAATGAAAATTCTTAGAATCATCCAGCTAAATGCAAATGGGTTCTATAAATACTTTAAATAACCGAACAAAAGAAAGCTCATCAGAATTTACTACTTATCCAAGTGTATACAGCTTTTTCTATTATACAAACATAAACACCCTTTGTACTTTTACAGTTGATTGAATCAAAACATGAGAAGATCTGAAAACACTTTTGTAGCTTTCTTTAAGTTCTACTACTACTGTAATATGTTCTCTGGTTGTGCACAGCCACATACTCTGTAAATAAATGTGTGTTTCATTTTCAATTGGAATTTCATTAATCAAACCACAGTAATAGTAGAGTATTTAAAACACATTTCTCTCTAAAAGGGGGGTAGAACATTCCAGCAAACTACTGATACAGTTCTGCTTCACAATTATTCAAACCATCTGAGGAGATGGCCTTCTGCCTTTGGATTTCATGACACCCTGGGCTTGAACTTCTTCCCTTCTCAGAGGCTCCCAAAGGAACTCCAACAGAGTCATGAAATCTCCCCTTCCAGGAATCAAATGTGTAATTCTTCTCCTCATTTAATTCACAGGGAAATTCAAGAAGAAAGTTACTGCAGAGGTGCCATATCTATGAATCAAACCAAGGGCATGTAGGTGACAGTGACCCACCTTTAGTAACGATACCTTCATATATACATAATGTCTGCTGCCATTATACACAGCATTTTACCCAAAGCTGGAAAAGTACTTTACGGATGAAGAAAGAGACAAACTGATAAGAGGGTGACATTGAAATGTCATCCACTGACTGAGCTGGAAACAACCAGAAAACATCCAATGTCCAGAACCTTTGCCCCTACCTTCACAAAGTAGCAACTAAAAGCCAGTACCCTGGTCCAGAGATGTTCATATCTCACATGAACCTACTGCAACAGCAGCAAAAGCATCAGTAACTGTTTCCTGGGTAAAGATGGGCTGTTCGTGAAGCTTTCACAATGACTCTCCTGATTTCCAGGAATACCCATGGCTTTGTTGTTTGCAAATTTGGAGTAATTTCAGTTGGAAAAGATCTTTAAGGTCATCAAGTCCAAGCATTAACACAGCACCGACAAGTCCACCACTATGGACAGAAATCAACAGTATCCATTAAAACCAACTAGCAGTTGTTATCAGCTTCATATCTTGGTCCTTAATGTGTCATGCTGTAGGTAGTGAGAGAGAAGGCACAATGGGGAGAAGAATGAATTCCTTAAGAACCTCTGAGGATTTCATGCAGAACAATAAAAACCTAAATTAACTTGTTCATTTTTATCACCTGATGAGCATAATTAGCAAACAGTACATAATGACAGCAAATAATGGCTTTTTTCCTCTATTAAGATAGTTTAATGACTGTATTTTCTCACAGTCTTAAAGCTGTGCTGTATTTAGCAGCTGTATTTGAAAAATATTTTGTCTGTCAATACTGACAAAATATGTCAGTGCTAACACAGAACAGCACTTGAACTGAGCATGGAGGCTTTTGTAGCTCTCACTGTGCTTAAACCTTTGTGACAGCAAATCAGAAAAGAAACATGATGTAGCAAAATTTAATCATTCACTTCATCTTTCCTGGATGATGACTAATAAGCAACCTTCATTTGTGATGTGCTCCTTTATTTTATGAGTTTCACTACCGGTGTATGAATCCCAGAACAACCATGTAGAGGAACTTGATGGTAGAACTGCATTTTAATGTAAGCACTTTAACAAACAGCCACAGGATCCAGGCACCCTTTGGTAACATTGAACCATCCCTTCAGGTTGCAAGGTTGTGAATAAGGTTATCAAGCTGGCTTGCTCTATACTCACACTGAGGGACCTTGCAATTAAACCTGGGGAAATGGCATTTTCTAGTGTTGGAATCAGCTTTTTGCAACAGGAACAAGATGCAAAATGTCTTGTCCAATGACAGAGTTTTCATGCTATATCTTCAGCAGCAAGTGACACTGATTGCATTGGCAGAGATTGCTATCTACTGCCAGACAGAAGAAATTCAAACTAATTTGGTTGGAGTATAAAATATACCTCTCCTCAGGGCACAGTCTTGCAAGACCCCTGGAGACTGAATTCCCATTGATTTCCCTTGATTTAAAAGGCACAAATGACTCGCATGACCAGATCCAGAATGGATAAAGATGGAGAACAGCAGTGATTCTGATATCATCCTAAAAGCCTCCCTAATCCTCACTGTACAGCCATCCTTTGATTCATCTGTCACAGCTGTATCTAATAGAAGTACTTACTTTAAAGGATCTTCCCAGTCTATTGTATTTTTCCTACTGAGTCCAAGCTTAAATATCAACTTCCATGTCTTCCAGATATCTGTATTCCACCAACATCTTCTTGTCATACAAAGTGATCAGAAGCATCTCTTGGTTCCCTTTTTCTACATCAACTTGCCCAACATGACAATAGTCTGTAAACAATACTTCATGGCCAATTAAAGTAAACAATATCAAGAGAGAAACCTAAATGAAAGAAAAAATATTATTCCTCCTTCTCAAATCAAAGTATTGTCTATCTGGAAAATGAAAATAGTATTAGATCTGACTTACTCCTTTCCTAGTTGGCCCTTTTGTGAGGTTTAACACTAACAATATATCAATGCCTGATTTTTTTTATTTTGTTCCCTAATAATATACATTGAAAAAAACCTTGAAGCTTTATATAAAGACAGCACATGGCAATTACCATTAGGTAGATGATGGTTATATTGGTAGTCTTTCTGAGGCTTCTAAATTCTGTGTTACTCCATAGTTGTATTAAATGGATATACATTGTGCTGGTGGATGCATGGCTTTGATATGATGGAAGTTGCTTTCCTCATGCCTGAGGCAATATAGGGGGAAAAAAAAGGTATGCTGGAAGATATAGTGTGGTTTGTCAGTCTTGGAAAAACTGCAGGGGTTCTGGACTTTTTTATTGTGGCTTTGTTTGGTTTTCTGTTCTCTCTGCAGAGAAAGAACCTTCATCAGTAATGCCTCTTCCAAAGACCAGGGGTTCACATGGGCCCACAGCTCCCCTCATGACTCATTCAGTTATTCATTTACTTCTTTAGAAGGATCTATGATTGAGTCTCTGCAAACTACTTCTATTTTGTACCTACTTCTGCTTTGACATAGAGGTCACCACATAAAGAAAAGATATTTACTCTTACTGTCTCTCAAATTCTTTCATGGTTTTGTTTTACTTCTTCCATCAGACATCAGTGAGGCATGAAATGGTGATAAGAAAAGACTTGCCAGCCACTCATGCTTCTGTTACAAATCGGGACTCTGAATGCTAGACCCAAGCACTAAAAGAGTAGACTTTACTGTACATGGATTTTCTGCATGGCTGGAAAACATAGACATTGAACTTTATTGGATCTGGTTGGCTCTATCCTCTCATTGCAGGGAACGTGTGGCACTGATGATCTTACTCTTTCTAACAAGATCCAGCTAAAGAAGATTATTTAGCAGCAGATGATAATTCAGGGAAGAAGGTTGGAAGAGCTCAGTCCTTTAGCAGTTGGATATTATGTCAACAAATAATCTGACAAGTACAGAAACCTTGTCAAAACTAAGCTCATCCAGCTTGAGGTATCTATTCTACACTTATCCTTTTTTTCATCTTTGTCATGGCTATTTCTACATAGAATTTAGAAAAAGGGAAAAGACTCGTGTCTTCTGGACCAAGTTTTTCTGTGCACACTGAAGACTGACATGCCCTGTATCAAATGGAGTATTAGACCCTATTGCAAAAGCTTGAATCATGTACCTTGGGTACAAAGGAGAGCCTGGGAGAATGAATGAGAGCCCTGTGTATGTAAATGCATACTTGCAAACACACACACAAATGCCTACTGATACTATAAATATTATATAATATGCTGGCACTTGTTCAAAACTTTGAGGCACTGGCATTATTTTAATCATTTTTCCATTGAAGTAAAGAAACTGCATGTATAATTAAACAGTTGTATTGTATTGTAGAAATAATCATGTAATGACATAGTTAGAAATTCTTGGTTTTTCATGGTAATACCAAATATAATTACCATGTAATCTGCAGAAAGCAAACAAGGCTGTAATTATTCTGTAATCCAATTAATTACAGGGTAGCAGATTGGCTATTTCTTTCCAATAAAGCATACATGCAAAGGAAATTAACTGGTAGAGAAAAGATATTTTTTCCTTTGAAGAAACTTATTTAATTAATAAAAAAAGGTCACTAACATTTCTGCATCAAAGGACTCAAATGAACCTAGCTGTGAACATGGCTCTGGCCAAACCTTGCAATGTATAATCTGGCATCACTCTGTCAGCAGAGGTACTTTCTTTACTCTTTTCTTTCTTTTTTAGCTGCTAGAGCTGTAACCCTTCCATTGCAGTAAAATCATATATTTGTATGATTCTATAGGAAGATACCAAGTTAAAAGCACAGAAAAGGGTACTCCTATAAGTATCCTCAAAATGGGCATTATCTAGGTTTGGAAGCCTTAGCTTCCTTATGCCACCTCCCACAATCATGTGGGACCAGCAGAGGATGAGCTGACTGTGTCTGTTCCATCCTCTGGCCTGATAGTAACCACAATGTTTTGGTGACTTAGGCTGAGACAGTTCCTTTCATTTTTGCAAAGTGCCCACTATCAGCTACTAAGGGAGTCCTTTTGGTTTTCCCATAAGTGAAACAATTATTTCTACGCCCAAAAAACCTGTTTGAGGTGAGATCATCCCCTAGGCAGCAATAAAATATTTCTGCAGGCTGTACTCAGGTATTTTGTGACCTCACCCACATCTCCATTTCGATTCTGTAATTCCAGTCAAGTTAAATCTTGGGATCTAATTTTTTAATAATAATAATTGTGAAGTATGCTACAGAAATATGGATGTAAATCAAGGAAAGGCTGTGCTGCACATGCAAAGAAGACATGAATGCAGCAGCTTCCAACCATTCTTGCTATAAGTGTGAATTACTGTATTCTATAGCCAACAGGTCTATGTGCAGCTTGAAACTGCCTAAAGAGCTTGACTACCATAGGATAAAAAAATACTGTGTTCCTTTATATAGGATTTAATGACACTTAAAAAAATTTTTTTATCCTGTGAGATATTCCTACTGACCTGCTTCTGCTCCAGGTATTTGTTCTAGCCCAATACGAGTTCCAGACTACTTAAAACCCCAGCCTTGCGATGACAAGATCAGCTCTCTAAGCCAGCAATGCTCCACCTTTGTGGACTGTGTAAGGATATGCACAAAGTCAAGAAAAAGTCTCAAAAATTCAAGCTATTGTCCTCCAGTGCTTTTCTGCTCTATTTCTTTTCTTCTAAAGTTTAATTGCAACACCATCAGAGACATAGGTACCCTTTGTCCCAACAGAGACTGAACTCAACACTTGGTGCCAGCCCCATGGTCCCAACAGCCCTCGGTCTATACGTGTAGCCCAACATCCTTTTGTCAATGGTGCAGTTTTGTACAGTGGCCATTGGACTTATAAATTTATTGCAAATAAACATTTTGCCCTACTCCTGTCTGCCCAGCTGGCTCTGATCTCCTGTTTTTTAACCTCCTTTTTTTTTTTTTAACCTTGCACCACTCTAATCCTCAGTGTTCAGTTGTTAATCCTTTTGAGGACAAGATGAAAAGTGGTGCAGTAAAGCAATGCTTGAGGGCATGTAAACAATTATACTTCTGCCCTTAGCAGGTGCTGTTTCTATTTCTGGAAATTGTTTAAAGCTCTTCAAAGTATGAATAGATAGAGAGTACTCTTTCTGCTCTGTTTCCTCATACGCAGCATCTTCTTCATGAACAATACATCCAACATTAAAGAAGTCCTGGGGATCAAGATTTCACTTAGAAAATTTAGGCACTCCTCATTAGTTATTAAAAAAAAAGCTCAAGAAATTTCTTCTATTCTGATGCAAATATATTTTTGAATGTGCATAATGTTTTATGCACATTCATTTCAGAGCATGAAACATCTACACCACTTGAATGAATTGGGACAATAGAGGTCTGTCTCCTACAATATAAGTGTGAATTTCTGGGGAGGGGGATAGGAAGAAGCAAATTTCAAGGGTCACACGCTGCTGTAATACTGTTTTCTTATCTGCCTTCTGAGACAAGTTTAGAAGATTAGAATGAGGAAAGGCTGTTACACAGCAGGAGTTCTAGAAAGGAAATGCTTACAACAACATGCCCATGGAGAGGCCGTTTAGCCAGACTGCCAGACTCACATTCACTTCTGCCCCATGTTTTGAATTTATGGATATTCATTTTTGGGTAAAGTATACCAGCCTGGATGTGTGGAGCTGATTTTTTTTGTCCCTTGATCACACTCTTGTAAAAGTTGCAACTGGGGGATCACATTACTGTAAGATTGGTGGTAAGAGCCATTTCTGCTTTAAGACCACAAGTCCTCTCATGAATGGCTTGGCAGAGTGGAGAGGGAATCTCTGCCTTTTGCATGTTTCTTTTTCCCTTTTCTCCTAAGGGAATTAAGCTTATGCAATCATGTCACGTCTGAATGTTCCCTCACCCTTTCATTTTGCAAATGATTTTTTAGCCTGCTAGGCAATGTCAGCCAAATTTGAGAGAATGGTAGGTATTGAGTCTCTATTTCTATTCTATTCAAATAAATACAATAATAGATTATATTTATAGCAGCTGAGAAGGGTGAGAGATTTTATTAGTTCCCCTGTGGAAGGTAAGACTACAGCTTGAATTTATTTTCTATTTAGCTATGGGAGAAGCCATATGGGCAAGAGACATTATGTGTACCAGGGCTGGAAAACCATTGAATAGGTCTCACATCAGCGAGTACAACTGCAGGCACAGGCCCACAGGGAAGCAGCTTTCACTGATTCCACTTGCACCACAACTTCCTGATCCCTGCTACAGCTCAGGTTTTAGTCTGGCACAACAGTCTGTGAAAAAAAGCCTCTTGGCATTATCACAGCAAGGATACACACAAACTGATGCACTGAAACCACTATCAAATAACACTTAAAGGACATCAGGGTGACAAAATCAAGCTCTAAAAATATTGTGAATGACGTGATTCAGCACGTGCACATACATGGACTGCAACAATATCAGTACACAGGGATGGGCCTCTGTTTGATTCATTAAATCTTTACTTATTTGATACAGCCCCACAATAGTATTATCCACCCACCCAGTAAAAAGTTGTTTTTCTTTTAACTCTGGTTCTGTGTTGCAGTCTTCAGAGTAACCAGTAGTTTCACAAACATTGCATTTCATAACACTTCACAGAACAGATGTTATTATCCCCATTTTACAGCTGCAGAATGGAAGCACAGAGGAGCTACCACCAATATCATCTACCTGAAATCAGCTTGTTTGGGTTTTTTATTCTTGGGTCTCCTTATTGAGTAGCCAGAACTGCACTGTTTGCATTCAGATCACAGCTCAAGCTGACTCCTGTTACACCTGTAAGAACTTAACATCTCTCTAAATTTGTCCACAGATAAACTGTAATGGACAACCAGGAGTTGAGAAAGTCATCCCAAAGGTCCAGCTGTGCCAAAACTGAGGATCTGCCCAGTTTTATAGGGCAGACACTGTGAGACAGCAGCAGGAATGGAATCCAGCTTAACCACAGGACGTGGCTCCTCCTACTATTGCTCCATTACCTCTGCCATTTGCCTTCCAGTATTGGAAAAAAATGGGGTGAGGTTCTGCACGGAGAAGAGCTTCATTGATTGCACAGCACTAACTCACTCCCAGGGCTCACTACAGTGAATAAAGGAGGGCTTTGTTGAAGGATAACAAAAACTTCCTAATCTGAAATATTCTGAGTACGGTATCACTATTCAGATTTGTGAGGCTGCATATCACTGCAATACAGTGTTACTGCCTATATGTTTTACTTATGGATGCTAAATCTGGTTTGCTTTGCCACCAAAAATGAATATTCATGTTTAGCATGAAATAATTATTTTTAAACTCTGTGCAACAAACCCCAAAAAATCTTGTGACGACAGGAGCACTTAGTGCTCTGCTAATTGAGTAATGTGGATTAGCGAGGATGGTATTCCACTGTATAGTATGTGCTCATGTAATTAAAGACTTGTAATGCAGACAGCCCTATTAATGCCATAGAAGCAGAATATTCTGATGCCCTGACTTTTCCTTTTTTTCAATTTAGTTTCTGGGTGGAATTCAGAATAAAAAAATAAAATTATCTCCTTCTTCATCTTTCTCCACACTTCCATCATGCAAAACCACATTAACTCCACCCCAGGTCAGCAGGAGGAGTCAAACAATAGATATTTTATTACTTGTCTCAAACTGTTGACAGCTGGGGACTTAAAAAAACTCCTAAAACCATTGAACAGACATTGGTCAGCCAAAGCAAGCACTGATCTCTGCAGAAAAATTAAAGTATGGAAGATTGGGTGCTCACTTCTTTGCTCCTCTAGAATAAAACCTTGACAAGGATACAGTTCAGGGAAGACTGGTTAGAATATCCTTAAGACTCACTGAACTCAGTGCTTAGCTTGTGCTAATGTGCCCTGCTAAATGGACTTCTGAGCAGTAGTTCTGGACTCAAACTATAGCTTGAAGTATGCCTGAGCCTGTCTAAAATTCACAACTCACTGAACCTCTTGATCACTAAAAGTAATGTTTTTCAATCTCATTTACAGGGATTAAAAAATATTCTCACCAAATCTGACTTTCTAATAAAATACCAACCACATGAGTTTTGTTCTTATGTTGCTGGCTTGAATACTCATTTTCTACTTTCATTGAGGACTTCTGTACAGAAGTTAAGTGAAAGATTCAGTGCACTCTGGATTCACTGAAATCTTAATTCAAAAGGCATTCCATAACCTTCAACTTTTTGAACAGTGTTTGTGTTTGTTGTGTGAAAGCAAATGTGCACAATGCTGTGAGGAAAAAGCAAGAGAAAAATTGCTTCAATACCCTTGAATTATTCTGAATCTAAATGTAACGTTAAAATACATTTCTATATGTTATTTAGATGTACCACTTGTCTAGACTTTCAGGAGAAGGAATAAGGAAGGGGAGGATAAAAGATAAGAATAGAAGAGTGTAGTAAAAATCCTGAACAACGAATAGCAAACAACTGACTGCAACTGGCTCCTTCAGAGCCATTCTAACCCTTGATGTCAATATATACTATGAGAGATCCTTAACTGATGGATTATTGACACCACAAGCAGTAGTGGCTCCTTTGGAGTTGTTACACTCAGTGCTGTTGGTGTCTGTTTAAGGAGCTTTAATCTGCCAATTATTGACATGACAGAAAGTAATGACTCCTTGGAAACCATTATGTTGTACTGTGTCAGGGCAAGTTTTTCTGCCTACTCAAAGTGATACTCTGCAATTCCATGCTTTAATGATGAGTAAGAGTGCTGTAGATAATACTAAGAAATACTGCAATGCTGCAGCACCATAACTTCAAAATCAATAATATAGGCAGCAAAATATCCACCAGTGGATTGCAATAATTCATGTTCTGTCCAGCTTCATCTGCCTGTATAATGAAAACAAAATAATAACACCACAGGAAACGTCTGTGTGTATTTCATATCAAGTACGAAATCTATAAAAAATCTCAGTCTAATAGTTTTTATGTTTAAGATATATTTCATTCCCAACGCGCCTGAGCAAGCACAGTGGCACTTAAAATGCCCATCACTTTTCAGAATGAGTCATGGCATAGTTGGTTACCAACACCACAGCATGTAGTTTGAGTGCCTATGACTGAGACTTAGATGCAGAAAAATATTTTTCAGCACTCCTTCTCTGGTGCCAGGGCCAGCACCCGGGTAGAAAACCAAGCACACACGTAGAGAGCCCCTTCATTGTAGCTATTCTGGAACCTCCACACTGTACTATTGTTTTGCCAGCACAACTGTGCCTGCGTTGAGAGGTTATACTGGTCATAAACTGCACTTTGCAAAGCCCTTCACCAGCCTGAGGAAGATCTGCTCTGTGTATCTGCAGCATGGTCCCACCTTCCCTCCTCAGGCCTTGCATTCCCATCCTCTCCCTTGAGACAGCATTAATGATCACACGTTCGGCTGTGAGCAAAAAATTACCATTGGTGTTGGGGGATGTGTGTGTGTGTGTAAGATTTCTTTTGAGCTGTAGCAGCTCACTGATGCAGCCAACTGCACAGCTGTCCCCTGTTAATGCTAACAGAGAGAAGGAGAGGAAACACACAGCAGGACCCCGGGCTTTCTTTGGCTTAAACTGCTTCACAAACCACACTCTCTGAGTGCTACATCCAGTGGTATCTCATCCAGTATAAGGATCACTGGTACAAAGTCATCAGAAGTGACAGCTTTAGCCTCACAGAGAAAGTCTATCCAGGCTTGGTGTTTTGCACCATTCAGTCACAAAATGTTTGATCCAGTACTAGACAGCAAATTTATTATATCATTGAACTGTGGTCTCAGTCTGTACCCCAAACTACTTCCAGTTTGAAAAGGCAACTTAAAAAAGGCTAGAAGAAAGGATGTGTTATCTACTCACTTTGAGTGGAAGATGTAAGGTCAAGTGACCTGACCAAAACTGCACATCAAGTCTATGGCTGAGTGCAGAATTTAATCTGGATTTTCAAAATCTCACTTTGATGTCTTAACCATAAAACCACCCTTCCTCACTCTTATGCATATCCTTTTCATTCCAGAGACAGCAAAGTATAAGGCAGGATTTTTCAAAAAAGCCTTGTCCTTTTGAAGTACCACAAAACACATTTCAAAACCTGACCTTTCTGCAAATGCTTAAGTGAAAAGTGAAAAATCTGTCTCTATTTACATATGTAATGCATTTGGAAAATCAACACAGAATAGTTGTTTCAGTGATTCACTGTTTAGGTAAAACTTTGAAGATGACCAAAATTGTAAAAGTCGTAGAGCAAAAACAGGCAAAGGAGTATTCTGTTCTCTTCCTTTTCTAGTCAAATATGGTTAAAAAGAAGACCCAATACCTAGTATCTGAGGATTAAAGAAGTGGTAGAGTTTTCTGGGTTTCAAAGTATTGGCATTTCTGATATTGAGGAAAATTAAGCATAATTATGATGTAAAATTTTCTTTTCTTATACAATTATCTACTGGCAAAACTACCACTTTCTATAAAATAAGGTTATTCTAATGAATCTATTTAATCTAATCTTCATAATCACGGTATCTCCAAGGAAAAAATTAATTGGATGAAGTTAAATATCCCCTTTTCATGTCAACAAAATTGGGTTTTCTGGGGATTAAAGGATTAATGTGGTGTTAAATCCCTAAAGAGGTTAAAAACAGTTTATTATTCATTACAAAACACAAAGATCGGACCCTTATTTTGTTCTTATGTCACTGTTTTTCATTTCATTGAAACAAGAAAAACAGGAAAACATTACTGATTTAAAAAACAACCTAATGCATAATTTTTAAAAGTCTGTTGAAATTATTAAACTTTTGTTCATAAAAAATTATCAATCTTTTTAAACAACAAGTATCTGCGGTTTTCAGGTTTTACTAAACTTATATAGATGAGGAGCAGGAGACAACATAGTTCTTCACTGACATGTTAGAATTTCAGGTAACTCCACAAGTATTTCCAAATTAATCCTTTCTTTTAGTTATCTTTCTTAAAGCTATAGAGTGAAGAAAATGGTCCATTAACTCTGTGTTCAGAAGGAATTCTTGCTGAGGGGAAGGTTCTTTAAATAAAAGCATTAATCCTCACAGAACACTGCCCTCATCATTCTGGGACAGATCTTTTTAAAGTCAGCAAGAGTTTTTCCAGTACCTCCAGTGAGCAGTGGAAAAAGTCCTAAGAGCTGTGCTTGGTCAACATCATTAAAACCTCTATTTTTTCAATCTGTTACAGAAACAAAACTTTGTACTAAGGTGTTCTCTTTTTTTGACATCCTATATTGAATTTAAATAGATAAAATACTGTTCATGTTAACAGCTTCTTCTACCAAGTCCTCTTGACAATTCCTACTGTGGCCAAATAAACAGCTCACAGTTAATTTGTGCCAAAAGCAGGATCAGTGTATGGATTTCCTGATGGAATTCAAAGATGAAATACTAAAGACTGTGAAAAGCCAAGGGCATAAATGGGAATGTGGTTTTCAAGTACCTTCATGGTGTCCTGTCACAGCCAGCAGCATTAGCCAGTGGGATAGATATACCTGGAGAAAGACCGATTTACATTTTCCAAGTGCTCCTACTGCATGAATAGATACCCCAGATATAAAAAACCTGCCTCTGTCACCAACCTCACCCTCAAAACAAAGTTCAAAATGCCTGTTTCCACCAGCTCAAGACATACCACAAAAGAAGTTTGCAGTCTGGAAGCTACTTCACAAAAACTTCACTGACACAAGTGAAGTGTCACTTGAGACACTAGTTAGCAGCATCTGGAAGGATTATCTTTGACCATCTTTCAGACATTCATCCACACTACAGTTGTATGGAACATGGAGAGAAGGTGCATGCATGTAGGCATGCCGGCTGAAACACATCATGTAACCACTTCTAGTCTTCCGATTTGCTCCTAACTGGAGAAGGTCTGGAGAAGGTCCTTGGACAATGAGGGATGTCCACACAGGAGAAGTATAATGAACCATATAGGACTGATTTTTGTTATTTTTGCAGTCTTTGCCTTAATGTAACTGCACTAACAAGACCCAGTGCTGGAATCCTTGGCACCAATAGGCCATTCTTGGAGGAAAAATGCCCTACAGCAACACTTTAGCTTTTGATAATTTGACCCAGCTTCTAATCTGTATTGCATGATACAGACCATGAACCCCTCCATGCTTTACCACATACACAGCCCCAGCCAAGGTGTCAGTTCAAGCCAAAATACAGCAAAAGCCAGTTGCAGGAGGGGTATTTTAGAGGGCAGTGAAACTAACCACAGGCAGAGCAAAAGAGAACGCCGGGGGTACAGGGTGGGGAGAATGAAAATGTTTTCAAAGATTTGAAGAGATGGGAGAATCGGGGAGGTGGAGACCTTGGAAGGTGGTTCCAAATGGCAGGAGCTGGAGAGAAGCACAGCCATGAATATCATCAGAGCATGATGGGGGAAAATATCCGGGCATTTAAAGGGTGCCTAAGAAGCACCTTGTTTAGTGTGTTTCAAGAGAATATTGAAACAGATTATCTCCAGAGGTCTGAGTGGTGAGATCCTTACCTGCTTGCTCGGAGATGCTCAGTTCCTAAGTGAAAGCCATGCAGTCACATCTCCATCAATATTTTGGATACAAAAGCTTAAGCTTAGGCTATGCTTTTCTGCCAGACCTTGCTTTTGGCTGTGAAACTATTCCAGTCCCATTTCCTCAGCTGAGTCACTGTGATAAAAGCAGTAAATTCCTAAATCTCCCACTGTTCAAGCTATTTTCTAACCTTAGTGTCCAATTCAGCCAGCCTCATGTTGCCGTCTCCTCTACAGAGGTTTTAGTTCAGGCTTCAGCCAGTGAAAAAGGAATGTCAAAGTACAAATAAGTGAGAAATTAAAAAACAGTGCCAAAATATCACAAGAAAGCTGATCTTGGAGCATTTCCAAGCTGAACTAAAGCAGGAAATTCTAAAAGTAACATAATAGTGATTATTTTCTTGGTATTTCCTGCCAAATTTTGGCAGTCCAGTAAATAGGAATAAATTGACAAACTTTCAGTGCTTATCCACTGAATGCAAGCTTTGACCCATATTAGTTGTACCCATCTTTAGTCAAAACTTTGCTTCGCAAACCCCCTTATGCTTCTTCCAGTAGTGCTGCTTTGATTGATGTCTGTATATGGAAGATTTATACTTGGAGATTCTGGAGTATCTCACATGGTTCAATTTTCAGCTTTGAAAACCAACATCTTTTCTTTTCCTAATTCTCACTTCATATATTATATTATATTATGAGGGAATCTTCTGTGCTGCCACTCCACCACAGAGGAAAAACTTTTCTGTATCTTTCCCAGCAACAGACACTGTCTTTACAGTTTTGTTTTGGGAGACTGAGAGCTTAAGGAAAGGGATGAGGCTCCATGGAAACTTCCCTTCTGCTGACCATTGTCATCAGCTTGGTAAGAGTTACACCCCTGGCACTAAGAATCCCATTGTTGCAATCACAGCACAGTGTGTTCTATCACCTGGCACGACGCTGAAACAGATGCTGACCTAGCCCATGCACAGACTTTTTGAACGAGGGAATTTCAATATTTACATCTGTTAAAGAAACAGGATAATTTTTGAGTGGGGGAAAAGAGTAAAACTACAGTTGTGTATTGAAGGTAATGCACATTCTTTGGCTCTTTGTTGTGCTCAGCAGGGGGTGATCAACGGCCTGATAAGATTAGTGAGACCTTTAACATTTCAGAAAAGAGTTTAGGAGCCATGAAAAAGTCTTATAATTGACGATATTGCAGCAAGCTCACCCAGGGCAAGACTGTATTGCTCTAATATTTTGTTTATTTCATCCCTGACAGTAGATATCAAACTGTTAATGCATTTTCTGAAAATAATAAAGTATCAAGACAATGCTCCAATGAACCTTTTCTTTTTGGCTAATGCTGGATTCTCTTACTAAATCAAAGAGTATCTGGACTTGCAATGGAGAAAAATAGAAACCCAGAAAGTTGTCATTTGATTTGAAAGAAGTTTTGTTGGATTCATCTAGCAGTGCTGATTTCATAGCACAAAATAAATACTTATGAAGGAGATAAGAGATAAGAAATTTTGAGGGTAGATATATTTCCTGGTATATTTAATGACAGCAATATCCCACAATGATGATAGCTGCTGTAGTTTTTCAAATTAACCCATGGATAAGATGGACTGTCCTGCTGCTTTTTCCAAACGGCAATAAGCCCTGGACACAGTCAGCTCTTTCACACTGTTCAGCTGTTGTATCCCAGAATTAGACATATAGGAAATCATTCAGTATTACTTTTCCTTGCAAACAAGTCTCTTCAGTGCTACAGGAATAACATACAAGTATGGATAGAAAGAAGGTATTTTTTTCTGGCTGGAAACCGAAAAGAATTGTATGGGGTGACATGTTTTTTATAGCTGCCTTTTGTGAGTTTGTAGTGCAGTGATTTCAGATGAAAAGTCTGACAGTGGAGCTGGTTTGAGGTTCCATGAGGATTCAGAGCTGCAAATTTCTAACTAATGACCCTGAGAACTTTCAGTACCAGAATGGAGGAATTCTCACAAGATCAATAATAGCAGTCACTTATGAGATTTGATCTCACCACATACGTTTCTATCTAGAGACAAAAACACAAGCACAAAATGCATGTCAGCTCCTGTCAGCTGAATCTAGGAAGTGTCTTGCTTTTGTCCATAAAGGGTTGGGATTTTATAGAAACATTACAGCCCAAACTTCTGTAAGTCTGGATTTGTTTCTAATCCTTTGCATGAAATAATTGGAATTGCAAAAGTAAAGGGACAGAACTTAAAAATTTCACTGGTGTTAATCAAATGATAAATTGCTGTAATTCAAAGGCTTCAGCAGGCTGTCATGCCAATACAGTCTTCCTCCTCACCAACCTCATCCATGCAGGAGTATCCAGCTGCTGAAACCATTGCTTCTGCTGCAACAGTTCCAAGCATCCTCCAGTACGCACTAGCAAAAGCTGGATTTAATGAAAAACCTTTCCTTTACGTGTTTGTGCTACGTGATGCAAAATTAAGTTTTGTGTGGTAATGGGAGTAAAGTATGACCTTTTCTTAGATTCTATTTCTATAATTGAAATCCACTGCATTGCTTTTTTAATTGAGCTATTCGTGAGTGTGGGGTTGTTTACTTCCTTGAGTGTACAGGTTATACTGGAGTCTGGGCTTTGAAAACTACAGACGGTAAAGGAATACAAGTCAATGATGGTGGAAAACCATTTTTGGTTTTGTGAATATTAACTATGGAGAACTGTTGAACTAGAGATTGATGCAGCTTTAGTCTGGCTAGATTTATGGTCTATAAGTTTAATTTGGGGCAATATCCTCAGAAAGAAGAGAAGAATGTAGCTTTTCTCTCTAATTTATGCAGAATCAGCCTCCAGCCACCTGGAGTTAAGATGGTGGATATGGTTATCCCTCTGGTATGTGACAGGATGTTTGAGGAAAAGGGAGTGTATTTGAAACCCCAAAATGGGACAGAAAATGAAGACAGACTGGAAGATCAGGACTGAATTATTAAGTGACATGAATGCAAAAACCAACACATTTGGGAGATTTAGGAAAAAATAAGATTTGGACTCTGTGCAGTTTTAAATTGCATTATTGGCCTTTTCCCCAGTAAATAACCCAGAAAAACCTCACTTAGTTTGCCAGAACTCTGGGATGATTCTCTACATGAAAGACAAGACTTCTCACATAAGAAAGAAGATTTCACACAAGAGAATAGGCTGCTTCCTCCAGAATTAGGCCCTTTGATTTATTTTTGCTTTCTCACATAGCCACAGAGAAACCACTTCAGCTCTTGGCCAAATATGAGCAACCCATATTGAAGAGTGGAAATGCTGGACAGATAAAAGCAGGTCCAAGATCAACACTTTCACTACCAAATGAAGTAAATCTGATTCTTAAATCTAGGGGTCCCTTCCTATCTGAATCATCCTGGGAGAAGTCTAAACCCTTAAATGAGAAGGCAACCAGACCAGACATCGATTTTGCAGCTCCTGCAGGCTGTGTACTGCACTGCAGCCACATGACCTGCATGGACCTTTGGATTAGCTGCAAACATCTTCAAGTGACCCCTGTGCCTGAGATGTGCAGTGTAGGCACACCAAGATTTGAAGCAGTTGGACAGAAAATCATACATATATATATATATATATATATATACATACACATATAATGCCATGTAATGCTGTCAGCATTATACCTGGAGCAGCAAGAATCAAACACTTATTCTTCCCCTTTAGCAGATTCTTACATCTGCCCTGAGCCCTATGTTGCTCCAATGGAACTGAAACATATGCACAGGACTTCCAAGAATTTAATGCCAGAGTGGTGTATCCATGCTGCACTTCAATGCCAGTCTGCCATCCACACCTTTTTTACCATGATTTGTTTGGGAAGGAAGCAATGGAAAGAGCCCTCCAGATTGCATGAGCTGCAAGAGCCCGAAGTCTGTATCTTTTCATGTCACCACAAATAAGGCAGAGAGAAGCAGGGTTTAGCAGACCCATGATGTGAAATATCCTCTCTCTGCACTGAATGGTTGCACAAATTTATGCAGAAGACCAGGCTTCGGTCAGGAAGGGGTCAGCCCCAGGGTCTCTGGAACTGCCTGTAAGGGTGATTAACCAGGGTGTATTCAGGGCTTATCTGTTTGGGGGATGAATGGGACAATGCCTTCTCTGCTTCTCCCTGGTTTACTCTCAGATGTGGCTCTGCAATGCTCAGCTCAGATGTTTTTCAGCAACTGGGACATAAATGGAAGAATTTTAATTGACTTCAAAAAGTCCTTGAATCTGAGTCATAATATGAAACTGAACTTTGGACAGTAAAATCCTTAGGGCAGGAACATCAAGTTTTATTAACCTGACAGTCACTTAAACCTTACCCACTTTCACTTAGAGCATTATAGAAATGATCAGTGCAAAGATCTCAGCATTGCAGCACTCTGCCTTTGAACATCACTATCTCTGGTCATGGCTCACCTGAGTTGAAGGATCACCAGAGTCAAAACTTGGACATATTAATAGATCCCAGGCACCACAGCTCCGCCTGACCACAAAAACAGCCCAGGACATTACAGAAGGAAAACGACTTGCAGCATTACAGGGAGAACAATAAAACTGGTCAGAACTTCCACACCCTTCCTTGTCTTTGTCCTGCTAAGAAGAAGGGGTTAAGGGGAGCATCTCTGCACTGCATAAGGAAAAAGAGAGCCTGTGGAAAATTATCTCAGAAGACAATGTAGGAGAACCTCCCTCTGCACCAGCTCATGGAAATCAGAGATAGCACTATTTTTCTCTTGTAGCTGTATTGCTTACCTAGGTGGGCCTGGCATCAGAGGCTGAATTGTGAGCCTCCAAACTACCAGACAAGATGGTCTCTGTCAAACCCACACCACTTTCTGTCAGGTTTGCATGGAGAACCAAACAGAACAATTGTAGCAGTGCTCCTGACACCGTCCTGTGGGGGAAAAATGAGAACAGTCTTGCTGAGCCTGTGTACATTGCAAATATCATACATAATATAAGCTGCCTAATTTTTAATTTAAATTATTGCATTTCAAGTATAAAATAATTATTCATTTATCTGTTATTTTATTGTTTTAAATTTAGGAAATAACAATTAATCTAAAAAACCCCCAGCTTTGATACTGATCCATAGATTTAAAGCTATAAAGTGTTTTTTTGGCCAAGGAGAAATCATTATTCCAGCCAAGCCACAATAAATTCCAGTGTTGTAGTTCCTAAAATATTTTCCTGGAATTTATGGCATCACTGGAACTTATTCCTTACATTTTTTAAACACATAACTGTATTATTTTGCCAGTAATTTTATGTTTTACACTAAATCACTGGGTTATGAATGTTCCCATTCTTTTTAGACTTTGTCTTCTGTAAATCAAATTAATCACAATTTAGAAGTATATAAACTTGACAGGACGTTTTTATAACTTTGTAGAGCATTTCAAACTGGGTGTACACAAACCCCATTAAAATAAGAAAATACCTTGAATCAGTATTATTTGAGTTCATTTATCAGTGGCATGGATTAAATTACAGTTTCTAGAATCTGATTTAGGCCACTCTGTAGCTTCAGCGACAACCACAGATCACGTACACACATACTGATTTCCTTACATCTCCCCAGTCTCCTCTGCAAAGAAATCTGCTTCCTTTCTGTCCACTCAGCCTTGTCAGCTCTCAGTGTTTCTGGACTCTGAGCCTTTGTCTTCTATTAAAACAACACACTCTGCTACTTAACAGCAAGCATTAAGAATGAAGAAGTCTGCATACTCCTTTGGTGTTGCCCTAGAATTATCTTTCCGTACAAGATGTAACTTTCTTTTCTTCACCTTCTGCAGCTATAAAATGCCAACCGTCTGCAGCCAGAGAGAGGCAGAGATTTATTAACCTGTCTAAGCCAGACTTTGAGAAGTGCAGAGGAAATTTCCGCCGAGCAGATGCCCCCTAGAAGGAATTTTCAGCACTTAAAATTTGCTTAACAAAACTCAGTCTCTCCTTCAGTTGCTAATATTATTTCAACTATAGCTCTTGCTTACCCCTGATGGTGGAGTTCCAAAACATTCACTGCACTCAACCGTTGCCAGAATCAGGAAGACTAACAGGTAACAGCCTAGAGAAGAACTTGTTACAAACACAGAGTGAGTCCCATAAGGCCAAACGGGTGCCAGGGAGGTGCTGTGGGTGCAGTCCACAAAAGTGGACTCTTAGAAGAGTTATGAACTATGTTAGCCTGCTCTGATCTTCTCTGATTTCTCAGCAACAGCCCATTTCAGCTCCTTGTGAACCTCACACAAACACACTTTGATGAAGTCCTCAAGTCCCCTGAAATTCCTATCATCTTTCTTTCCCCTTCTGATGAGCAGCCGGTTTGTCAGCAGGTGTTCCACAGAGCTGCTGCTGTCCCAAGAAACATCATGGTCCAAAGCTAATTTGATGACTGACCTATAAAGCCTGAAAAGAAGGATTTGTGTAGGATAGGCTGAGAGACTTGTAACAAGGACAACAGGGCAGCAGCTGGTGTGATAAAACTTATTCTAAAATGATAAAACTTATTCTAAAATACTGTTTGAAGAAATAAAACAAATAATTCACCTGACAAGAAAAAATGTGTTTTACCATCTCAGTGAGCTGCTTTTAAATAAAAGAACAATTAAAATACTGATGACTATATATACAATATAATTTATATAAATATATATAAATGCACAAATACATAAAGAGACAATTTATATTGAGACATCTATATATAAATTATTATGTGGCTTTTTAGTCAGACCATTCAGAAAAAAACCCACATCTAAATGGTAGTTCCAGAATGAGACTCTTTTGTTACTATCTCTCTCTCTCTCCCTCTCTCTCTCTCTCTCTCTCTCTCTCTCTCTCTCTCTCTCTCCCTCTCTCTCTCTCTCTCTCTCTCTTACATGTATCTATAGCACATGATCACAGAAAATCCATCAGGCTTGGTATTTATTATCCAAGGGCTCACACAGCAGTGCTGGAAACCTCCATATGAACAATGTTTGATGCATTGCTCCATCCAAAAAGGCCCCAAACAGGCCTGTTTCCTCTGTGCAGCAGGTCTCGGGGTGAGCGTGACACCTGGTAGCAATAGCACTGAATCAGAATCAGAACCAGCGAGCAGGCAAGTGCTGTAAGCTTTTGTTAAACCTGACAGTTTAACCTACTGCTGAAAAAAGGAATTTATGGACTCCTAGTTTTGATTTAAATCGCTGATTTATTGCTTTCATTCTATCCTGAACTTTTCCCAGTGAAAGGCTTTGCATTAACAGCTCCACTTTTTTTAGCAGAATTCCTTGGTGGAGATTCCTTATGTGAAGTATTAATCTGGCTCTTCTTTCAGAATCCACTTTCTGCCAGTATTTTACAGTCACACAAGATATTTCCAACACAGCAGGGTAAAACTTTTCAGAAAAAAATAATATACTCATCAGGAAATGTCACGTTGTAACAATACATAGAAATATTTGAAAACTCAGGTCAAATCCAGCAAATAATTTGAACATAGCAAAGTGGAATAGACAAATAATGTCTAAATATTTTATTTAAATATTTGATAAATGAAACATTTCAGCTCCTGATGTCAAATGATCCCCTTATGTCATGGCATTAGCTACTTTATTAAAGAAATATTTTAAAGATATTTTAAGAGTAAAATCAAATAATGAAATTGTTTATATTAAAGCTGTTGAGCTCAAAAAAAATAATTTAAAGCAATTCCACATAAGAAAAAATTTTAAAAAGACTGCAGGAAGTCAGTCTGGATATTTTGACTTGTTGACCTAATTTGGAGATAGGGATGGAAAGAGGCTATTTACCCAACTCATTATTCCCACAGGCCTCCCCTTGGTACTGTACTATGAAGACAAGGATGAAAGACCATCACAACTGATACTGGCACAGCAATAATGGCCATGATCTCTCTGAGGCTGGAAAAGTGCATGAAGCTCTAACTTAAGGACCAGTGCACATTGAAAGAATCTGATTTAGAGCAAGAAAACCCACAGCATTAAGTTTGAAACTAAAGTTTCATCCTCATACAAGTAGTACCACGTATTTCAGCTACCCACAGTATCTTAGAAAAATTACTGCATTGTGAGACTGCATATAAATGATGTGCAATATTTGGAATGAAGTCCGTGAAATGTCAAGGACGTGCATTTTATCATTGTTTCATAGGATGCCCCAAGAAGAGACATGAGTGAAAACCTGAGAGCAGATAGGTGCATGAAAAATGGACCTCTTTCCCTTCCTGTTCAGAAATCCTGAAGCACTGGTTCCAGGCACCACCACAACTGCTTCTGACTACACAGCAGTAAGCAAAAAAAGATATTGAATGAGAGGAATAATGTTTAGTTTCTGTTTATTATCAGAATTACAGCTGTTTAGTTTAGCATGGAAAAACTCAGTCCTAAGTCGTTTCATTTTGTCATACTCCTAGAAGAGTGACTTCTTATGCCCACAAAGGCACTGCACTGTTCACAGCACATACCTTCTGGCACACATTTGGATATCCTGCCTGTATTCTTCTTTGAATATTATGCAGTTAAATCAATAATTGTTTTTTAGAAGTTCACGAAAGCAAAAATTAAAAAGTGGGAAACAAAAGCCCAAGAAATCTTGGGGAAAAAAAATCTTATGTCAAACACTGTGTAAAACCAGAAGGGCTTTGTCATTTGAAAAATCATGACACCAGTAAAGGAGTTCATATATAATCCTGCAGTCCATGTTGTATGTGACTTACCACAGTACCAGCAACACATATAAACATGAGGGGAATTTTACCATCTTCACAAGATCACACACTGAATCCTTACGTTCTTAAAATAGACCCTAAATTATCTTGCACTGTCTCTCTCTGCATAGGAGCATTTCACCCAGCACAGGTAGTATTTGGCATAAAATCCTAAAGATCCGCCTTCCCCTTTGCAATCTTTCAGTTTGCCCATTACTAAAACTTGTTCCACCACCATAATTCCCATAAATCTATTTACCAATGTTCAGACTCAGCTAAGAAGGCAGGTATGTCTGGCAAAAGAATGATAACTGCAAAGAGAGAGAAATAAACTTTATCCAAGCCACTGACAATGATTTGTCAAGCTTACCCAAGCCTTGCACTCACTCAGTGGTAGGAAGCAGCTAGAGAGATCTTATACTGAATCCAGCCCTTATTCTGCTCTTAGGTTATCCAATATTTTATACCTTGAAAACAATGCTTATGTAAGTAAAGTTACAGAGGACTCATATTTCATATGTAGAGAAAGAGCTGCTTTTTTCATTTAAAAAATCTAAATTAAATCATAACTTAAAAGCCATGTTCCGTCATCTATAGAACATGCCAAATCATATGCCTGAAATATAAAACTGATGCTGAAATTCTGGTAATATTTAACATGTTCTTTATGAAGAAAACATTCTTCTTGAGCTTGGAAACTGACTGAACAATAGCAGCTTTAGGACCTCCAAAGCCGAAGGCGCACAAAGGTTATGAGAATGTGTCTGCCCAAAACTACAAATCAAAAGAGTAACAACAATACCATATGTTACAGAACATAAAGCATCCTTCACAAACACTATAAAAACCCCACATATCTCTGCCTCGAGAGTCCCACTGGCCAGTGGAAGGTTGTGTTTCATTACACTATCACCATATAAGAACATTTTTTCTCCATTTCTAATGGCATGCCGAAAACACAGTGGTACCACTGAATGACCTTTGGAGGGTTAAGATTAAGTAGTAGTGACAGAAGATTGTCTTTGACCTAATACTTTTTAAAAATGCAGAAGCTGATTTCACAGAGAATGTCTCCAGCTGTCTTTAAACTACAGCCAAAAATGGTCTTTATTGAGGTTGTTAGTTTGTTGTTTTTAATTTAGGGGAGGTGCATGGATTTGTCCACTCCATTAAGACATGTTTCTTGCTGGAGTACTTAATTCAGTAGTACTATGGGTCCCTGTGCTCTAAGATATGGCAATAAGTAAATCTTACATGATACATCTGGACTGGTACCCAAATAGGGATGAGAGAGAACCAGTGACCCTCCTTGTTCAGCTGCACAGAGCCCCCAGACTGGGCTTTATAACACAGATGCACCCACCACGTCACATGGTGAGGAGCAACGTGGGAGAAATGCAGCTTCTCCCACAGCTCATTTCAGCAGCAGGAAGATTGCAGTGAAGTGCCAGCACTGCTGCTGACAGATCATTTATTTTCTTCCTTGCAACAGAGAGTGATGTCTTCAAGCATCTACAAGCCACAGATGTGGCACAGTTCTGCTCTAGGAAGGGCACAGAGGACTTGGTCAGTCTTTCCGCAATGACTCCTATCGCAATGGGACCTTTACAAAACCCGGAGTTAAAGGCAGTGGATGTGAAGATATACCTACAGACCATTTAAGATCCTTCTAAAAATCAATTAATTAAGCTTTAGAGCAGTCCCAAAAGAAAGACATAGAGGAGGTCAAGCTTTGAGCTGTAAAGTGTCTGCACCTGGGGCATGGGTTAAAGTGAGAACATATGCAGCCTCATCCTGCACGTAGCTCTTTGCTGAAGGTCACCTCTCTTTTGAGAAATATTAATATGAGATGATTTGAAGGCTCATTAAACATAAACATGAACATGAAGCTTAAACTTTATCAATAGATCCCCCAAATTTTAGGAAGTATCTGGAATACTCTTACACAGCCTCTAAACTAGAAGACAATGAGTAACAAAACTGTCAGCCTCTCTTTCCTGTATTGATTTCAGAGAGATTTTCCTTTCTCCATCAAAATTACCTTTTCAGACTCTCAAAAGGAACATGCAATCTTGCTCAGCAGAACTTAATCACGGCCTGTGTCTGGGTTACATGGAAGCTTAGGTAGACCCTTTCAACAGAGTTATGAAAAGAGAAATTCCCCCTGATTGCCTGTACAAACACCCCAGTCTCATACTAACTTGTGGATTGCTTACTCTGTCTAATCAAATGAAAAATTACACAAAGCCAAAATGGAAAAGGTTTATAACTACATGAAACAAACCAGAGTGGAGCATTCCTGCAGAATCTTTCTCAATACAAGGTTTTCTTCCTCCCAGGAGGAGAAAGGCTAGGGGAGACATTTACCTCCTCTATACAGATATTCCCTGTACTTAATTCTTACACCTATTCTTGGACTTAGCAATACAGAAAATGACAACTTTAAGCAATTAACAGTAACTAAAAGTGTTGTAAGTGTTGTGAGTTCTATAAAGGAAAGCTTTTGCATGCCCATTTGGAGATGCTGCAGATCTAGGAGACGTGTTGTAGATGGGAAACTGTGCTCAGGTTTCCCCACAGCACAGAAGATCTGGAAGAGAATTTCTATAAAGTTCAGACAAGCCCAACATACCCAGAGCACAGCCACCAAACAACGTCCCCTTCTTTGCCTCATGCCACATGAACAGACTTATCTGTAGACAGGGCTGAGGAGAGACAGTGACAAGAAATCCTTCCAGGCTAGGACTTAAATCCTTGCATTTCTGATTGAACTACAGATTACTGTGGCCATATGCTGCCTTTCCACACCAGGTGGAATACACTTTATCAGATCTGCCATTGCCAAGACAGCTATCATTTTACACATCTACAAGATTTATGCCCCAATTGTCTTCTTTCTCTCAGACGGAGGGCTTGTCTATGTGGGAAATTTGCTGTGCAGTAAGCCAAGCCACATGCGTTTCCACAGTAATGCTCTGAATCCACACTTTTAAGAAAGAGTATTGTTACGTGGGTGTCTTTTTGAGGCACTCTGAAAGAATATGTGGTTAGAAATTGGTGCAGAGAAGTTATGTAAAATTCACAGCCTCCCGTGCCACAGACTGACTTTCTCTGGTGAAAGTTAGTGTAAACAAGCTCCCATAAAACTAGCTGAGAGAAAAAAAAGGTGCATAAGATCCAGCCTCCACTTCTTGCTCTTCCTTTCTCCCTCTGGAAGATCTTGAGCTTTCCTGAAGGTGTAACTCCTTTAGAAGTCTGGCAGACCCGAGGCTTATTGCTGTGGTCTGTAGTCAGACAAAGCAACAAAAGATATTTCAATATTAATGGAGCTGAAGCCCTTTGGGCCTTCAAGGAAAAGAGAAGAGTCTAACATTTCTGACAGGGCTGTTTCTATTGGAAGAACAGAATTTCACCACAATAATGGGTTCGCTTATCCCTGCCACACTGGTATAATATAAACATAAATTATATAAATAATATCATACTTGTGAGATTCACCAATATGATATAAACCGTCTCAAGAATAGGGAGGGAGCAGCACAATGTTAGAGGCAGCCAGTACCTGCTGCTCAGGGAAGTGGTCTCTCAGGCGGATGAACCAGGCTAGTGCACGTGAAGTGCCCCAGGATGCCCCCGTGGTTCCTGTTCCCTCAGCACTTGTTTTTGGGCTAACATCCCCGTGCAGCTGGTCACCCCACAGAGGGGGGAGCTGGGAGGTGAGCAGGCAGCCCTGCTGCACAGTGTGAAGGGGCTGAGCAGGCCATGAGATGGAGATTGGGAGCGCCAGGGCTGCTAGGGCTGTGAGGGGCACGGGGCCATGGCAGCACTGCTGACCCACACACTGGGTGCACTGGGGCAGAGGACAGGCTGAGCTGCACCCAAGTCAGGCTGGAGAACTACTGATTCTAATTTCTCCTCCTTATTCTAATTTTTAAGTGCCCTTTTCCTTGCCTTCTGACAGCCTAGTAGTGTTTATCCCTTTCACGGAGAGACTCCCCCATGCCAGAGCTTCCCTCTGGAGTCTCTTCTTGAATTCAATCTTTCTTGTCCAAACCTTGCAGATGAAGAAGCATCACAGGACAGAGAGTGTAGCCTTTATGAGGGGAGCGTGGTGGAGCCTTTGCTCCAAGCTGGGCTGACAAAAAGTGCCACATCCAGATGCAGGGCCAAGGCAGCTCCAGGAGATCCGTCATGCAGGGAAATAGTGCAGCTCTGCCCCGTCATGGTCAGACGAGTCCTTGGGAAGTATCTTCTTGTGCTTGCAGCTGAAAAGTGGGTAGTTTGTCAGAAAAAAAAAATTCCCATCCCTCACTCCAGCTAACTGCATAAAGAAAAGCATGAACTGGGGTGGGCAGATTTATCATCAAGAGCACCCCCATCCATTTAGTTTCAGTAAGAGGTAATTCTGTGTGTTGACTGGAGGTATTGCACTATCACATTTATGGCAGTGCCACATATGGAGAGCATAAGGTGTTGCTGTGCCAGGTACTGTACATTATTATTATTTGTACTAGCACTGTGCCAGGAGCCAGGTGCTATACAACATAAACCAAAAAGTAATTCTCTTCTGCAGACAGGTTACAGAATAATAGCAAAGGTGACCATTCCTGACCTGGACAGCTTAGTCTAGATCAGGACAAAAGAGAACATGCATCAGATATCATGGTTAAATAAAATATTTGTTTTCCTCATGGAAAAGGTCTATGTCTAACAGGAGTCAGGACTGCAACCTTGGAGAATGGAAGAAAGTGAGAAGAGACACCTTTATCACATGGTGTTTACTGAAGGTTCTTTTTGAAACATTTTGTCAGAGACACCAAACTGCTGAAGGGCCTTATTTGGAAACCAGTTGTGCAAAGTTTAGTCCTGCAAGAGATAGAAATAACCATGAGATTCAGAACCCTTAGATATGCAGACTTCACCCTGAGTAAACTCTTCATTTGCAAAAACCCATGCAAAGCACTGCCTTGCTCATACATGAAAAAGTAAACATTATAAATATATCTTAAAGCCCAGTAGTTTTTTCTTCTGTAGGTGAAAATGGAAGAACAAATCCCCAAGCAGACAGACAGGTTCTCACCAGACTTGCATGTAAGGTCAAGCCTCAGCACTGCCAGTGAGCTTCTCCATGGAAATGGACCAAATAATCCTCTAAAGAAAAGCAGTTTCGTCATGTTAAATTTACAGCTTTTTTTTGAAGCCTGAAAGTTAGGGGGAAGAAAAAAGTTCTAAATCAACATACTAGGTTCAGAGCTCCTTTTCTAAATTAAACTGTAATTTGTGAAGTGTCCTTACAGCAGTGACCATGGCCTCACCATCTGCTGCAGCCAAGTGAGACTTGCATTTAAACAAGCAAAACAAGAGAAAAAAGGTAATGATTGTTATTTTTACAGAGGGGGATGTTTCTGTGACATAGCATAGTGCTTCCAACATGTATGGAAAGCTAATCTGGGATAAATGGCATCAGGAAACCAAACTTGCTTCTTCAGGGACATCAAGCCAGTAGACCTAGCTGAAGGGAAGAGATGAAACGGGGGAAAGGGGGAAGATTTGGCTTGATCTTTTTCCTTTTTCTTCTGTATGTAAATGTCACACTTTGAAGTTTAAAATTACAGTGGAGTTTCAACATGATTAGCAACAAAGTGTGGGATTGTAACATCATTAGTATCTTCTTTGTCATAAAGATTTTCTGCCTCTTTTACAACTGGAAGGCAACATTCAAAGCCTCTAAGATAATTTCATCAAAACATCAGACCTTACAGATAAGTGAGGATGTTCCCTGTTAAGAAAATCTTTTAAGACTTGTACTGCCAGAATGACAGAGTTCATGACACAGATTCTTCAAAGGAAAGGTGTAGCAAAGAGGAAGTATCCTCCTTTTTTTTTTTAATTACAGAAAGCATGACAAAAATCTTCATCAAAAAACTCATTCAATTCATAATAAAATTTCCATACAACATCAAAATTTGTTCCAATTTTTCAGACAATGTTACACTGTATTCTCTAGGACATCTAAGTAAAAACTAACAGAAATGCTTGTAAAGACCTTTATAAAAATCTGATTAGCTTGTCTTTCTTTTGATTTGGCTGAATGCAAGAAAAGAAGTTTGATAAATTTTGGGTTAGGGCATTCAGAGCCCATTCCAGATGCCCCTGGGTTTTGCTATATGTCCCTCCCCCAGCTCCCTTCATTTTGGTGCTCATTGTCATGTATCTCAACCCCACACACAGGGTCCAAACCAATGAACTGCATTTTTGCCATTGTCCCTATAAGGTGACGGATCACAGTCCTAGTCTTTTACCTGCCTAATCCTTTCTCACAGAGAGATGCCCCTAATTCTAATTAACTGAGTGCCTTTGGGTCCCTAATCTATGCAAAATCCTCTTCAAAATTTGTATTGATAAAAGTGACAGGAAAGTATGTATGTGCCAAGATCCTATACGGAAAACAGAAGAATTTACTTATCCAGGCACAGTCCTTGTATTTCTTGACATCTGTGAATCTTGCACTTTTAGTATAGAAATCCAAGTTATTTGAAAATGGAAGACTCCCCTGAAAGAGTCTAATACTACTTTTAAGATGGTGAAGGCATTCTGTGGCTAAAACCAACATATTTTCTAGGGAAGGGTGGAGAAGCCAAAGGCTGTAAATTCTGCTTGCTGAGAGAGAGATTCAGAGATGGCCTCAGGCTGATTGTAGAAGCTGGCATCGATTACCATCTTAGGTAGCAAAAAATAAGAGCAGAAGGACAGTACTCAAAGGAAGCCTCTCCAGGACGAGCCTTCAGGTGTCATAACTTGGTATAGTGTTATCAAAGCTGAGGTAGCAAGGAACAACAGCTCCAGAGCATGGCCTCCAGGCCTTGGATGCAGCATTAGGGATCTTCAACACACATTTGTAACCTGGGTTGGAGTTAACTCTCTGTGCCTTAAGAGGAGACGCCAAAACTACCACAGCTCATATGACAGTCCCACCTGCAATGTGATAGTACCACCCTCTGAGAATGAGATACTTCAGAAGCTTCAGAAGCCCAGAAGCCCTACTTGCAGCAAATTACGTAGCTACCCAAATTCAGTCCTCTTTAAAAATATATTTTATAATTTCTGGAGCTAGATCTTGACAGTTTACTCCTGGGATCTTGCCCTACAAGAAGTTCCTATAAAGCACTGTTCCTAATAAACAATAGATATAATAACCTGGATGTGAATGAAAAGTGTGAAACACCTATTTTCTGACAGACTTCATAATTGGTGAAAACAACTTTAACAAAACACAGCTCCTCCCTCCCCCAGTGGTCCTTAGTCTGCATGCTGAGTATTGTGGGTTTACCAAAACCCCCTCTGCAAGCTGAATGAAAACCCTGGCCTCTTGAGAGTCTCCCAAATCAACAAAATGCCTCCTCCTAATTCTTTCTCTGTTAGAATTTGTTTTGCATGGAATGTATTTGCCCGTTTTGCATGAGCTGTTTGGCTGTAATCTTGGCAGCATGCGGCCTTGCCAGATTTCAGAAAGATGAGTAAACTTCTGAATCTGATAGCGACTTCAGCAGAATACCAAAAAGGGGCTTCTTTGTTCTCCATAAACAGACTATTTACTTTGATCTGGTAAAATGAATTAATGAAAGGAAATGACACCTTCCAATTTTGTGTGTGCAGGAGAAAGAGAAGTGGGCTTAATTTGGTTTGGGTTTGTTTCCCCCCCTCCCCCCCCCGCTTTCCTTTTTCTAAGGGTGGAGTAGGCTAAGGGGCATCCTTTCCAAAGTACAGCGCTCTTAGAAACAGACAGATCTTTTCTCTGGTAAAAAGTCTCCTCAAAACACTGTAAGGTCCATGTATATGCAAGCAGTTCAGAGTTATTACAAATCTAAAATAGGAAGCTATTCACTTGATCTTTTGGTTCAATCCTATTAGGACCCCCCTGGAGCTCTAAAAGGATACCAGCCTGTCACAGGCCTGTTGCTGTGACGACCCAGTCTTTACAGAACAAGAAAAAGAAATGATAGTGATTGGCAGACCTTCCTTGCCCTAGTATGTAACACAAAAGGAGACAAAATGAAGAGGAAGTCAGACTGTTATTATAGGTTTGATGCTTCTTAACCTTACAGCACCTTACACCTGGTAAGTGTCACCCTGCAAACTCAAACCCTCGCCAGACTACTGTTACATTTCAGAATCAGATGTAAGGAGCAAAGTCAGGCATTAATTTATCCGTCCTCTTGTTTTAGTTGATTGAAATGCAAACAGCATTCCGAGCAAAACTGCGATTGCAGAGGGAAGAAATAAACACAGAGAGCCAAATCCTGCTCACCATGCCCTCAGAAGTGAGTTTGTGGGTGTAAAAGGTGCAGGTCAAGCAGGATTCAGCCCACAGCATAAATGAATGAATGGCCAGCAAAGCAAGGGCTGCAAGAGGGAACTGTCTACAGTCCCTATTTGCCCTGCACGAGGAGGGAAAGAATTTGATAAATTCTACCATATGGTGCCATACTGTATCTTGCTAGCTATAAATAACAGTCTTTCTGTTTCTGGTTTTCTTTAGCTTTCCTTGATAGCTGTGACAGATTTTCAGCAATGGTTATAAAAAAGTGCAAAACACAGTTTCTCCACTTTTTTTTTTTTGGACCAGATAAACAAAAGCAAAAAAAAAAATCTAAAGAAAAGGAATAAAATAAGAAACTTCCCACTGGCTTAACAATACAAAAAGCCTGATAAAGTCATTGGGGTGTTAGAATATTGTGCACTCAATTGTTCCTATCAAGAGCTGTCAAAGAAAATGATTGTTTAAGGGTGATAGATATACACCTGCATCCTCAATGCTGGAGCTATATTCCAACTATGCATGTTTTTCCTAAACTTAATTATAAATGTTGTTACTATCACATAATAATCTTGTAAAAATCCCAAGAGCCAAACAGCTGCCTCATGGCAACCCAGAGAAAGTCCATGCAAAACTTTTATATTTTCATTCCTTTCCAGGTCCTCTTTAAAGTAAAAGTTTTTACTGGTAAACTTTCAACCAACATTTCTGACATTTGTGGCACCATCTTGTATTTAAGAGTGTCACTAAACAAATGTTTGCTTGAGTAGTCAAATGAAATCCAATAAACCATGATCCTTAATGATGGCATAAAAGTTTGCTGCCTTAGCACGCTCGAAAAATGACATTCTCTACAGATAACAAGGGAAAGTTAAATTAGGAAGAACATAAAATCTGGCTATCTTCTGAAATGTCTTTTTAATACTCTAAGTCACAGTTCAAAGCATTAATTTTCTTGATTAAGCAAAGCTGAACTTTTAAAGGTTTGTAGAAAAGTACTTACACTTAAAATCAGAGCCAAAACAATAGCCTGGATTGGTAACTGATGCAAGCCAAAGTAGCTCCACTGACTGCAGTGATATTACACTGGTATAAAGCAACAGAAATTCTGATATAACCTTCTAAAAGCTTTTTTACCTGAAATTTTAAATAAAATGCTATTGAGTGTTTGGATAATGCTTTGTATATTTACATTTACAGCTCTCCACCTTTCTTCCTCCCTAATCTCTCACTTCCAAAGTGAGACCTCCAAGGCAAAATGGAAAATAAGGAGGTGTATGTGTTGTTATTATTAAGGTAGGGATTAAAAAATCTATCCGACGTTTCTCAGAATTTTAAAAAGCAAAGAATTTAGCACAAATTTAATCCTATAGTTTCTTTTAGTCTTTATACAACTTAATTCCCCCATACCTTTAAAAAGATTGTTTAATAACACGTTGAATAGAGGTATGCTTCTTACAACATATATATATGCATACTGCCTGAAGAAGTCTGCATTCATAAAAGTAACACAAGTTTCTGTGCCTGGAACATATGTAACATTTGCCTGAAAAAAAGTATGTGTTAGCCAGGAGAGGAAAAAAGTTAAAGATGTCAAAAAAATATATTGTAAAAAGACAATTTTTCATTTTGTTCTGCAGAATTATGCTGAAATATACTGCTTTTTGTATATTGGCAGCCTAAACTATCCCACAATAGGCTTTGCTAATCACTGCCAATTGAGAAGCTTAAATAAGTGCTTCTTTTACAGAGTCTTGTTCTTCTTAAAAAAAAAACAAAAAAAAAACGAAACAAAAAGACTCAAACAAACAAAAAACCCAAACAAACAAGAAAACCAAAAATAACAACAACAAAAATCCAACCAACCCCCAAACAAAAAACCCACCCATAACTTCTGCAATGTTAAGAACAATAAACTGAGTCTATTTTTTATTTTCCAGTAAGTAGAACTCATGTCTATGTACTTATTTTTCCCACAGTGTAAAATGAGTTTTCAAATGACAGCTTTATAATACCACACTGAGATTTTAAAAATTAAATAAAACCTTCAGTTTATCTGAAACTGATGAGTTTAGTTTTCTAATGTTTCAGTAATCCAGCAATCAAGCCATGCTTTATACAGTTTTGTCACAAAGACAAATTATTTGTTTTGTTAAATTACCACCAAAGGCCATTCAATAAATTTAAAACTCCTTATTACTAATGTACACTATTTCAGTAAGGAGAAAGGGAAACTATTTAGTGGTCCCTGTTTTGAGTAAGAGAGAACTGATAACACAATTTCATGAAAGAACTTTTAATTTTTTAAAATTTGATACACAAGGATGCAATGGCTTATTAGAATCTATTTATTTTTACACTAATTATTTCATTTTTAGTATTATTTTATGAAAAAGTTTAGAAAACAAAGAAGAAAGAAACTGTACAAAATGGAAAAAAAAAGCAAGCACAGAGAATCTAAAATATGATCACATTTTTGTCTGCATTCTGCACAGCAAGAACTGCTTGTCCTAGAAACAGAATACTTTAGAAGTCATTCGGTAATACCTTTATTTTATGACCATTATTGCAGCATGATAACAGCAGTTTGCAGTATAAAGCTCCCCTGCGTTTGCTCCCTTTCGCACAGTGAGTATTGTCAGCCTTGAGTACACACCGAAATACCAGAGTTACGGAAGCATGCTGGGGAGGGTGAAACCTCTAGTATTTTTCCGGGTAATACAAGTTGGAGAGCTGTCCCTGGAAGACTGAGATTTGTCTGCTATCCGTGGGATGAGCAGGGGCTTTGCACCACCTCCTGGCATGCTGGGGAACAGCCGGAGACCAGGGCTATCGCTCACTGATCCCTTCTTGCTACTGTTTTGCTCTCTTTTCACTGTTTTTGCCCCTATATTTTTTTAACCCCCCTTTAAAACTTAGGGACCAATAGCACCAAAAGCCCTTACCCTGCTCTCCTGTCCCCAGACCCCTAAAACAAAAGGGTGAGGCAAAGGGTCTCTTTACATCCACTCTCCTGCTGCCTGTCTAAGAGAACACCCCTGTGGATAAAGCCAGCACTGAGCACATTGCTGATTTAACACCGACTCCAGTCTGGGAAGCATGGCGATCCTGAAGGGATGGAAAACACCTCGACCTTGCAATGAGAGGTGTGCTCTGGGCTGACCGTGTTTGGGTGGCATTGCCACAGGGTGTCATTTCCAGGGAGGATCGTCTGCACAGGGCCTTTGTCACAGCCCTGTTCCCTCAGCCATCACTGCTCTCAACCTTTTATCATCCTGAGCTGCAGGTTCCTAGAGACACCCCTAAGGGCCTGGTCTGAGGGCTTGCAAAAATGAAGAGAAATATTCCTGGAGGTTCCAGCAGGCTTCAAGTCAGGCCCCAGAGCCAATAAACTCCCGGAGGCAGACCATTCTTGGGATAGGCTAGTCCCAAGCCTCTTACAGTTGTTGATCAGCATAGGTCTATGGAGTTTCTGACACAGAAAATGAATGAAACAGAACAAAAGGCAAAAATACAAAATCCCAGAGCTCCTGAACTGAATCGTTGTCTCTTGCCCTGGCAGAGCTGCTCTGTGACGGGGATTTGGCCCCATAAGCCTAGTAAACAGTCTAGAGCAAAACAAAAGAGCTAATAAAGGGGTTTCATCATCTGTTTGGCTTCGCAATCCCAGCTCTAAACAAAACAACGCTCTACCACCATAATACCAGAAAAATAAATGCTTTTCTTTCTTAGGTTCATAAAACACTCATTACCCATAATTAATCATAATGACATGCTGTATTCAGGCCTCTGGCTAGGTTCTGGCTGGAAGCATAGAGAATTGGCTTCTCACAGCTTCCAGTACTTTAGCCAGTATGTTCTTCAGGATGTAAAATTGATTATCCAACATAGAAATCTCTTCGTTTCCTTTGTTTTTGTTGTGTTGTAAAACCTATTAGCTAGTTGTTAAGTCTCTGCATTTTCCACTTCCCTTAAACAACTGGCTATTTAACTCCAATGAAGTTAATGGGTTTACCCTACAGGGAAGTTAATCTAGCACTTACAAAGTCATTACAAACTTGACCAAAACTTGACCTGATCCTCACTAAGGATTTTGGGCCACTAGTGAGATTGTTAATAAATTATGTATGTCTTAATACTATCTGCTCACAACAGACCCGAGGATATAATACATAATATTGATCGTAATGCAATCTCTCCTCGTTGAAACAGCAATTGATACTATTTCTGAATATGATTTTGAGATTTAAATCAAAGCAACCCACACCACCATAAACATTTTAATAATAAATTTCCAAGGTATACAAGCCCATACAAAAATCTTTGCCTCTCAAACCAGGAGTGCAAGGAGAAAGCAAATGCTTGTGTATATCCATCATCCCAGCCAACTATGACACTGTGCTGGTTTAAAAGTTAACCAGCAGGGGAATTGAACTCAACTCAAAAGAGAGATTATAAGTCAGAATAACAA
>JAWMRA010000164.1:8537837-8585841 GCA_035584735.1 Pseudotriccus pelzelni | reverse complement strand
AATGGCATGGAGGGCTATAGAATACATAGATTGGGTTACACCCATGAATTGGTCCCAGTTGTTCTAACTAGGACAGACACTTAAACCAAAAGTACAATTCTGCTGGAGAGATTTTGTTCACTTTCACATCACTTACACTCAACTCTGATAAAAGGAGGTTGAAGCTTGATTAGTCAACAGTTTTCTACACACCTCAGCCTAGAGGTCAAAATGGATCAACCCCCCCCAGGGGACACAATGCATGTTGGTTTCCCCTATACCACATGGGATATCAGGCCAGTAGCAGAAAGACACCCACTGGCTTCTGGAGTAATTTCTACTTCCTTCACTTCCTTGCTTCCTCACAAAGCATGGATACCTGTGCCAGCTTGCTCATGCCAGTGGCTCTTATCCCCTCGTCTGCATGGTCAGTCTGGCCAAGACCAATTTTAAGCATCCTTAATATGAACCAGGTCATTTTCCAAAGCTCAAGGAACTAACAGACAATAGCTGCTCACATACTTAAGACAACCATTTTGCTCTCCTTTTTGACAAATCTGACCCATGCAGTGTGTTGCAGAATTAATCCCCACTGACTGCTCCTCAACAGGGCACTTGCACAACACAAGCAGGATACCTCCTTCTCACATGCTTCAGAAAATGGGGTTGCCAGAATTGGCAAACCAACACCAACTTTCCCAAGTCTGAGGACAGCATACTGTGATTTCCTCATAGAGATTAATAACTCAGAGTCTAATAACTATAATTTTTGATGAGTGCACAAAGACTTCTTTGTATGAAGAATTACGGATTTGATTCAGGGATCTAAAACAGACTTTAAAAGAAAAACTCAAAAGAAAAACTCTCAGTAAAATTCTGTGGGCTAAACTGTGCTCCCTTTCTGGGCTGGGCTTAGTGCAGGGGTAAGGCTGTCAGTTATGGCTTCCTAACACATCCTCATGGGCTGCTCCAGCTTTCACCAGATGGCAGTGGTGCCTCAGGGACTATCCATCAGATGAGGTTAGCAGCAGGTTCTCCTCCCCTCTCCTGGCATGCCTACCCAATGGGGGACTTTGGGGAGCAAAGCATTGCACCTTCCCTATGCTGTTCAAGGCTCCCTCATTTCCTATGGCATCTGCAGCAGAACATTATAGGAGATCTCTAAATCCATAGGACTACCTGAGCAACAACAAGAACAACACTAAAAAGTACACTGGCAGTTCCTGTAGCGACACCTACAGACTTCTGTGAAATTCCACAGATCCCTTCTGTTACTAAACTTAAAAAGACTTTTTCTATAAATAAAAGGACAAAGAGTAGTCAGATGGAATCAAAGCTTACGGATTCAGGTTTGCCACAAGCCCTGTATTTGGGCTAATTCATCTAACCTTTCCATTTTTCAGTCTGCATTATAAGCACAGTAACTCTCTTTCAAATGATGTATGATGGGCTTTAATTCCGTTGTCATCTGCAAAGTGCTAAGGCTGATGATTATTGTGGAAATATCTATCTGAACATTTGTATAAGTGTACTTTCTTGGAGCACAGGCAATATTTATATTCATGATTCTGGAAACACACTGACCTTTCCATCAGGAGATTTCCATCCACTTCTCCTCCCAGCTTTTCCATAGTTCCTGTAACACTCCATACTCATTCATAAAATCTTGTTTATTTTTGTGACAATGATTAGCTTGTCATTTCTCCTGTATAGCAAAGCAATTTTCCCAGTTTCATTCTCACTTTCCTTCATTGGTTAGAGTTTGGGGCAGGCGGGATTGAGAGGTTTCCAACAGTACATTCTACCTCTAGGTAGTAGATATGGACAAGTTTTTCACTGTGACGTCCTTTTACTTAATGAGCTAAAAGGGATGTCAGCGCAACATGTGGGGAAACCCTAGCAAGAAACTGCTGGTCAGTGTATGGGTTCTTCCAGAAGTAAGAGAGTCCAGGTGGGAGGTGCAGACCGGTTCAGCAGTCACAGAGAAGAATGGCTTGGGAAATGGTTCCTCCAGAGACATGTACAGGGACATAGGCTATTTTCTTCAGGAAGTTGCCTCTTACCCTCTAGTGGACCAAGAGGTTGAGCAGATGTCATACAAACTGTTGATCTGGGCAAAGAGCACTAATCTATACATGTATATGTGGAGAGAAAGAGAGAGACACACACATATATAACAGCACACACACATACTTTAGGTGTGCACAGCAGAAGCGCACATGTGATCTGCCACAAGTCTCTTTTTTGAACTACAGCCCTGGTAAATGCCAAAGGTTTTCCATGCTTAAATAAACCAATTGTACTGTTAAGAGAAACCATGGCTCTGGTGGCATTTCCTGCTTCTCGAAGTGGTGGAAGATGGGCAGAGAATTGCCTGCGGTATGTGGGCTGAGACCTGGTAAGACCTCAACTCTCCTGAGATGTAAGAAACAACATATTATCTTCTGTAATGTGAAATATGTTCTGAGGCACAGGAGAAGTCTTGTCTGTTACAGGGAAGCACAAAGAAACAGGACTGGCCAGTGCAGGCTGTGTTAAAATGCTGAATTTATATTCTTGCAATGCTGGGTTTTGAGCCACAGCTTCATCCCCACCTCGCCCCAACCCTGCATCTGTGCAGATGTACATGCTGTACTGCATGAGCAAGAGACACATTCTTAATAAGTTGCTCTGACATTTCTACACTATGGCATTTGTATTTATTACAGCAGACCATCACTGTGCACATTGCAAATCAATACAGCGAACGTGAAGCTGTTCGTAGCACTCAGAGCCTTGTCCATTACTGTAATATCCAGTTGTTTACAGTGCAGTAATGAGGCACTTGTAGGCCTCACTCAAATATGGCTTTCATTCCCCAGCATGATCAAATGCCAACATGCTGTACAATGGTTCCTTTGTGGATCAGGTATATACTGATTTAGCCTCGGATAACACTACTGAAGTCAACAGGGTTGTAGTTCGCTCACATCAGCAGGTAAAGATAAATTAAGTCAAAACCTCAGACCCAAGCAGTTTCCAGAATTAAGGAACTTTTGGCTCCAATCCCTTTCTATCAAGAAGAAAAATTTAAAGAGGAGAAAGCGAGCACAAGGAAAAAGGGGTGTGGAGACAAGAAAAATATGGCATTTCAGCCATGCATTGGCTGCTTCTGTAAGACAAGTCATGAGCGCAGCTCAAAAACCCATTTCACCGCTTCTTTGGCTGAAACAAAGCCTGAGCAAGTGCCTATATTCCATTTCCTAATATCACAGGCTGACTCTGCACAGGAGAGACTGCAGAGGCACTTGATGGGTCTCTTTGCTATGTCCCTCAACCCTTCATATGTCCCAGGTGTGGGCTGTTGAGAGTTCATTGAGCAAATATTCTGGAGACCTGCACTCCATTTCTATGGAAACAGGTAAACATTCAGTTGAGAGGGTTTTAAGCAACAGCTACAACAACAATAATAATAGTGGTGTTTGGGTTTATTATTATAATAACTTGTTTTTACCTTAGAAACATTAACCCTGCGGGGAAGAGTTTCCTGACTACAAGCTGAATAATCTCATCCCAGGTTCCTAGGAAGGAGGCAGCACATTCTAAATTTGATTTTTTGTTATTTTCCCACCAGCAAGATGAAGGGTCTGCAATAGGTAGGAGGTTTGAACTGCTACAATTTTGGGGACAATTTGGTGTTGCACTAGGAAACAAAGAACAAAGCTCTTTTGCTTGCAGACTAGAAAGATTTCAATGAGATGCCATGAGCAGCACAGACTCACTTAAAATAGGGCTTTGTCCTTCTCTCAAGCATCTTCAATGACCACAGTAAAGGTAAAAACTGAAATGTGTAGTGAGGAAAAAGAATAGATGGAATACAGGTATTTCCTTTCCTTCTGGCAGTTACAAATTTGTTCAAAATCTTCCACTTATACTTTCTTCAAATTTCCCCTTTGTTCTTCTTTTCTGTTTTTCCCCAGTCTTTTTTTCTCACTTTTCAGTCTCTATTTTCCTGCTGAGGATTTCCCTTTCCACAGTTCCCTTAGCTCATTTATGTCACACTCAGCTCCTTCGGTGGTCCTTCCCTAGTGGATCTCTCTCTACTCTCAACCCTTCATTATCTCTCTGCAGAAGCAAGCTTTATTATTCTGCTGTTCCTAACCACGACCCAAACTACCTGTTTTTCAGCATCCCAGCTCTGGTGCAGGGCCAACCCAGAATGAGTAGCCCAGGCAGGCTGCACCAATACTTGCTCACAGATGTGGCCAAGGAAGGCAGACTGATCTACCCCAGTGTAGAGTGGGAATGGCTACACCTGGACAGGGCTCTGGTGTTTGAGAAGGGGAGATAACACAGTAGATGAGCAGATCTGTAAACAAGTGCCTCTGTAGAAAAGCTAGAAGCTTAAGGAAACCGGCCAAAGCACTTAGCTGGGAAGGTCACAGTTTCAATTTATTATTTTGTTGTGTTACAGCAGTCAGTTTTTCACCAGGTTATGGCTTTTGCATGTGCAGTGGATATACTTCCATAATGTATGTAAGTTGACCTTTTAACTATGCAGATTGATTTTGTGAATCCAACCTAAACCACAAAAAAACCCCTAAATTTTTTTGTTAAGTTTCTCTTTTGGATATCCAAAAAAATAGTCTGTATTTGCTGATTTGTGCATGCTCAGATTTAATGCACTCCTGCAGACTACCTGCTTAACCCCCAAGCAGCAGGGCTGGTATATTCCATATGCATCAGAGTAACTGCGCATGCATCAATCTTCTGTCCAAGATTTCCAGCAAGCTGGTCCGAAGAGCAGCAGCTTTGTTCAAGCTGAAACATTGGGCAGGAGGAGGACATGGCCTGGCAGGTAGCCTTCAGGTGCTGCGCTTTATTCAGCTTCATGGAGCTGCTACAAGGCATGTAGATAGCAGTAGCCTTTATTCCCAGGTTGTCTGTGACAACTGAAACTATGACTGGCACAAAACTTGGTCAAGAACATGCAAAACCAGCCCTGGAGGAGAAATGGTGGCTGACAAATTTAGTGAGAAGCACTTAGTTAATATTAAACCAGCAGGATCTGCAGCAGCTGGAAATGTAGAGTATTGTAAACATTGTTATTTTGCAGAGTAGAGAGGGTGAAGACAAGACTTGCCTGACCACCAACACACTGAGCCCGTAGACTAGAAACACAGCAGCAAGGCTAGAGCTTCAGTGACAGCTTCCAGCAATGAATGACGGGACTGTCCCCATGTCAGTTCCTGACCCAAAACCCAAGTATTTCTCGGAAGTCAATAACTAGGCAGGGCTGCCTTGCCAAATTGTTACAGGATACATACAAGCAATTGTTGCTATATCTGAAATGACTCTGTTTGCTTTCCTTAACTCTTTTCTGGCTTTATTGGCTAATCTGCAAATTGTAGTAAATCTCTTATTTTCGCCAATAAAAAGAGATGTGGTTTCGGAAAATTTTACCTTTTTCTAGACATACACAATCTATAAAATTTACATTTCAGTCAGCAGCAGCTCCTGATGAGCTCATAGTAACCGCTGTCTCAAGTGAAACTTATTTTAGCCACTGCAAAAGCTGAGTCCTGAACGTGAAGACCTGGTGGATCAGACGGAATACAGCAAATCCTCCAGCTGATGTGTTCCCCCGTTATATCTACCCTGGCCCAGCATGGCCACATCAGGAGTGCCACTGCTGTGGAGCTGTGCTATTTCTGTTTCACAAATCCACGCTTCTCTAGTGTGTACAAATAACGAACTCCCTCGCTACTGCTCCAAAAATATTTAACAGTAGTGGCTCCAGGGATGATTCACATTATTGAAATGTAATTAGTCCTACAAGAAGTGTAGTAACATTTACTAGTCTATTATATTAGCATAAAGAATAATTACAGTGCAGGGAGCTTTTTTTTTTAAACACAGTTGTAGAAGTACATATTTTGCACTGTGAGCACACAGAAAGGCAGAGAGACCTGGTAAGTCCCCAGAAAAGTGTTTATTTGAGTTATGGGAAGAAGAAAATACCCAAGGTTTGTAAGTAACCTGAAAAGGGGACAAAGGTGCTTCAGTGACTCAACAAAGTGCTTATTCTAATCCTTATAAATATGCACCACATGTATCTTTTATAACTGTTATGTTTTGCAGTATTTAAGCAATAGTGGCTATTGAAGGCTTTGTCAGCTATGCTTCAATGGATTCACAAAAGCACCTTCCATTTAAAGACAGAGGATTTCATAGTAATGGGCAAAACTGCAAGTGCTGTCAATGGCTACATTCCATCTCATTGATTTACACTATGTAGGGTGATTGCCTGATGTGAATCCCGTATGCTGGAGATGTGCCACGTTCAGTGCAAAACAACTGGAGTTCACACAAGAAATGAATTAGCAACAATCACGGACTCTGTCCATGGAAAGCTTTCAAGGTTGCACTGAGGTGATCTCAACAGGGCAGCACTGAGGGGAAACTAGAAAACAATGAGTGTTCAGATGACGTCTTTAATCTGTCTGTGGCCAAAATACACCTACTTAATTAGCAGGTGTTCAGTTTTGGCGCAAAACATTGTTGAAAAGAGGCCTTGGGCCGGGACAACCACTAACTACAGCTAAGTGGAGGGTGTTTCGAGATGAAACTTGCAGATTGGGATGGTTGGCACTATTAGCAAAACACTACTAAAACCTGTGTTTGCCGGGGCTTGTTCTTGCCCTGGATAATGGTCAGTAAGGTAGGAGGAAGCCATGGATGGGCTATGACCTGAGCTATGTAAGCCAAGTTGTTCGTGCAGCAGGGTGGAGGGGCTGTTTTGAACTGAGTGATAAGTTAGGTGTGTCACTTGGACTTCGAACTTTGTTACTTGGACTTTCTTATGGTCTTCACAATCAGTGATAAGAGGTAACACCCTGGCATACTCCACCTAAAGTGTGCTGTCATCAGTAAATCAAAAAGCAGAGGTTTGGTTTGCCTTACACTTCACAGCAAAGATCAGAGACCGTATTTTCCCTTCCAGCCTATTCCATGTAGGTCCCCAAAAATTACATTTCTGTTCCTCTATTAGATTAAGTAAGGGCATAGTCTAGATACTAAAAGCATAGTAACTTTTATTTTCTCTCTCTCAAACAGGGAGTCAGTCTCTGAATTCTTGTGGAATAAATGCACAGCTCTTATCCCAAAGTACAACAGTAGGGCAAGAGAAGAGTGAGGTCTTTTATCACTTGTAGTAAAAATTTCAGCTTAGAGATGGGCTGATTAATTGAAGTGTGCACTGCACAACAAACTTTCCTCAAACCAAAAGCATCACAACTACGAGATGCAAAATACTTTCAGCACAGCTAAAACCTTCAATGTAGAATAAACTTGGAAAAGTTGGCCTGGATTTAAAGTATAGGCTATAAGCCTAGGCAGACAAAAGGTTAACTCAGAGCACAGCAGAACAGGACAAAGGAGCCTGAGCAAGGTCAGAGGAAGGTAAAACCTCTATGCAGCACAGCAGAGAACCATGCTGAGTTTGAGTCCCAGAGGCAATACAGATGCACCAGTGCACATGTTAATAAGCTTCATCTCAGCAAAAACTATTAGCATGGGCACAGCCTGCTGCTGCATCAATTATTCCGCTTTGAGTGCTAGTTTAGCTTCTTCAAGGTGCTCCACTGCAAACAACAGCCATGCCCTCTGCTCCCCTGCCCTACACAGCTCCTTTGCTAGCAAATGAATCTGTGGTATGCAAAAAAAAAAATTAGACATGGGTTAGTTGTGGCTTGGCCTTGCTTCCAGTGCTTGCGTTGAAGAGTTGAGAGCTATAACAGTTTTGACTGTTTGAGAAGCTCCCCGGGGTATTTTTCCCTTGACACACTGAGGGTGATGGAGGGTATGGATTGGGAATGCTAGCAGGGACCCCAAAGCCAAGTCTGGCCAGAGCAGGGGGCTGGCAGCCGGCTGTTTGCCAGCAGAGACTGCTCACCTTTACCCTCACCCAGTCATATGTGGTCAGCCCTGGCTGACATTGGGTTTCCTGTGTGTGCTGTTTAGGACCCAGGACCTGCCAGGTGAGGACATCTGTGGCACACCTGGCAGCTGTTCTGTGGCTGTCATTGGTCGGTGCCACAGGAATGAGTTTGCCCTCAGGCTGACACAGCTGCTGCCTGGCTTCAAACACAGCAGAACTTACTTTGGGTCACATCTGCCCCAAAAGGGGTTTTAATCATAATTATAGGGTTATTGCATGATATCACAGGAGATCATCAGGAACTTTCCAATCTCTTTCTCTTCAGACTTATTTTAACTGAGCTATCTTCAGATGAGTTTTCTGTGAATTATAAGGCTTGCTTGGGGGACAATTACTTCCCTTTGATGTGTTTTATGCTGGCATGATTGATATATATATATATATATCAGCCTTAACTTCTTAACAGGGGTTTTGGCACAGTTCAGGAAACAATTCTCCTGGTCCCACTCAACTTACATTTAAGTGTAATAGCCAGTACTAAGGGGTTTTCTTGCACAAAGGGCCAGATGCAGAGGCAGATCTTAGATCTCTGAAATTAGATTTTTGCACTGAAACTTAGATCCTCTTAAAGGTTGATCGTTTTGTGCAGCCTCTGAAGTTCGTGGATGGAGAGGTGTGGGAGCAGCAGGAGCAGGAAATGGCTGCTGCACCGGAAAGACTGGGAGCTTTAGGAAGCAGATAAGTCCAGTAGTGTCACTTCATCATCTCTGTTACCATCCATTTCATCCTGCCACATACAGAGGAGACTTTGTGTCTCAGCAGGAAAAACGGGCCTTCACCCCAGCCAGCCCTGGAAGGGCACACTGTGGAATTAGGATCAGCATACAGATGGAAGCATAAAAAAAAAGTCCAGCTATTCATGTTCTGAGATACCGTGGCTGACATCCAGCTCCTTGCCTATAGGATCTATATCTATGACCAGGTTCCATGGATCTGGACCATTTCCAGGTTTCTTGGCCTCAGTTGTGCTGCTTTCCTTACCTTCTTTCACTATTCTGGGTCAGCCTATGCCCTCTGAGTACAATTCTCCAGCCTATGGCAATTTCCTGGGTATGTTGTTCAGACATGTATTTTTTAATCCAATTGACTGTGAGCTTCCTACCAGTGCTATCACTTTTCTCCTGCAGGCTAAGCACCATCACACATTGTTCATTACCTAATAAACTTGATCAGCACCACTGCAGAGCCTGGAAAAATATTGAATCTGATCCTGTCCCACCACAGTCTAGTGACTCACCATGGCTGGGAGCAGAGTCAGGCTGACACCTGGTGTGGTGCCGTGAGTAGGTCCCACACCTGGGCCATAATGAAATCCACTCTGTTTAACTTGGTAAGCAGTGGAGGAGCCTCCCTTCTTCTCTGCCTGTGCTGGAGAGCTGGTTCACAGCTGCTGGTGGTGGAGCCAAACACAGCTGCTTGAAAGAGCCTTGATTTGCAAGAAAAACATGGAAACTGCTAGACATTGAGAGGGGCAGTGAGGAGATAAGAAAAAGCATTAATAGGAGAAAGGAAAGCTGATCTAATAACCAGGGTACAGTGTTCAGGGACTAGGTAGCAGTTGCTACTGTCTGCTACCTGCTTCATTATGCCCTTGGGCAAGTCACTTTGGATCTGGGCATCTGAAGGCCTTGGGCATTTCATGAGCCTTTCACACCTCAGTTTCTCTTCTGTAAAGAAATAATACTGCTTTCTTACCTCTCGAGCAACCTGTGAGAATAAATATATCAAGGTTTGTCAGCAGCACAGGCATGGGATGATGCACACCAGCAAACACCTCTGGGCTCTTCTTGGTTAAAAAGCACACGTGCAATGAGGACATGTGGGCACTGGGGCTGTGCAGCCCAGCTGGGCCTGGGGGGGCCATGCAAACCCCACGTGTGGGGGAGATGGTGCCACAACACGAGAGATTTACACCTTGGCTGGCTCCACAGTAATGTCCTTGTGCACACAAGTCCTCACTGTACCTGCAATTTTCCCTACAGGGATGTGCTATTAATTCACATCCCAGCCTTGTGTGCAATAATTTTTCCATGGAGACAAGCCCCGAGACAGACGAGAGAGTGGAAATGTAAGGCAGGGCAAAAATTAAGGCCAGTTGGAGCAACAACATGGTGGGACAGGAGGGTTGTGCACCCCTTCTCCACAGCCTCGTGCAGGATGAGTAAGGACTCCTGTAGTCCCTTCAGTCTTCTCTCCTCCCTGTGCCTTAATATATCAAGGTAACAAATCCTATGAGAAAAACTTTTATTAATCAGTGAATACAACGTGGAAAAGGATGGAAGGATTTGTTTTGTCCCAGCTTTTTAATGCAGACCAAGCTGAAGTTTTCTTCAGGATTGAGCGGTTGACTGTGGTTTGTGCCCACAGACTTGCACAGCAGCACAAGGTCGGAGGGAGAGAAATGAGGGCCTGTGAGGAGGAGATGCAGAGCAAAAGCATGCCAGGAGAAATGAATATTAGGCAAAAAAAAGAAAGTGGTCATGCCTGTTGTGAGTGAGCATGTGGCTGTGGAGAGGGGCATGTGCAAGACAGAAAGTAGATGAGGGACCTGCCAGCGGCAAGTGTGAAGATGAACACCCAGTAGTGACAATGATGTTCGGGCCAATCAATGATGCTTGATGCATGGGGGACAGGGTAGATGTCATTATTCTACAAAACCATACACAAGCAAAAACAAAGCCATCTTTTTAAAACGAAAATGAAAGAAACGACAGGTGAAAAGCAAAATATTTGTGAGATGATTTAAACAAAGAGAAGTAAATCCAAAGAATATATTTTTTTCCCAACCAGTATGATGTACTGTATGGTTTACAAGAGAAGAAAGAAAAAAATCAATCTGTGGCAATATCTGATGTGCCTCTGTGTAATAAACTGTTCTGCAATTATATGAACAAGGTGGTGATGGTGAAGAGAGTTAGGGGATTTTTGTGTCTCCAAATGTGCTGGGTTTGTATCATCCTGTCACCAGTTGTTCAATATTGTGATACCGGACAATCTCCAGTGTTTTTCCCAGTAGGTCAGTGAACTTATTTTCTTATCAAGCCTTAAGGCAGGGGTAGACATGAGGAAGGCATTTGCCTTTGTTTTTCTCCTTCAGCCCAGCCCAGCAGCTCCTTAGTATGCGTGGCCAGTGATTCAGCCACACAAGTTTCCTCCTCCCAGTATTTTCTTTATAAGGATTGCAGTGAAAAGCACAACGGGGAGAAGTTTCATCTCTCCCTGTAAATACAAATGAGAGAAATGTCTAATACCTGTTATAAAAGGTGGCATTTTAATTACCGCACCGCACTGCAGCAGGCACACACACACATCTGCTGCACCTACACAGTCACAGAAACACACACACATTGCACCTCTCCCCTCCTCCCCAGGATGAAGAAGGTCTTCTTCCTCCTCCAATCCCTTCTCTGCCTTTATGCAACCCGGGGAACACGGGCTGATTGGAAAGGTCTCTTTTCTTGATAACAACAATTCAATGCGCCTTGACATTTTAATAGCCTGCCGTCCTAGTGAACACAATCGAGCTGAGCAGTGAAGCAAAAATCATTAGGTAAGCAAGATAATCTAAACGAAAAATCAGCCTCAACTGGTTCCCACATCTGGGGCACATCTGGGCAAACGCTACCTTTTCCTGCCTGCTTCCGAACAGGAATCCTCTCCTGAGAATGCTGTCAGGGGAAAGAGGGGTGTCCACGGATTTATTGCCATGGGAAATCCACTCTTTCCTGCCCCCCTACCCCTCCCACCTTCAACCCCTTCCCTTTGCTCACACCCCCTTTTCCATAGGAGTGAGATGCTGACTTTGCAAGCCATTCGCTTTATGAATATGACCCTCAAAGGGAAGAAACCCTCTCACAAGCCCAGAACTATGTTATCATCGTTATTAAGGAGCTTAAAAAGGAGCTGGGAAGAGGAGACACCGGTGGAATTGCAGCCTGATTGTGATTGATGTGTTCCTATTAGCTCCTCACTGTTATCTCTCTGGATGGCAAGAACAGCCAGTGGCTTGTAACACAACAGATTACCTGAGTTTTCAGCCCTAGACGGATGTTTAAATAAAATATAGTCCCTTTTAGCAAGAAGCTCATTTTCTCTCCGAGGCTCCCAGACTATTTCATGTCAGCTGTGATTCGCTGTGACTCTCCTCAGTAAACATGTCTTATCATTAATAATTCTTTACAAGCACAATTTCATGGAGTCCTTTTGTATGTGTGCGTGGGGGGAGGAGGGGGCGTGCATGCGCAAATGTTGGTCTCAGCCTCATCTCGATACAGTTTGGGAACCCAAGGTGCTTCTCTTCAGAATTTCACCTGCCTTGCCAAAAATGATTGATTACCCCTAGCAGACTGGGTGTCCAGCTATACCCAACAAATGACTTTGGCCCCTAACAACAGGCCTTGGCCAGATAGAAATCAATATTTCACCATTAAAATCTATCAAAGAAGAGTTAAGGCACCATCTGTCCCTGCCGCCTTTCCATGGTGTGTGAACATTAAATCCGACACTTGTAGTACATGAGTAATCAATATATAGTAGTTCACAGATCATTTGTGGTCCCCTTTTAGCAGTGATGGATGCTTGGAATAGTTGTGATTCATTTTGTCACACCATTAAACAAGATTCTGTCCAGTTCCTTCCTGATTTCATTTAGAGGATCATTCTTCACAGTTCATAAGAGAGAAACGGTTTTACCAATCTGCTTCTATTTCAATAAGTCACTTTATAGAGATTTTGTGTCCTGCAGACTGTAAAAATTCTGGAGAGATAGTACAAACATACCTCTAAAACTATTCACTGCATGACATATGCATAAAGTGTGAAAAACTGAATGTAAATATGTTTACCTCTTTATCTACAAATATTGGTTTTAACCCTTCCCTTGCTACAGGGGACTTGAGGCAGAAGTGCATGGAAATGCAGCCTCCCCTAGGGCAGGTACAGCCAAGTTTGAAAATGGCCTGTAATTAAAAGCATCAATAAAACAACTGCAAACTCAGTGATAGAGCTTTACTTCTGAAATTGAAATGGTGAGGTCTCAGTAAAATAAACACCTTTCTTAATTGCTTCTGCTCATACACACCCAGCTTCTTCTGAATTGTTCATTTAATACCAACAATAAATGTATAACTGCAAAGCATGTTTAAGTGGTTCCAAATAAATGGCCTCCTTTTTTTTTTTTTAATTTTTCTTATAATTGCCTTTATTATGCAGACTTCTTCCTTTTTGGAGGAGGGGGGAGAATTACATATTAATGTTCCATAGATTATTAATCTCATAAAAGACCTGCTCTTCCAGTCTCCAAATCATTCAATCAGATCCTCAGATGATGCTGTAATTGGACATCATGATGGGGATTCTCAGATTTAAACACTTTAGGAACTGGCCCTGTCTGGACTTCCCCTGGCTGCAGTAAGATATCCAAATAATATAAGCAGCAGACTTGGATGCGGAGATAAAATCAGAGGGAGCCCTGAGGACCTGTCAGAAGACATCTTCAAAAAACTGCATTGTGTGGCAATTTTCCTAATTAAAGGACATAAACAGCAGTGATTCATGCAAGTAGCAGTGCTGGCCTGTCCTCTGTGGAGCACTTGATGCACTAATTCTTAATCAGGTTGGTCATTTATAACCCATACATTTTTAAGAATCCCATTTGGCTGCTGGAGTGCGCTGACTCACTAAACACAGGGCAGAGGAGGAGGAAGGCAGAAGCCCATCCTCGGCTGGATGAGGTCCCACCAAAGCTTTCCTGGCAGCAGATCAGACCCCACAGACATTTAATTCAAGTATTCCTTGAGGAAGGACATAGTTGTTGGAGTGCAAACAGCCTCAAAGTAGGGTTCCCCCTTCTGTGTGTGGCTGTGTCCCAGCAGTGTTGAGTGGCTCCAGGCAGATGGGAAGAGGCAGCAGGAGAAGGGAAAAGCCCTAGTCTCTTCAATGAGATCACTGGGAGCAGGAAATGCAGTAAGCTGATGAGTTCATACAAGTAAAGGAACCAGAATATTAATGATAAAATTGTACAGAGGATTTTTGTAAGTAAGGTTGAGTCATTGGAGCAGAAATCCATAGTGAAGAATTCCTGGGGCCGGGAGCGGCTTTGTCACAACTCCTGGGTGGCTGGGCTCAGGTGCATTAAATGGCTCCAGGCAGAAAAAATTGCCCCAGCTACACAGGCTTCTGGCCTGGTGTCCCAGGAAAACTGCCTGTGGTTCCGTGCACATCGGAGCAAGGGCAAGAATGGGGGAGCCGTGCCCAGGAACTGGCTCTGAGACATGAGCTTAGGCTGCAGCTGCACCTTTAACTTCTTGCTTTATATAACTATTGCTCATTAATTCCATAAACAGAGCTGTGCTCGGGGAAGATAACAAATGCAAAGAGTTACTGCTAAAAATGTGCTGCTTAAAAAAACAGGGCCTTCTAGCACAAATCAAATCTCCACCTATGTTTCAGTGAAGATGTTCTGATGTGCACACACAGAAGCCCCTGTCCCTTACGTTTAGGATTGCTGTATTTCAGAGAACAGAGAAGGCAAAATCATTATGGACTGTTTTCCAGAAAAAAACACACAATCATAGTATGGAAGCAGCTCCTAACTTTAGCCGTATGCCTGATGTCGTGGAGCTGGAGGTTGCTGAAGGTACCAAGTTTCTCCTGTTACCACCTAGAAACTCCATAGGTTCAATGCAAAAGACAAAGAAAGGAGATAAAAAATGAAATCTAGTAAGAAATCTGAGTTATTACCAGTAAAAACATTGCATGAGGAATAGAAGAAAAAATGAAAACATGCATCATCTTTACTCTTCAAATATTATGCAGAGCACCCCTCTTCAGCCGAATCTCTAATACATTTCAACAGATACGTGTATTGATTTTTTTGCTAATAAACTGCATAGCTGTGATTCCCTTATTATAAATCTTTTCCTAAGCACAAAAGTGAGCAAAGGGAGGGGGAAGGGGTTGTAGGGTAACAAGACTAATCAGGACTTCACCATCAAAGCAAATACATCCAATTAACAGCTATTAAAGAAGAATTTTATGGCACCGTGCACAGTGAAGGCCATTATATCCAGTGGAATTAATCTTAATTATTTGTACCTGTGTACATACATGCAAAGAAAAGCAACTCACATTAATCTACATTAAACTTAATACACAGTTGGTGTATTATCTTCTGAGTCAAAATTGACTGCTGGTTTCTGCATATGTATAAGTGGTGTTATCTTCAGTACATATGGGATGTCTAAGGACAGAATTTGCTCTGTACAGAACAACTCAGCAGTCAAAATCTTTCCTGTGATTTTTAAAAAGTGAAAAAAAACAGAGCAGTACAGGCAGATGGGCAGATATTATCATCTTATAAGTCCTTCTTGGAAAAAAAAAAAAAAGAGACTCACAAGAAAAAGTCCAGAAGAAGCTATACAGATTTATTATCCAGCTTAAGGGGAAACTGAACAAATATAAATCTGCAGCTTTCTGAGGTTTAAATAACAGCAATTACTACCCCCAAAATATTGCATTTCATGCACTGTGGACAACGTTGTTAAAACCACCCACAATATTTTGGACTGTGGAGATTTTTTTTCCAGGTTTTTACAGCAGCTGACAGTAAATTATGTTGGTTGTTTGTTCACTTGGTTTGCATTATTTGATAGGGCTGGCTGTGGAGGTCTGTGCTGCAGTAACAATAATGAATGGTGTACTTTTTGCTTTAAATCCCTGTCTAATGAATATAGACATAGGGAAACAGCTACTTAGGATTCCAAAATATAACTAACCACAAAGCAGAGCTCCAGCTGGTCTTCCGTCCTAGTGCATTGTTCAAGGGCATTTTCCTTATCAAGAAATGGATTTTGAGTCCTGAGAAGCAAAACGAGAAACTGATACCCCTTGGGCCCAGAAAAAGCGCTTCTGTTACGGTGGTGATCAAGTACTCAACTGATCAACAGTCTTATAAATATTCACACCTAACAGTGGGTTTTATCCAGATATTAATATGCAAAATCCTGACTGTGCAGAAGTCAGTAGGTCCCAGTTTGGTGCTGTGCTTCAGCTCAGGATCCCCAGAGCAGGTGTTACATACTTTAGCAAACAGAGATAAGTTCCTTGTCCTGAGTGAAAGCCTAAACACTGCATTTTAGTTATGTTTTAATATGTGCTATTAACCTTCAATAGCTACAAGATATTAAAATCTCATGGACCTACTATACAAAATATTTCTCCTAGGGCTAATCATAGATAGCAGCAAGTTAGAGTCCTTCCATGCCAGCAGTTGCAGATTTGTCAAAATATGCAACTAAGTCCTATTATGCACTTCAGCTGTTTTTAACAAGCACGTTGAGCTAACAATTGTAACTATGAATCTCTAGCAGTAAAACTGGCAGATTCATGAAGATTTAAAGAAAAGGCTTGATAATGTTTCATGTTATTTTCACTCCTTCAGCAGTGTTTAGTCTGCTCTTGAATGTTTTAGGAGCTGTTATATTTCACCTTATGCTATTTAAATATTGATGCATGTTTCTCAGCTATTAAACCATTACAGCTGAAGTGATTTCTCCTGCCCAGGCCGCTCCTGGGGCTTGCTGCAAGTACAGCTGCACAGGATACTCAGCACTCTTGAACTGCTGTGCAGTCTGGCGTTTTAGCATGAAATAAAATTTTTATGTCAATCTTAGTTTTTGCACTGTCAGGGAATATCAAAAGGGGTGGTGTCACTGGATTTGCTTTAATTCAGATGCTTACTGAAGTCTGAAGTGACCATCCTTTACTCTGCTTGTATAGCAAAACTGAGGCTTTTCCCCCTAGCCTACATCACTGTCCTGTCTGTGCACATTAACCATAAATCCAGAGATTATGTTGCCTTTGGGTTTCTCCATCAGGATGACAATATAAGCACCGCAAACCAGAAAGTCTCCCAGCCCAGGGGCATCCAAGCAGCAAGGAAACTAAATGGAGAAGCTCCTGCAAAGGTGAGGAGTACAGAAGATTAATGGGTATGAAAAGAGACAAACTTAGAAGAAAAAATGGGAGAGTCACCTGCCAAAGACTGATGTGCTCAGAATGACCTCAGTGACTCTTTTTGAGAGGATATTAGAAAACACACCATCTCCTACTGTAAAACAGTACGATCTGAGCTCTGATGCTCTTCACAGCAATTCTGCACTGGGATAAGTTTAAAAGTTAAGACAATGAAGGTGATAGTGAACCTTTAAGAAAGCCAATGAACTCCATGATGGAATGAAGGCTGAAGGCAGAAGTATGGATCAGTACAAATACCATCATTAGCTTCATTCCTGAGGTCTGCAAAGTACAACAAAGATGTCTGTTGATGCAAAAAAGTTGTTAGCAAGCCTTAAAACCACCAAATAAGTGGGTGGGAATGGAGGAAAGATTTGTATACAAAGATGAGTCTTTGTGAGTAAAGAGAAAAAAAAAAAACCCACAAATGGATGTTGCTGAAAATATCTCTATCCTGAAAGATTAGCTTCAGCAGAAGTGTCACTGCAGAAACCATCTGCATATTGAAGAGGTTGCCTAGCAAGGGTTTTTTCCTCATTATTATTTTCAACTTAGATTTCTAAGAAAAGATCTCTCAGGAGAAATAACAGTAAGATCATAAAAATAGTTCTGAACCTGGCATTAAAAATTCAACACAGATATTGTCTAAGCCATCTGTACTCGGCTTGTTTTGAAGCCATCACGTTAAATAGGCTGAAATTCTCTGCTGAACTTAGTTTTAGTTCTAGCACCCACTAAAGTATTCCCCTGAATTAAATGGCCAAAGAGCAGCATGGTGTTCGGGGACCAAACATGGGCTTGAGGGGGCTGTGACACCAGGGCACAGTAAGCAGGCTGTGTCCTCCTAATGAAAGAAAATAGGACAAGGAATTGCTCTGAGATTAGAAAAGGGGATCCATAGGAGTTACCACAAAGACAAGGAATTGCCCTCTAACTAGAAGAGCTGATCCATAACATTTACCACGAGAAACTCCTGCAATAAGAATGGAAAGGGAGTGAACCAAAACCTAATGTTTTCTATGTTTCTCCCCTATGCTATTATATATATGTTGTTATACTGTGACCACCCCTGTTCTATTTTGCCCTTTTCTGAAATCAGACAATCGTTTCTGTCATTTACTGTTTCTTCTTTCCTCTTTTCCCCGTCTGGAAACTGGGTATTCCCATACAAATTTGTTCTTTCCCTATTTAGTCTTTCTCTCCTCACTATTTTCTTCGTTCACTGCCTATCCCATCAAAAGTCTCACTGCTCCCTTTGCCTCCCCTGGGCACCCTGCTTCTCACAGGATCTGAAGGACCCAAACAGCTCAATAAAGAGCATCCTCCTTTTGAAAACAGGAATGGCATCAGCCAGCACAGTCTGTAGACTATTGCTGTATCACAGAGTTTGTATATTGGGCATTTTTCCACTGTGGTTTGTGTACCTGGATGATGGCAGAAAGAAGGAGCCTCAATGGCCAAAACACCCCCTTACTCTGCTCCTGCAGTGCCGTGTAAAACCAACACTTGTTTGATTTCAAAGTCACCACTCTTAGGAAGAGTAGGATGCAGCACTCTTCTGTGGTGCAGATGTTTGTTTGTGTTTACATTTATATTATTTATTGAAGCAAATGTTATTTGGATACACTTAGTGAGGATGAATGTAGCAAGCAGAAACCTGTGTTAAATTACGAATGTCTCCACTTGGAGGAAAGTGAGAAAAATGTTGACATTGGTTAAGAATATTCATTATTTGTCTTAATGTGTCGAATACAAGTGGAAGTGGGTAAAACCTCAGCCCTAGTGAAGCTAGTGGAAAACTACTGACTCCTTAAAACACCCAGCAGAAGCCAAAATTTTAGGTGGATGGGAAACACTGTGAAGATTTATTGTGTCCTAAATTCTCCATCACTATATCCCCAAGCACATCTGAAATAATATGAGTCATTGTTTCTCTTGACCTTCCTCTGGGGACAGCAGAGAATGCACCATGAAATGGTTTCTTTTGCCACCAGCTGTATTTTGAGGTGGAGGGGCTGCACATCCTGTTTGTTTCTGCAAAGAGAAAGGCAAGGTGAAGATGTCTGTACCTTGTACCTGACGGGCAGGTAATTGTGTCTTTGATGACTGTCCATTCCCAGAGGAGTTTGCTTCCCAGGCTGGCACCATGAACACCGGACCTCACAGTGAGAGAGCCGGGAGTCTGACTGGAAATGAATTCCAGCATGCCAGAGCCATGGAGTGGGCAGGCACTTCCTCCATCTCGAGCCTTGAGCCAGCCTGTCATATCCTGGTCACAAGCCACTGAGCACTTTAAAGCCTTGGACCTGTTCAATAACGTCAGCGAGTGCGTAAAACCTTTTGTGGTCCCACACAATAATTCAACTTCCATCAGTGCTGCTCATCTTGCCAGTGCAACAATACCAGCTACCGCAAGCCAAAACAATAAAATAGCTGTTTCCACGAGCAGCCCGATGTAATTTGAACTCTTCAGTTCTTTCCAGTTATTTACAAGCATTGTATGTCACAAACAGACCACCTCTTTTGTAACATTCTTTAGGAAAGCTGTGTATTATATTGGCATAATAGTCTTCTTCAGGGAGAGCATTCTGTTTGAATAAAATGTGTGCCACCATATTTAATCAATCAGGTTGATTGACACCGGCACTAGCTGCGTCTCCCAGCAGATGCTGCTGCTACCTCATTCTTATTCCAGTTTCATTTCTCAATCAAATCCATGTGTAAAAAACATAATGTGCTGCCAACATAATGTAATAAAACTTCAACTGAAATGCACACCACCACGACTGAAACTGATAAGTCAAAGTATGGGGAAAGTTAACTTTAGCAAAATCATTTTTGACATGAAAATATTAAAGTTTTACAGTTCAGATATGCCTTGGCTAACCCTAACATAAATGCAAAAGTTTCTCGGGGGGTGTTAAAAAAAAAACACAAAAAACACTATAGAAAGAAATTCTGGTTATTGAGCTTTTAGCTGGCTACCTGCATTTTCTAATCTTTGGAGTTTGCTAGTGTAATTCCAGTTGGATTTAAGTGTAGGCTGCCCAAGTGAGATGAATTATAACTTCTACCTGAACAGCTCAGGTGCCTGTGTTAGGTGTGACACATGGCTCAGTGCCAGAGGCTTGGAAGTTAATGATTCATACAAGCATAACGAGAACCCTGACTGTTAGGTGTCACACACAGGATGAAACTACTCTCAACTCTATTAAAGTTCATTCTAATAATAATAATCATCATCTGCAAACCCCCCCCTTACCTGCAGAGCAGATATGGTTCACAGAGCACTTTTCTGGGTATTTTCCTTTACTGTACTTACAATTTCAGACCACTGAAGTTGAGACCCCTCTTGATACAGGTGGGTCACTCAAATTCCCGAGGAGGTTACACCTCAAGTTGCCAAGGTCAAGCTTCAGCCTCACAGGAGTCCCCCAAAGCCAGCTGGGAATCAAAGCTGATCATCTGACAGCTTTTTTTACCATGTGCATGATGTTTTCATGTGTAATTACTGAAGAAGGTATGAAAAGACTCCAGATCAGTTTTTATAATGCCCCACAATAAATTTCTTCCCTTTCATTTGTTTTATACTTCTTCCAGTGATGATATGATAGGAAACACATGCCATGAATTCATATCCCACCAATTTCCATACTTCTGTTAAAAAAGGAGAACCGAGGTTTTAATCTGAGAAAATACCTGATGCTTCAGAATACCCCATGCTTCAGAATACCCTTTTGCCTTCCTCATTTCAAATTAATGACTCCATCTCAAATTAAAATGTTTCACTAGCTGCAGTCCTGTTGGACAGTGCTTTGGACAGCCTATGTACCCACTTCTCTGTGCTCACACAGAGAAGAAGAGATTGGGAAATTCTAGGCAGCAAGGAAATTGCCACAGATGAGTTTTTCAGCCTCTTTAGGCAAAATGCACATATTTTAAATATATAAATACAAACAACACTTAAAGAAATGGCAAGGCTCAAATAATATCAGCCTCTCAGTTTTTATCTCCCCAAACACAATAAGCCCAGTTGGCAGGTGGGGTGGGGGACGCCCCACCAGCAGCACCGTGGGCTGTGCTGAGCCGTGCCAGCCAGTTGAGATCCCTCCTTTATTCCCCTGGGATTCAGCACATTATGCTGCTGAATCAGCCCATTTTTCTCAGAAATAATGTGTTTCCAGGCAAGGTTCCTTTAATACAGACAAATGTCCAGGAGTGCTCCAGCCTCACAACACGAGGGCAATCACGTGTAGGCTCCATAAAACAGGAGTAAGGACCGTGGTAGGTGTTGTTCAAGCTGACCTCAGACCCTGAGCTGAGGCTGGTTGAGGTTTGACTGCTCGATGCTTGAGGTGGGTTGCTGCTTTCCCTTGCCTGTCCCAAACTGGTACTCACCACCAGGACTATACCACCAAAATGCCCCTTGGTGACAAAGGCAGTAAAACCCCAGCAGTGCCGGAGCTGTTGTCCCACCACCTCCTTCTCTGCCTTCCCAGAGTGGGGCTGAGGCTCCCTGCCCACCAAACATAACAAGGACACATGGGCAGCCTGAAAGAGATTCCAAAAACGAGCCATGGAAATGATTCAGTGTTTGGAAACAGCCTGTTTTGTAGTCCAAGGATCAATCCATGCAGTTTAGTAAAATGAAAATTCGGCAATAGTTTAGTTATCATCTACATGTAGTGTCAGGGGAGGAAATTCTGACAGCAGAGGGCTCTTTATGCCAACAGGCTGAGGTACAGAAAGATCTGGTAGCTGCAAGCTGAAGCTGAACACATTTGGACTGAAAATAAGCTGAAATCTATTTGTGATGAAAAAATCTAATCTCAGGACTTCCTTGCTTTAGAAATGAGTTGGATTCCATAGAAGATGGAATTTTAGTTCCAACTGGATTGTAAATATAATTTTCATTTAAATGAGATACATTTTTAAAAAGAAATAAACTTCTTTAAAATTGCATTTGTTATTATGACAAGCTATAGTAAAACCCAGACTTACTGTTATCTTGGAGTAATTCAGATACATAAAATAACACGCTGCATCAATGAGATAACAGTGGTTTAAATTCCATAATCATTGGGGTTTAGCATGTAGTCCAAGGAAGAAACTTGAACTTCTGGAAAGAGCCCAGGCTAAAGAGACTTGTCACAAAACCATGCAATGCATTGCCTGCATTATTTTTTTTTCTTTTTAAGTTTAAAAGCCCTCAAAAGCTCATTATTTGTTCCAAGCTCATTTCAGGACTGAGACATCAACCAGATGTCTTTTTGTTCCCTCAAAAAACATGTCCTCTCCTTTTGCACAGTGAGCATCCCAGGTTCAACTGATTTTTCCCATGGAGAGATCACAACTTGCTGCCTCTGAGAGCACAAGCACTGGTTCTGCAGCATTAAAGTGTTCATTGCTAAAGACTTCACCCATGTTTGTCAAAAACAGGTAGATATTTCTGCCAGAAAAACAAAGAAAACTGCCCATTTTGTGAACAAAATGAAGCAAGTGACGTATTGCATGTTTGAGGAAAGGCAGAGTTAAATGAACCCAGAGCAGAGTTTTCTTGGAGATGGTACAGTGAAAGCATTCCCATGTGAAAAGACAGGAGAAATTTCTCTAAGAAGTTTTCCTCAGCACTGCTGCTGAAAGGAGTGTTGTTGCCTCCATACTACAAAGTGGAGTGGCTGGAGCAAGGTTTTTCATGGCACTTGACATGTGCCTTAAGGAGAATCTGGCTCTCATCCTGGTTTTAGGAGACAGAACTGATGGCCAGGTGTCAGGCAGAAATGGCTCTATTAAAATATGAATAAGAAATAAAATACAGCAACATGACTCTTGACCCTAAAATATTTAGATTAAATTTCATCCACATCTGTACTGAGCTTCTTTCTGGCACAGCCCCAGCAATGTGCTTCCAGGCTCTAACATTGCATGTTATTCCAGACAGTTACATTCAGACCTATTACTTTAATTTTCTGATTAGCAAAACAGCCACTTTTCTTAGTATCTGGGCATGTTGTCACTCCTAAGGGTGGCAATTCACACCGGAGACCATAAAGCCTTTCCCCACTGTTACTGAATTGCCCCTCCAGGAAGCAATCCAAATGAGGCACAGTTTGCCAATGAGTATGTGGAGGAATTAAAGCCCAGAGGGTAAAGCTCAGCAGCTGAAATGTGGGTCCCTAGTGTTAGGTGGGATGCTTTGGGGACGTGAGACATCAGTATAGGGCTGTCAGGAAGGAAAAATGATCTGTGTGAGACACCAGTACCTACAGAGGAGGCCAGGGCTGGCCCAAGAGAGAGTGAGGTATGCATGTTACAGCAGCCAAATCCCCTTTGAGGTGACTGGAACCTGCCCAAACTCCTCTCCAATATGACAACTATTTATACAGCATGAGGCTGGTCCTTGCAGAGCAGGAGCTCATAGCTCACACTCTTCATTTGCCCCAAAGTACCTTTGGTACTGGTGGACCCTCAAAACAGAGAATGAGACTTAGTATCCTTTGCAGGAGGGACGGACATTGCTTGTCTGAACTGACACCCTGCAGGCTTTGCAACCTCCTCAAAAGGATGCCTATTTGACTAATACCTTTTCATTAATGTCTCTCTGACCTTTTCTGGCTTTTGTTTAACACGTAGTTCAAACTTGTCATAGACGTGATGGCTGAAGTGTATTTTTGACTATACCTTTGGCACTGACCACCCGAGGCTGTGCATTTCAGTCTTCCACCACTGTTACTTGTTGCTTCCTGATCTTCTTACATGCATTTTTTTAATTATGATCCCCCCCACACACATAATTTCTTAGGGCAACAAATAAGGGCAACATCACTTCTCACTTCCATGAGTATTTAAGCCCTGAGTGTGCAGCCACTGCACTAAGGCTCTTGTTTTGTAGTGGAAGTGAGGAGATACTGTACACAGGGAGAGTGGATCTGTGGTCCGGATTCCTGTGGTCAAGGTGGGGAGGACACATTTTTCCTGTCTTCTGTTACCTTTTGCTGTCTTTCCCTGCCATTCCTTGGCATGAGGTCATGGGTGTTGATTCCGTCTCCCCTGAGAGCTGTGACCCCATGATTTGACTCTGGATGACAGGGATAAAAAAAAACGAGCCACAGGAGCAAGAGATGAGGGCAGAGGAAATGGTGCTACTGCCCCTCTCCCCATGGCCAGCCAGGGCTGTGCTTCCCTGGCAGCCCCAGGCTTTCCCGGCACAGTCTGTTCCCGCTGCCTCCACTGCACTGCTCTGCTATGGGGGTTTCTGTGTTCTATTAGTTTTGGCCGCCTTCCAAAATTGCCCTCAGGAATGCAACTGGAAGGAGGGAAATGACAGTTTTTAACACTTCATATTTCAGCCCGAATGTAATGAAATTTTAGTGGAGCAAAAACATGGTGGTTGAGCACCTCTGTAGCCCGGGGGCTGTCTGCTCACCAAACACCGCCAGCAAGCCACGATCCCAATGTCAGCCTTGTGAAGGGAAAATACACAGGACAGTTCTGTGAGGGGAATTGCTGCAAAGGCTGGAAAAAAATATTTCATTGCACACCCTGCTCTAGTACATGCTAGAGAAGTAAAAAAAAAATCTGGACATTAATGTTTTTGGTAAGTTTCAAAAGCTCAAACTAATACAAATATCTCCAGATTTTAGAAACTTTTCAATGGCCATTCAGCATCTGTGGCCTGACTCCATTTCTAATCCATTTGTTACTACATAGACATTGAAAGTCCTGTCCTGTTTGTCTCCCATGTCAAGCTCCGAGCTCCCTCCTTGGCACCGTGGTGCTTGCAGTTGGATTGCAGCACCCTACGCACACGCTGCTCGCCCGGAATTTGGCTGCGGGGTTGTTTGCAGCCTTCCCCATGGAACGAGGCAGGGTGACGGTTGCCAGCTGTGCTGGTGGCTTTTGCAATGAGCAAACTGAACGCCCTGAGTTTGGCTGGAAATGTATAATTCATTGCACAATAAAAAAAATGAAGACCATCAGTTGTGGCGCTCCTTCTAAATGCCCTGCTGCTTGGCTCGGGTTTCTCCTCATCTGTGTGGAGAAGCTGCTGCATGGCCCGGGACTATGGAGAAGCTGGGACAGCAGCTGTGCTGCAGTCATCGTTTTGGAAAACTGCTGGATTGGAGGCTAATTTTACAGACTTTGGCAAGGTACAGAAAGGCAGAAACTTCAGGATATCTGGCCAACCTTGGGAATGTCCCACTGAGGAGAAACTCTTCAGACTGAGGTGTTGATGATGAAATAAGCTGATGTCATGCCAATTTACACTTTCCCAAATAACTCGAGGAACATTTGACTAGTACTAGGAGAGGGGGGGTTAGACTGGTGTATCCTCATTCCTGCCCATGGACAGCCATCTTATACTAAAGACTTTTTTACACTAAAGGTTTTCTTTTATCTCATCCAAGGCACCTCTCCGGAGGTTTTTCTTCCAGTTGTTATGGTTCATCATTCCTATAGGCAGTCTGTTTGGGACTTACATATTCAAAAGAATGGAAGTGTAACAAAGCCATAATTTGGATAAAACATATCAGTGCTGCCATGGTATAAACCAGGAGTTTTCTCATCTAGGACAGGAGAATAGTTTGTAAACTTCTGTATCTAGTATGAGAACTTCCTTCCCATGACATTACAATCTCTAGAATAACCCAAGTGATTTGATTTCTTTCCTGCACAAGAGAAACTGTGTGGACTTAATGAGAGCCATTCAAAGAGCTGATGTTATCCCAAAATTTGAATAACATCTCCTGGAGAACATGAGGCAGAAGAAGCAACACTTAATCGAATTCAGGATTTCATTTGCTTGGACTAATAGCTAAGGAAACTGGTTTAATTTCTTCTGTGAGAAAAGTGAGATAAATGATGTGTACATGTGTCTCGGGTAAAATATTTGATCACTTACCTTCTTAGTCATCACTGGTCTTTAATCGCGCATTATGTAACATTGCACCCAGTACAGATTACATGGGGGGGGGAAAAATCACAGCCATGCAGCCTGCAAAAACTAGAAAGTAATTTGTCTCCAGGAGGAAGGATCCTCTTTTCTGCACACTCTGTGTACAGCACCATTTATCACCTGGGAGCATTGACCAGCAGAACAGCACTCAGCTAAAGTCACATCAGGCCAACTCTCCTCTTAGAGGCTCCTGTACCAAGAGCAGCCAGACCCTACAACTTGACACTAAAGCAATGCCAAATCAGTCAGCCCAAATAGGTTTATAAGACCTTTTAAACTCCTGGGCACTGCTCATAGTCTTTTCCAGGCTACCTCTGTCATAGTGCCTAATTCAGAGACATGTTGCACTTGCAGATGAAGACAGATCTATCTGGTAATAAAAAAAAAAGAGAGAAAGAAAAAGAATCCCAAAGCCAAACTTCCAAACAAATTATTTCCTACTGAAGAAATTTTTCTGCTCCTGTGAAACCTAACTATACTTTGGCATGTTTTCCCAAACACAGTATGCAAAAGTAGCAATATTTTCTGTTTTGATTATAGGACATTGTGGGCTGCAGCCATCTGCTAAGAGAGGGACATTCTGCTCCCTGAACATCCTGGCTGTAATTTGCACAATATTTGAGTTTCTGAGAGATGTCAGGAGCTCCAATAGAATGCAGATACCCACAAGCACTAACAACACTTAAAACATGGGAGAGCTGACTTAAGGGTGACAGTGGATTTTGGCACCTTGTGATTTTTTCCCAGGCTGTGGAAAATGTTCCAGCATGAACTAAACATGTAAAAAGGTTTCCCCAAAGCACATGCAGTCCCCGTGGAGAACTGAAAACATGAAGGGGTGCCTCTTGCTATAACATCATCTCCCTTTTCCAGAGTTACAGTTGGGTTCAATTTTCTATTATTGCAGATCTTTGGGGTGGGGCTTTTTTTGAAGCGTTCAGCCTTGGCCCAAATCCTCTCCCTCTGGAAAATAATGCACCCCCCGACTCCCCCCCCCGCTGCTTTAACGGCAGAAGAGCCCAGCCAGCACAGAGCTCTTCGGAAAATCCCTCCCTCCACCCGCTCCCGCACAATGGGTCAAACGTTTCATCCCTGCATGGAGCCTGAATAAACAGGCATTGCACAAGGAATCGCAGTGGGGAAGCGAAGCCGCTGTGCCAAGGGCGGCCTCTGACACTGCAGCCAGCCTGCGTTAACTGTTACAGCTCACAGGCTGGGATTGATCCCGGGAATGCCGCTGCCCTTCCGGGGAGCCCGTGTCCCCCTTACTGCCTGTTTGACTGACGTCCGTGAAGCTCTCAAGTGCTGCCTGACAGGGCCAGGCTGGCCACGACGTGGTTCATAGCCTTCCACATCCTCCTACTGATGATAAAGATGGTAATTTCTGACCTTGGGGGCTATTTGCTGTAAGGTCAGTTTTGGCTCCCTGATTGCAAATTTTGATGCAAGTTGGTATTTTTGAAAGTTGACCCATTTCATTCATTAATGAAAGAATAACGTGGTCACAAATCATGACCTACACCTTCACAAGAAGAAGAAGAATTTACTGTTGCTTTGAAGTGGCTGACCAAACTGTACCTACCCCTCAGAGATACTAAACCTGGGGACATGTACCTGCCACACCAGGCATACCCCCTCATTTCTTGACAAACCATGTCTGAGCTTCACCCAGGCAGCAAAGACAAGCTGTGCTAAAAGACTTGCAAAAGCTCACCCACATTCTTCTCCTTGGAACTTGCTGGTAGGGCTTTCAGATGGAAATGTCCAGTCCCACAGTGAATGGGAGCTTCTTCACCCATGGGCTGCCTTGCAGGAGGAGATTGCATGGAGGACTAAATATGGGCTCAAGAGCCTTGAGCCTGTGCCTGTAGCACTTCAGACAGAAAAATAAGCTTGTATTGGGTGAAGAGTGTTAATTTGCTGCTAACACATGCTTTTACATCATTATTTCTTCCGTATCTGGCATGTTTTTGGTGTGGTCCATAAATGCTCTGTCCTGACTCTCAGGATGTGCTTCTTTGGGCCAAAAGGAATAGCTAGCTTCTTTCTTCTGCATTAGGTAAACAGGCACAGTAAATGGGCTCTCTCAGTTGACATTATTTGAGGACCTGTCTCATCATCATCAATGCCAAGACAGATGAGCATTTTCTACCACTCTTCTGCTGAGATGGCTACAGCAAAGGCATAAAGTGCTTTCTTCAGGCAGCCCTGTGCATACTGCGCTCATTTAAGAGGTAAATAAAGAAGACATCACCACTGGATGTGCGTCCTCTGCTAGCAATCAGTGCACAGCATACACTTCTGATGAGGTTAGATAACAAGCATCACATGGAGAGAGGAGTACCATGCACACACAACCTTCTGAATATGTGTCAGCAATAAAGTGAGAACTTCAAAGGCAAGCAGTAGCTGCCCACTGTAGGATATCTCATCTAGTTCAAGTTCAGCTGTGCCGTACAAGCCCAACTCTCTGTAGTTTGATAAAAAGCCACCCTAAAACAACAACAAACCCTCTACATACTGCTCTGAAGGATTAGCACAAGGATATGTCTTTGTTCACAGAGCCCTTTTTAGTCTTGAAAAGGGAATTTCTTACATAAAAAATAGAGAAATTCTTTCATGTCACTGTCAGCTCCGTAGCCCACCTAAAATTGCATTATTACCACTGACAGAAAGACAGGTGTTAACAGCTGGAGAGAAAACAAACGTAGAGCACTGTGGCAAAATTTGAGGAGAAACAGATGTGTGAGCAACATTGTCTTTGATATTTATTTTAGTAGTGCTTCTCAAATGTGTTCAATATTTATGCGGCCACAGGCTCAGCTTTCACTGGCACACGAGAGCCCGCGCGGTGCATTATTCGCCTCTGCCACCACTTCTCCTTCTCTTTTCCTCCCTTCTAACTGCCATAAAAACAGCATCCGCAAATCTCTCAGGAAAAGCTGGTTTATTCCTCCTCCCCTCCCCCAGTATAAAATGGATAGAGTTTTTTAGCAGTGGGAGTTCAGTGTGATTAGTATGCTAATATGGGAGAGAGAAAAGGAAATGGAGATGAGAGATATGGTCCTTTAGCGAAGAAAAGCAGGAACAACTGAAAGGAGGATCTCTGCTAATCAATTAACCTACAATGGACCTAATGCCATAAGAAGCTATTGTGCATAAAGGGACAGAATTCTCGGTGACAGATGGCACTTGGGCTCATGATATTACAGGGTTGCTGCTCGAGAGCTTGTTTACCTCCCATACAGGGGTAAGCAATAAAGCAATAAAATTGCTTATTTATTTTAAAGAGAGAAGTTGAAATGCTTATTTACCAAATCAATCAAGGTTTACTAAGGCAGAACAGCCACAATCCTCATGGCCCTAAAATGCTGGATACTTCACTGATTTCAAATAGCAATTATCTATTGCAGTTTCTTGAACCCGCTCTGACTGCAAAGAGACGTTTAATTTGCAAATTTTGATGAAAATTGTCATTTTTTTAATTGCCTATTTCACCAATTTGAATTTTAAAACAAACTATTAACTAGAAGCTCATTTTTACTTGCCTTGGGCAAGCCCAGAAAGGTATTTGTCAAGACCCAAGCCTGTCTGCTTAGCATTTGAGTTGAGAAATGCACAACTGCCTTCAAGTCAACATTAGCTGTGACAGAACCAAGACTATTATTTAACAGTAGCTGAAAATGTCAAAAACAAGCAGCATTTGGCATTTTGACAAGACGGTGCAGAAAAGAAACTACTTTTTTATTTTTTTTTCCCCAAACACTCAGTTAACTGTAAAGCAAAACTGTACAATTATCACTTGGCTCTGAGTATGGCTCTGGCCATTTCCTTTGAACAAGAGGGGAGAAGGAGAGCAGGTGAGTCTCCACCTTCTGCTTGCAGCCACCTTCAAGGTCCCACCACGGGCCAGACCCTCTGTGCTTAAAACCAACCCACGTTCTGCTCCCAGAAAAGGAGGCGGCATCACCTTACAACTTGTGTCAGGCCTCAGGCACATCAATGAGATGAAGACATCTTGAAAGCTAAGGGCATATGTAAATGCTTAGAGGTATGTATTTTAGATGTTAACTGTCTGTCAGAAGAAATGCAGGCATTTTTAAAAAAAATACAGGTATTGTGCCTGTGCATTAATCAACCTTTTTTATCTTAGAAATCCTAACAAAAGGTCAGCTGAATTAATTAAAAATAGCATTGTGTTGAACAGAAGTCTGATATTGAAGAAGTGCAGGGACACTAATATCTAAAACACTTTGTTCCCATGGGAAGATTAAGTTGGAAGTTACTGTTTTAATCAATGACTAGATATAACAGTGCTTATGATAAACAATATTGCAAACCATCTCAGGAAAACAGTGCAATGGATGATAGATTCTGCTTTCAAGAACTTTAGATACCAGAACGAACAGACCTTCCTAAGAGATGCCAAAGTAATGAACACGTGTTCATCTTCATTGCATGCACCAGATACTCTGCCCCATTTATCTGAGCTCAAGTAAAAGACAATTTTCTAGCAGCATTTCCTACTCATGAAGTCCCTTTAACATCAGTCAACATTAGGTAGAGTATAAAATCCATAAAGATTTGTCTATACAAGTGTCAGTTGCCTGTTTATGTCCTTCCTCAGTGAAATCTCAGCTCACACGTCACAGAGCTGTGCAAGAGAGACATCACATGTGTTGCCTGGTCCCTATTCCAGGTCCCATCCCTTAATAATCTTCTGTGTAGCAGCTACCTCATCACATCCCTCTGGGTTGCATTAGTTACAGTGACCTTATAAATCACAAACTATCAAGGTCTGACCATTCACCAAAGTGTAAGTATTCCATGAAAAGCTGGTTCAGATGATGCCAGAAAGCATGGCTTTGAAACTTTCCTGAAAATTTGGGGGTTTCTGGTGGCAACTGGGTCCCTTTCCTGCTGCACAACACCCCTGGTGTCTCACTTCTAAGACTAGTGGAAGGCAGGAGGAGGCAATACCGCAGACAAGAAGAGGCCTTCCCTTTGCTCTGACCTTGCATTGGTGTTGGGATGGAACGGAAGGGACTGGGGAACCACTCCTGCTTCAACTAAGCTTAATATATTTCCTGGGAAAAGATTCAGGGACCACATTTGTCAAGCCACAAGCTGTGGGAGCAACACAACCATCCTCATTTATCCATGAGCTGATCCCAAGCAGTGAAACACAATGGTTTTCATGTCCTAAGGTGCACTGCAAATCCAGGGAGCTGGGGTACAAAAAAAGCACCCTAAATGGTACGTGTGGATCTGAAGAAACAACTCCTCTTCAAACCTTCAAGTATAGTCCCACAGAGGCTAAGGGTTGAATGCAAAAAGCAACCCATGATACCTTTCTCTCTCCCTTGGTCCTTTGAAGGTGATTCTCCTTTATAAATTTACATTTAAAAAAAAAAATAAAATCAAAGAGCCAGTGTGTGAACTGTACAAATACCACTGGTATTTGTCTTGGCACTGGACATTTTGACCTGATATCTCAACAGAATTCCCTTTTGTATCCAGCCAGCTTATCAAGTGACCCCCCCATCCTGCTGCTCTTCACTGTCCTGAAGTTCACCCCCTGGAACAGTGCAACAATCAAGGATTGCAGAACAGACATGGGGAAAAAAACCATTTCCAGGGAATGGGTATATGTCTCTCTTTCTACCAGTTTCATTACTTCTTAACGCTGCATTTCTACATTTATTACTTACATAATACTACATGTCCAATATTTCTAATGCCACCTATCGCCGCAGTGGACACATCACTTCATCGATTCATGTCCTTGAAACATCAGTCTTCAAGATCTTTCAATTCGTCTTCGCCAAGCCACTGTTCCAGCTGCATTTTTGCCTGATACACTGATTTGAGGAAACTGGTTGGTAAGAGGAGTCTGAAACCACACAAAGCAGTATTATTTCTCTCTCCCCGGTTTAATCAGAGCAGGCACAGGTCCAACACAAGGCCTCAGCTGAATTTCCTAAAAGCAAAATGCTAGACAAAAAAAAAAAAAAAAAAAAAAAAAGGAAGATCATGGCAAGCATTTTTGACAACAAGCTCATTGGCGGCCAACATTTTGTATTTGCATCATTATTAATCTGCTCTGCCAGATCTGATTCTCCTGAAAAGCTGATATCCCATATAAAAAGCACACATTGCAAATCACAGGGGATGATGACAGTTTTCATCAATGCTGAAAGAGAGGAAAGGCAAAATCTGCAGTGTGCTGCTCTTGCTGCACAATGTAGGAATTTTTTTGACCTGTATCACATGAGAAAACAAGTGAGGTCTAAACAATTTCATCCCTTTCAAACACAGTGGGCCAAATTCCCAACCAGCATGAAATGCTGCATATCCACTGAAATCGATGGAGTTATGCCAGTTCGGCTGAGAACTTGGCTTTGCATGTCTGTTCATTCAGCAATGATTGCACTTGACATGCAGCACAGAACAAGCATTTGTTTTTAAAAAGAAACAGTGGAGTCTTTCAGTGCTGACCCAGCCTATACATAGTCCTGGCTCCAAGAACAGGATTAACTGTCCTTAGCTCAGGGTCCTATATGTTTGTGCAAAGGAAGAGCAAGGAGGAGGGAAAAAAGCATATTTTTGGCACACTGTTGGTATGTCACCATTCGAGACAAGAAATGATGGTTGTAGAACAGGGCAACTTCGCTCTTCATTGGAACTTGCAAGTGGCACATGCACTTAATGTCCTTACAGGCACTGGGCATCCTTCCACCTCACCTGAACTCCGTATAGACTCCCATCCCTCACTTTATCTCACCATTACCAACCAGTGCCTTGGGCCAAACCACCAGTTTTTCACCAAGTTCAAAAGGACTATTTCAATCTCAGCAAGGAGTTGTTAAAGCCATATTTCCAAGAATTCTCTGGTGGCATAGCCAGGCTTACCCCAGGCATCCCTAGTCACTGAGGAAACAACTGGCACAGCTGGGGTAGAGGAAAATAGACAAGCCTAAACACATTCTGTTGATCATAGCCAATTAAGGGATGCCTTTGGAGAACAGATGAGATCAGAACAAGTCAATACAAATGCATCTGCGAGGCTCCCCTTATCCTTGTTCTGAAACCCATGGTGCAATCAGAATGATCATTTATTGTCCTTTTCTTTTTTGCAACATTATGGAAAATGCTGGAGGTTCTCCTTGCATAATTTCTCTCTTGTAAATTAAGTTGCAGCCCTGTTCCTCATAGCTTTCTTTTTAGTTCACATATTTTCCCTAAATAACTCCATAAAACAAATCTTGCTTTGGGGTTTGATTACCAAAAAATTATTAAATATCTAAACGTTGGTAACAAGGCCACTGAACAAATCAGAGAACAGAAATTGCAAAATTACATTGTGAATTCAGATAGCAACATATTTATAAATACAGATTTTTCTTTCAACAAATATTTAGCCATATTGGCTTAAAAGGCACAATTTCAGGATTTGTACCACAAAGACATAAAAAGCAGGTGTTATGGCTACACGCGTGGCCCTTCCCACTGCAAATGCTCTGCAGTGTGTGCACATATCCCTGCAGAACTAGAGTATAACAGGTCACCTCCTGCATAGAAGTTTTTAAGTGCAAAGTACAAGGCAGAACTGCTGCCTCTACAGAAAGAGAATACTGTGAACCTTGATCTGGGGACACTGCAGGTTGTGTATCTGACATGGATGTGCAGGGCACACTGGACACAGAGCTCTCACCTGGCTTGGCCTGGGGAAAATTAGTAGCTGCCCTTTCCCTCTGTATTTCTTTGTACTCCTATATATCGCTTCCTGTCTGCTATAGTGCTGGGCAGGCTAAAAAAACAAAGTGTGAAAGTGGAACAGAAGGTACTGAACTTCTGCACTTCAGAACTGAGAAGCAAGAAAGGAAAACCTCAAGAAAATTCCAAACTACATTTCATCCTGGATTTTCGCTCCGATCAGATCAAGAAGTGACCCCTACCTCTTCCCCAGCATGGCTTTCAAACATTCAAAGCACAGAGTCCCAGTATGCCTCCTGGAAAGCCCAGGCATAAAGTTTATCCTTTAATTTGAGGCTTTGTCATTTGGCTGGGGGGAGGCAATCAGGACAAGGCTCTGGACCATGCTGCTCAAAACATGACAACAGACACCAAAAATCTGAGCTGGCTGCCTGAAGCAATTAAAGGAGTGTTTACTATTCCATGACAGTTAACATGTTGGACTGACCTTTCATTTACTGTTTAGTGCTGAACATTAAGCTGCAAAATTACTCATGCTTTGCATTTAGTACTGGCACCAAAACTAACAGCACTGGATCGCTATTCCCCACGGCAAGACACGCATTCCCTCTGCCCAGCTGTGCTCGTATTTTCACAAGCATTGTATTTGATATTAAACATCATTTCCACAGGTTACATTGGAATTATTTGTAACACTGCTCCAAAATGTAAAAAGCATATGCAAAACGTCTGGGGTGATGCAGCTAGTGAAATAATGTTCCTTCCTTGCGTACTGGGAAGGATAAAGAGGGAAGACTGGTGTATGCCCACAGGTCCCATGGTGGCTCCCAGCCAGATGGCAGCAGGGAAGTACAGAAGATATGGAGGAAAAGTTTCTTTGTTTACTCTTCTCCTGGCTGCTTAGGGCAGATGTGTTATAAAGAGAGGCACAAGATGAGCTTCGTGAGAGCCTGGCAGCTCAGCAGTTGGAATATTCTCCCCAAAATAGGCAACTTTCCTTTTGACACCCCTTAGGTTGGAAGGACCAGGAGTTTCCATTCCTCATGGAGAGGCTGCAGATGAAAGGGAGAGGTTAAGTTTCCAGCAAAACACTTTTGCTCGTGTGCTTTTGGCTGATCTTAGCGCTTACAAAATTACGGTTATTTCTATTGCTGGCTGTAATTTGCCTGGTCAGACGCTTGGCACGCCCAGGATGCTGCATTTTGACAGCAGAGTTAGGAATTCTGGGTCACAGGCTGCCAACACAAACAGAGGATTTTTCCATTCACTCGCTGCACTCCTCCCAACTTTCAGTTAAGGTTCTGTCCTGCTGTGGGACTGCATCTCAAACCCTCGCGAACTTCTCTTCCCACCCCTTCCTCACCTCTGCCTGGACACTTTTCCATTACGCATTTCCAAACCTCTATTGGTCACATCTTTTTTGAGACGGAGCAATGGGCACAGTGACTGGAGTCTGTGAACAGCAGAATAACATTCACTTCATATCCAGACCGGAACATTAATAAATACAAATATATTAAGGAGTTTCTCTGCCATTTGTGGGTGGGGTTTTTTTCATATTCATAGCAGCTATTTATATCTAAATCTCTATTTTCTGTATTGCGAGGGGAGTTATCTGACTTATTCCCACTGCAGATTCAAAAGGGCAGATTTTCCAAGGCGGCTCAGCATGCTAATTAAGATAAAATCACGGCTGATTTGATCTTACCTCCTTCTTTTTCAGTGTTTCTAGGCAGGTGTGCAACCAATATGCCAGCAAAATGGTCAAAATTATTACGAGGTTGCTGATAGAAAGCAACTCAGTGTATTTTAAAAATCAGTGTAATTTCTTAAAGGAAGAAGACACCTATTGTATTTGTAATTTGTAATTGTATTTAATGCACATTTTGCTTTTAATGGCAATTTGCCAGTTTAAACAGCATAGACCTCACAATGCTTAACCAGTGAAGAGGTTATAGTGCTTATAAAGTTGTACTGAAAATATACCTTATTCATTCTCTACTTAACAACATTTTTTTAAGAGTCTAATGTTATAATAACATGCTATACAGTAGCAGCATGTCCCCACCACTGAAGTTAAGGCCGTGTCAGCATTCTCATCATGAACCTTTTCCAGGGTTTGAACACATCAGCCACAAAATTACAGCGCAGTTTGAAACAACAGGACACCCACGATGTGATCCTGTACTAACATTAGTCAAGTAAGAATAAAAACAGTAAGACACATATAATAAAGGACTCCACCCAAATTTATTTTGGATGATTGCTGCCTTTGCACAACATGCTTAAAATTTCCAAAATGAAATTTAAAAGTTAGCGGACAGCACAGTCTAACCAGGTTTAGCTGAATCTGAGTGCAAAGTGCCGTAAAGTGGGTGCCACAGATGCACAGTAACCACTTTTCACATACTGCACATTTTAACATACACAAGGCTGCTTCTGTCTAAGTATCACAATTGGCAGGTAACAGCAGTTCTACCACCAAGTGAATAACAAAAGCGACTCATCTCCAGTTGTACACACTCACTGGTCACGATGAAACTACACTGTTTACCAAGTCAGCGCACTGGCTACTGAGGTACCATGTTTTCTCTACAGTTAGGATAAGAAATAGCTGAATTTTTATGCCACTCAGGCTGCCCACCAAGCTGAAGGCATTTGTTGAAACAAAGGTGGATGAGGTGAAATACTGTAAGAGAGAGACTCAACAGCTTCTTCAGCGAATCGCTAGAGCCTGCCTATAGAAACTCACCCTTCGTTCATGTCCAGTTTCCTGGTTTTATTAATAAAATGCTTCTTATTGCTATATGGTTTGGTTAAGAGAAAATCTCCAGTCGGGGATCTACTTAAACATGTTCTACCTCTGCTTAAACCAAACCACCTCTGTACGTGCTTTCCTGAAACATTATCCCATGACCATGTGCTGTAGGTGCTGAACTGCCATGGAACCATGACAAGCTGATGATACTTTGTGGAGCTGCAGAACCAAGCTCTTTATACCACACTTGCTTTTTACTTTTACAGTTTCCATTCAGTAAGTTTTTCTTCCGTGACCACTCCATTCCATACCTTTCGGACTTGGAGGTAAGCAGGTAAGACTGAAAAAGAGTTGACTAGTTCAAGCTTTGGGTACAACACATTCACACATCAATAAAAACTTGTCTAAACATCTATTTGTTCTTTGGACCAACTACAGCCTCCCTAGGTGACTGTAACATGCCTTATAAACCTTTCATGGAAGACTTAAAAAATAGTACTTCAAGAAAAAAAGGAAAACAAATACATTAAAACATCATCAACAAAGACAGAAGGGGAAAACAAAGTGGAGACATCCCATGCCCAATTCACTGCAGGCACAGGTTAGCAGTGTCCTCTTGAAGTCTGTTTTCTGCCTTCTTGCACAAGTTCTTTTATCTCATAATCTTAAAAGGGAGCTGCAAAGCCAAGAGGAAATTCCACATATGCCCCCAGATATGGATCACAAACTAAAATCCTTCTTAAGAAGGGAACTGATTAGCACACAGCCTGTTTCAGCTCGCTGTCCTGCCAAACTTTCTGTGCACGGGCACCTGTAAAACAGGGGTAACACATTTCTCTACCCCAGAAAACTGCTGTAAGAACAAATGCATTTATGGTTGTCTGGACACAGTCACAGAAACAAGAGCTATATCGGCACCTAAAATACAGCCTGGCCTCCTCGTGCTGCTCCCTGCCAACAGAGCAGGTGGTAGGCAAGGACTATCAAGAGTAACATTGGTAATGGAGGGGTTTATGACACTATATGGTAGTGGCCGATTTACTTCAGCAGAATTAAATTTTGCAATAAAAACTCCCTAAGTTGTTTTTTTTTTCCTAACCACACAAATCAGCTTAAAGGATTGTACAAGAATAACCCAAACTGTATCACATTGTGCACACAGGCAGTTTCAGAATCTGTCCACATCTGATGATGGTTCACATAAATTCATACACAAACATGTATACTGGTTGTACCAGGGGAAAAATAGCAAGTAATTTCTAGATTCAGTTTCCATTTCTGTATTCTGTGATATTGGGCAGGTACCACAGACCAATGAAATGCTACAGCAACAACCCACATAACCTGTATTGTTTCCTCACCTGTAATGTAAGAGGAATGATACACTGTGTTAATAGGCATAAATCAGTTACTTATTGCATCAAAGCTCATCTGTCATCCATAAATTCCATAGATATTACGGGCTAGCATCACAGAAAGAGATCTTCATTCCGAAATTTGAACCCCCTGTCTTTCACTACCTGCTAAGAACACATTCCTCAAAACTTTCAAGATAAAGTGAAGCAAGAAGTTTCAGCTACAGAAACGTAGTGCAAAGATTCAGTTTGGCACTGCAACATTATAGACAAACAGGAATTTATGGTAAACTGTTTAGATTTTGGAAAAAAAGAATCCTATACTTGAACCAATATTGTCAAATGTATTGCATACTATTATAACTTCACAGTAATCAAATCAGACATCAACATTTCTATAGAAGCAGCAATCACAGATTGCAGTAAAGTATACCACTCAAGGGAAAAAAATTGCATTTTGGCAATTTCAAAGTCAAGTGTTCCTTATGCTCCTCCAACAGTCATTTCTCAGACATTTTCCTGTTTAAAAGGTGCACATTGTTTCCTCTCAGTCCTCATGAGACTTCTCTGCAATGACTTTGCATTCATACTGAAAAACAGAAGTTGACAAAACAATATTAATTTATATAACTCATGAAAAAGACTTATGAGAGTGACTTTTCTACAAAATGGGTAATAAACCAGCTCTTCTTAAACTTCACCCACAGAAGTTTGGTCTCTCCAAGTTCTGTGCACATACCGGTGGCTGCAATTTCTGTCTCCCTGAGCAGCAGCTAGAACAGGTCAGATTTGGGGGATGGCCTGACTTTTCCCCAAACACAGGAGCTCTTATTTAGCTCCTGGTCCTTTCAGAACCTAAAATTATGTAACAGAGTGTGCAGAGCAAAGCATAGGCTGTGCTCTGAACAGCAGCACAAGCAATGATTACTGATTTCTGCCTTCCTGTACACCAACGAGACAAATAGCTGGTTGGTATATACGGAGGAAGAAAAGACACAGACATTTAGACTTTTACTAGAAGGCAATCAACCCTCCCCTCCACACTCACCATTGCCAGCTGCCTGCCAATATTGCCCATAGTTATTCCACCAGCAAAAAATATACATGGCAACCAGGAACGAACATAGAGGAAATCTGGAGATGTGTATCTGGAAAAGAACACACATTTCGGAGCTCAACATTGTGCAATACAGAGAGTCCTCCAAACACAAGGCAAATTCACAGATATTAGGACATTTCAATTCAAAAAGATACGTATTATAGAAATCCAATTACTTGCAGAAAACAACAAAGGAAGCTTCTTATTGATTATAGCTGCATCTACTCAACTGAAAAAAAGCATGTTACAGTATTGGTAAGGTACGAATTTTATTTCAATTAGCAACTTCCAACTAGATTTCTCACACACGTAACAGCTTTCATAAACAGTCCAACTTACGCTATGCTCAAAATTAGGTGCTAACAGCTTTGGAAATCATGTCAAATCATATTCTTTCAGTTATTCTGATTTTATCTTACAGGTTCAGAACACTATAATTTAACCTTAAGAGAGCAAATACTTACTGATAAACTCCATTGTAGACAAGAAGCTGTGATACCAATGTGGCCAGGAAAGCAATTCCCACTCCAAGACCAAAGCCACTCCGTGATCTGTCAAATGTCCACCACAGTCCAATTGACAGGGCTGCTAACGTAAGGGACAGCTGGATATTGTTGGCAAAATCCACCTTCTATGCTGGTTGTCAAGGATAAGTTTGGAAATACCATATACAAGTATAAAGCATTTTTTTTTTCATTCTCTTTATCTTATTTTTGGCACAACAGAAAAAAATACCATTAAAAAAATACAGCATTACCTGTGTCAGCTCTCACACAACTACAGATGTGAGGGAAATAAACCTTGTAAAAGTAATCAATATACCGGGAAACCAAAAACTTATGACACTTCTTCAAATTTTAGGGTCTGGGCCCTGTATAAGAGCAAAGATACTCTACACCTACCAGAGAATACAAGTATTTTATAAAGACACACAATGCACATGTTACTGTTAAGAGTAAGAAAAGCACCCTCTCACCGAGCATGTCCCCAGCTGCTTCGGAGGGGATACCTTTGAGCTCACTTGTGCCAGGATGTATCTGAGCAGCTACAGAATTACGAGGAGTATAATCTACTACAACGTGCTGACTGACTTCTAATTGCTCTTACTGAATGACCACAGGAATGAGAACTATTCTTCTGGCATCAAGGAAGGCATCATTTGCAGAATGGGGTAACAACACTTCCTTGAGTTGTACAGTCCTGAGTATTCCTGGTCCTGAGTTTTCCCCATTCTTTGCAAAGTGCACGTGTTTCACTGATGACCTCAAGACTGGGATTCAACCTCTTACTCTGGTGTTGAAAGGATGTAACTTGGAATGTCTTAAAGCACTTTTCTGTAATACCTCCCATGTGGATATTTTCACACACTTACTTTAACTACTCAAAGAAAATAAAGACTGTAAGACAAAGCCTAATACTGAGACATTTCTACTGAAAAGATTTTTCAGAGCAAAAAGACCTGAGACTTACCACCTCCAACACTGCTACAACAGTTTGACACTAACACATAACCTGCGTGTCCCTTGCAAAAACTCTGCATGTTATGTCTTTACTAACAATTCATGTGGCTGATTGTGTGAGGTTTTTTTTACATGGAAACCCACTTGTTATCACCAATTTCATCTGCACATAGGATACAGCACTGGCATGATTTATTCCCACAAAGACTGCTACACATCGCATTACACTGGACCATTCTCTCTTGAACTTATGTGGCTCTCCCAGATGTCTGTCCATGCAGGGGTACAATAACCCAATCACAGCTGTGCAGACAGGAAAGAAAAAAGGCCCAGAAAGTTAAAGCGCTGACAACGTTTAACTAAAATAAAGACTATCTAGACTTTGACAGTTATAATCACTACTGAAACAGGTCTGTAAGGATAAATAGCACAAAAACATACACTGTAAACGAAGAGGAATTTCAAAGAATTTCATTATTTAAAAAAGCCCTGTAAAACTTCAGAAGCATCTTCAACCACTGCGGCAGTGACCTGGCAGAAGGAGCAATACAGAGACAATTTGAACTAGGGGCAGAGGATGACAGAGCTCTCCCCCACACCAAATCTGCATTGCAGTTCAGGAAGAACAGTAATAACCTGCAGGGTGGCACTTTTGAAAGCCCCACATATCAAACACACATGTTTAAATAACTGCAAAACAAACACACCACAGTACAGGCAGAATGTGGTATTTTGCTTTTTCTTTTGTTGTTGTTACAAGCAGGTTTTGTTTGGATAATGTTTTTCTCTTCTTCAGTGCTCACTATCAAGCTCACCCAGAAGAGAGCAAGCCAAGAGCCTATGGCAGCTGTTGAATACAGAAAACAAACAGGACTTCCAGCCCCAGGGAACGGCGATGCTCTTTCCATATTTCTTCATAAATGTGTTCTCTACTGCAACTGCAGCTAAAAAGACTGTTACCAAACCCACTGAGGACTAACAATGGTGCATAATGTTACGCTGGCGTGGCAGGAGTGTGGCAGACCCTGAGCCATCAGTACAGACTCCAGTGATCTCAGTCCAGCACATTGCTGGGGGTAACATCACAAATGCTCTTTATTCTGCAACAGAGGAAACTGATCTCCAGGATTCGGGAAAATAAATCATCGGTAAAGCTGGAACGGAAAAAAAAAACCTCCCTGAGCAATTTTCTTGCCAAAGGCCTTGGGCCAAACTCATGACTAATAACGGTGATGGATGAAAGGACTTCTCTGAATGCAGCTTCGATCACCACTGATTATAAATATGCAAAATACCTTTATTCTGTTCATAATAATAAACCATACTGCAGAGAAATGTTCACGCCAATTCCAGGAAGGCTGTGCAAGTACAAATGGTAAGAAAATGGGTGAATTATCAGCATTTACCACAGAGGTTCCCTGGATGTATGCTAGCAGAGAAGATAAGGGAAGAAAATGGAGAAGACTGATAATGAAAAAAGAAAGAACCTGAACACCTCAACAAGGGTGACTCCTGCTGGGAAAAGCCAATTAAGGCTGTAATATCTTGAAATCAGGTGGCTTAAAATCAAGCAGTGCAACTGCCTAGCAAGTGACTGACTACAATTTACAAGCCATATCCAGTCATTCCATCAAAACCACAAGCCCATCAGATCCACAGAGGCCAACAAGTTTCTCGTGAGATGACAGCAAGACATACCTTTCACAAGTTCCCACTCATAGCTGCAGTGTCCTCAAATGACCTAAGAGAGCACAAGGTGCAGTCTGATGCAAACAGCTTTTGGTGCAAACACTGCAGTAAACACTGCAAACCTTGTGCATTGCTGCTGCTGCTGCAAGGTGGTATTCTGTCATTTCTACCCCCATTACTCCATACATATAAAAGATCAAACCTTTACCAGAAATATTTGTCAAGACAATCAGTTTAGAGCATGAAAGAAGAATGCAGCAAATGCAGGATACGAACCAAAACCAAATCAACAATCTTGGCAAGACGACAGGAAAAGGACTAAGACAACTAGCAGATAAGACAGGTAAGTAACTGCCACTATAATATGCCAAATGCATTTCCACTGGAGAACAGAACTGATGTATTCAGCAAGCTGTCTGCAGGGTTTCCTTTCAAATTAAGCTCCTCTATGACATCTGGGGTGGAGTATTTAAAAAAGGTATTAAAAAAAAAGCTAGGAAAAAAAAACAGGCTTAAATATTACTATTAGCAAAACAGAGATGCCATCTTGAAAACAAGTTTATTGGACTCACGCTACTACCTAGAATCATGAACTTCTCAATCTTATTAAAACTGACCTCTAGGAAAATATTGCCTGCAAGTAACAGTTTCACTAAAGCAGAATCCTCCAGTACTGGCTGCTAAGAATATTCCCTTAGAAAAACATGAAATGGACCCACAGGATCAGTGATTTTCAGAGCCAAGTCGAAAGTCTAATCCTATCATGTTTGTAACACGGAATATGCCTTGATAGTTGAAAGAAGAGGGAAAAGGGATATTTCTTACTACCTACGGTGTACATACATCTCACTTAAACTAGCTAAACACACAAAAGCCTCAACTCCCTGTGTGGTCATGGGAGAAGTGGAGCATGTTCACATCATCAGAGGTGCTCTGTTCTGCACTGTGCGTCTACAACTATGAGCTGCCTGCCTGCCCTCAGCTCTGGAGACACATCAGGGCTCCCAGCTCCATGGAGCTAAAGCTATACCTCCAGTTGGAACGAGGTGGTTTGCTGTGCTTAAACAGGGCACTGTGTGCTGCACAGTCTGGCACTGTTGAAGTATTTTCAGGGGCTGTCTGAGAGCACATTCCTATAACCCAGCCTCTGGGTTACATGTGGCACCAGCTTTTCAAGTCTGTTGAACTTGCACTCTACCCCAGCAAAAAAAGCAGAAGAATTGCTGTGTTAACAACAGTACAATAATACGAGTTAGTAGACCTGTCTCCTAAGACAACAACAATTTCTGGATACATGCATATTTGTGTACATACAGAGAGATCAGAAAGGATAGTAGCAGCTCAGAAAGGGCAGGGACGATGGAAGAGAAATTTCTATCTTCCCCATCTCTCATCTAGTTTTTTTGTAACTATCTATCTATCTCCCTCTCCACTTTTTGATCTCCATGCCAGGCACACACATGACTGAACTTACCTGATGCCGTGCCACAGCAAGGTGGTACCCACCAAGCTGAGGAGAAGATGCTTGTGATCACGTCGGGGGGAAAGAGAGTAACGTTTCTCTGGATCTGAAGCAAGTTTAATACTAATGCAAGAAATACACCAATAAAAAACAGCACTATACCACGAATTACCAAATTCATGCCACGACTGGTTACAGATGAAATATACGGGCCACACTTTTTTGGTAAGGTTGGCATTGCATCATTTTCTGCCATGACTTCTTATGTTCTCAGAGGCATCCAACAGGCTGACTGAGGAGGATTCACTTGCAATCGGTATTTTGGCTCTCTTCAATTAGGAGACACCCAAACCCTGAAAAATAATAAGAAAGGGTGAAAATGCAGAAATAAGAAACATTACATATATTTCTCTTGAATTATTCGGAGATTGGGTTAAAAAAAAGTCTATTATATTTATTTCTGAATTTTCTGAGGAGCAGAACAACCACAGCTGCAAAAACAACTTACAAAGAAAACAGGTTTTACAAATAGCTTTGTCTATTAGGAGACAGAGGAGGAAACACATGATATGGGACAGCTAGGAATGTGAAACCACAGTGAAGAGGGGAAGAAATGAAACTGGTATCAGATAGAAGAAAGGCTTGCTTTGTAGTAACAATAAATTGTTTTTCTCCCCTCCTTTAAGCAACAACTGGAGATTATGTAATTCAGAAGCAAGTAAACACAGCCCTTAATTCCAAGTCAGCCACAGAGTTTCATAGATCTCTCTTCTTGAAGAGACGCCAGAAAACATTTCTCAACTGGAAAGTGAAATCTGAGAAATAATTTTCAAGATCGAGTCAGAATTTCAACAATCCTGCAACGTGCACATCTTGTAACCCCTGGTAAGTGCAAACAACTTGGCAAACCAGAGCAGTAACCTCAATACAGAGAAGTATTTGCCAAAGTAACACGCTTTTGGTGAAATCTGCCAGATATTATTACAAACCATAACTGTAATCAGGCACAAAAGCACCTGAGGGTGAAGGTAAAAGGAGCTGCCCATGCACTCGGCAGTGTCCTACGTGAGTAACTGCAGGCACTACAGGAATGGCAGTGTTCTCATCCCAATCACTCTTTTTTAAAAAAACCTGTCCATCAAGAGTCTTGTTATACATGGATTCAGTGCCACATTCATGTATAACAACGATTTTGATCGACAGCTTAGCCACCTGGAACTTCAGAAAAAAAGCCCTGACATCGTTTTTAAATTTGAAACTGCCAGCTGGTGGCGGCTTCTGTTAACTCTTACTTATGGCACATGGGGAGCCAAACCAGAACATCCATCCCCCTTCCTCCCCAGCTCCAGCAGATCCAGGGGAAGCTCTTTGAGCAGAGGACACACCATTCAGCTTTGCTGACTGAAAGCTGAAAAGAGAAGTTAAAAACATCCAGGCTACTTAAGATACTCCAGGTAACTGCACAGAACATGCAATGCAACACCACGGCATCCTCCATCAGACGGAAAAGGTTCAAACAGGCAACCAAAAAAAAGGAAAAAAAAAAGTTCTGATCACATACAGCTTCCCACTGGCAATCTGGGGAGGCAGCAGTGTCTTCCTGAAAATACAGGATCTCTTCTGCACAGCTGATTCCCCACATTATTTGTAACAATGAGCACATCTTAGGGAGACAGAGGATAACCAAGGTGTCTGGCTTCTCAGTCTGCTTCCTGACTCACACTGCCAGCCTTGATGTCTACATCAAGGCTGGCACTGGCACTGGCACTACAACACACTCCCCTCAAGCAAAAAGGGAGGTGCTCCAAATTGTTTTTTCCCTCCTCTGGATGGCATGGCTTGGTTGCCTGGATAAGTGGAGCTTGGATAATATGTTTAGCCTCCAGAAAAGAAAGCACAGAATCACAAATACATCACTATTTCAGCTGAGAGTCTCCCCTGCGTCCCTGAGCGCTTTGCCCAACAGGTGATCACAGGAATTCTCAGAATTTACAGGAGTCTTTTCAATACATTGCATTGGAGGCTGTAGGTCCCAATTACAAACTCTGCAGGAATATCACGCCTAACAGGGGCTTTCAAACTGTTATGTCTCTTCTAAGCTTTAGCTTGCCTAAGAAAACAAGTTAAACTCTTGACTCTCCACTTACTTCACCATCCCAAAAGCTCTTGGCATTTCCTGAAATCTGCGCATCCCTTTTTTTAAATGCATGACCACAATAGATGTACAAGAAAGTTCACACCTTTGTGTCTCTCTATAACCAGCAATTTTGCAGCACACAGGATCACGGTTTCTTTCTTTCAGTCATAAAGTGGTTTGCTCATGTCCCATGATGTATTACTACATTCCAGTCTCTCTTCTTTCATGTTACTGAAGTCCTTGTTCCCTGGTACCAGCTGCAAACCTTGTATGCTGCATTTCAGGTGTTATTAACTCTGACATCCAACGTCATTCCATTTTACCTGCACAATCTCTCAGTCCTCTTTGGACCTGCAAACCATTCCCAGCTTTGGGTCCTCAGCAAGCATCATTACTGCAACCTACTTTGTGCACTAATATCATCAACTAAAACCTATTTTGTGTACCAATATCATCAACTAAAATAGAACCATAGAATCCTTTGGGTTGAAAGGGACCTTAAAGATCATCTCGCTCCAACCCCCAAATACTTAGAGAGATTGGTCCAAGTCCCCAGTCTTTGATGAAATCTATTAACAATTTCCCCACAGCAGTTATTTCTCCCTTTTATACTATCTCTTGATATGTCCCTCTAACAACACTCTGCTTTTTGTAATTCTTCAACTACAGCAATCTTCACCCTAATTAAGAATCACCAACTGTCCCACATGGCAATACTGACATAAACACCTATCAAATCTTATTGGGGTGTTTTCTAGAAATGCTGGTGATTGAGGAAAGTTCACTTTTAGTCTGGCATAAAGCAGTTTCAGACTAGGAAACCTGCATTTATCCGATTTCCTTTTATTTGTCATTCAGCAAATATATATTTAATTGTGAAGGCTTAGCAAAATATAAGAGGACTTTGCTACTCAAGGAAATCACTCACTGCTCTTACACAGCCACTGCAGCTGCAAGTCATACAAGGCATCAGCAACAGATTTTTACTACCAGGCAAACAGCCTGACCACAGCAAGGGCACCTGAGTGGGTACACATTGGTAGACGTTTACAAAAAGTAATTCAAGGTCCTGAAGTAGCAGTAGTTTTCACCTGGTGGTTTCTCACCCTACACGTATCATTCCTATTTGCTTTATCCCTCTTTCCAGATTTTCCAGTGCTCCTGAGGCCTTCTGGCATGCCACAGAGCAACAGGGGAATGGAGCAAGGTGATCAATGCTCATGAAAAATTCTTCAGTGCCTCAGAAAGCTCTGGCACAGCAAAGATATTTAGTATCATCATCTTTCATGAAAATTAAATTAAGATCTCCAAAGACAACATCACCTCCCGCTCCTGGATTAGCAGGCTACTGAGCCTGCAGACAGAGAAGACAATGTCTCCTTTTAAGATTTATTTTTTACTGAGTGTTTCTTCTCAGATAGGAATAGATCAGGTATTGAACCAACACGACTTCTGAGCCTGCGTCTCTTGGGGCTGCTCATTCACAACTGTGACACCACACTGAAAGCTACAGGCTTGGCACTGCCAGAGCCTCAGCTGCGCTTCCCTCCTCGGCGGCACACGGATTTCAGCCCAACTCTTCCAACACACGCTGCAAGGCGTACACACGGTGTCTGGCGTTGCACAAAGAGTTAACGAGTAAACTGCCACCTTAGACATTCTGGAAACACTCAGTCACTTAACTGTCTCCTAATGAGAAGGTCCGTCCTGCAAGTGCGCCCCAGGGCTCTCCGGGAGCGCCGGGAGAGACTCGCAACTCCTCCGACACCGCGCACACACGCCGGGCACGGCGCGGCGTTGCGGGGGCCGAGGAAGGGAAGGTTTATTTAAGCAGCACCGCGCAGGAGATGGCAAGAAACCATCCGTCGCCTGCCAAAGCGAACCACCAGCCCCTTCCCGCGGCGCGGCGGTTCAGCCCCGGACCCGCGGCAGCCCTGCCCGCCTGGGCACCGCCGGCACCCCCGGCCCGGTTCGCTCCGGCCCGGCCCTTCCAGCAGGGCCGGCGGAGGGGCCCGGGGCAGCCCCGCGGGGCACAGAGTCCCGCTGCCGCCCGGGGAACGGCCCCGCCGCCGCCCGGTGCGCCCTGGACCCCCCGCCCGGCTCCGGTTCGGGGCGGGGGTCGGCGCGGCCGGACCCGCTCCCGGCAAGCGTGGCCGGGGGGATGCGCGTCCCGGCAAGTGCACCGCCCCCCGGGATGCGCGTCCCGGGGCCCCCCGGACTCCCCCCACCCTCAGAGCCCCCCCCGCTTGCCCCGGTCCGCTGCCTGCCCCGGCAGAGCCCTGGAGAACCATCGGTGGGTTCCAGGAGCAGCGAGGGCTGGCGGGCTGGCTCAGGGAAGCCCATCTCCGAGATGGGGGGGCACGGGGGTCCCCGGTGGACTGCAGTGGGCGTTGGGGGGCG